>VDFB02358134.1:241014246-241027439 GCA_007258455.2 Sequoia sempervirens
TTTCAAAATCCCATCAACTAAGGATGTAATGATTAATACATGTAGATATTAATTGTAAAGGAGCTTGATTATTTTCCTTATTCAAAGGTTTTGTTTAAAGTTTGGGTCCTTATAAATGGAAGCATATCACTTCCCCATTAATACCTTCACCTAATAAAACGCATCTTTAAAATAGACATATTTTTCCAAATGACCTTCCACACCTCTTCAAGGCACTCCATTGCACACACCGTGTGATTGCTAGTAAATAAATATATTTAAAATATACCTAATTGGTGATAATTGTTATTTCTTTCATTAAAAATTTAAATTAAATTGTAGGTTGTGTTATAATTATTTACAATTTTTATTTATAATCAGAAATCGAAGATTAAGCTTATTAATTAAGCCACCATTTCACAATTCTACGGATTGCTTAACCCACATTCACTCACAATAGGAGATGATTTAAAAAACCACTTTCCTGTGTTCCTAGGGAAAAAACAGCGAAACGCGAAGCCTAAAATCCTACTCTGTTAATGTAATGAGTGAAACGAACGTGCGAATTTAAAAAATGAAGGCATTCTGCTATCCTCTTTTACTCTAATCTTCCAAGAATTTTCAGCGAGACCCTTTCCGGGGGAAGCGTATTCTTTAAGTGGTATATTGCGAAAGAGCGTTTTGCTGGGTATATTTTGAAAGAGGCGACGAGGGAAAACCATGTCACATATGGCAGAAGAGTCTGGATCGCCTGGACAGAGACGGGACTCAATCAAAACAGCAGGCATGTATTTGTCTTAATTTTTCATGGTATGCGAAATATTTTAGCCAATTCAATTCTTGGATAGTGTGATAACCGACCATCCACATTTAGTAACTGGGTAGGTTTCTGTTTTTCTCCTTGGTAAATTGACCCTTAATTATTTGAGAGCAGTCTGCCTTCTCATTTCATATTGCAGTGCTCTTCTCGGTACGGCACTTCAGGCAAAGAATTCCCAGGACTTCAAAATAGATCATTCATAATAAAATAAACCAAACAAAATAAACACACAGACACAAATATCTCTATATGCAATATTGATCTATGACTTTTTCCCTCATTTCAAGAGACACCCCAACTTCTATCCATACCTTGAATTGCAATCTCAATCTCTTTCTTATATGGTAGAGTTTATAAGCTACTCTCAATAAATACACCATAGAAACTTTATCTTTTTCTGGTCTACTTTGCACTTCATCACTATCCTCTTTCTTCAACAAAGCTGCTTTCCTTGGTTAAAGCGGGTTTTCTTATTTTAAAGGAAGCATCTATTATAACAAAAAACTTACTTCCAGAACTATTAGACTAATTTTAGTATACCCTTGTATTAATTTTTTTTTACATAAGTTAAGAAGCCTGCCAACTCATCATACTGTCATCCAATCAAGGATTCATTGAAAACCATCTTTTCTTTCACGTCCACCTAGCTACTTCAACGTGGAGACCACATAATATAGGGACATGCCTGATAGATTTTGAGCCTAGGTAATCCTTGAAATAAGTGCTCCATGGCAGGGCTAGACAATTTCAGACATTCGTGTCAAAATAGAAAAAATAAGTGTGGAGACCACATAATATAGGGACATGCCTGATAGATTTTTAGCCTAGGTAATCCTTGCAATAAGTGCTCCATGGCAAGGCTAGACAATTTCAGACATTCGTGTCAAAATAGAAAAAAAAGTGTGGAGACCACATAATATAGGGACATGCCTGATAGATTTTGAGCCTAGGTAATCCTTGCAATAAGTGCTCCATGGCAGGGCTAGACAATTTCAGACATTCGTGTCAAAATAGAAAAAAAAGCGTGCAGACCACATAATATAGGGACATGCCTGATAGATTTTGAGTCTAGGTAATCCTTGCAATAAGTGCTCCATGGCAGGGCTAGACAATTTCAGACATTCGTGTCAAAATAGAAAAAATAAGTGTTGTCAGTGTCTCTGAGTTGACTTATGATTATCATGTACTTCTATCATAAACTTTGTTTGGAGTTCAAAATTCAACATTTTTAAGCTATAGCGGCTCATAACTCTTTAGTTGGTTTCCATTTCTTGTTTCTAGACACTCTTTCCTATATTAGTTCCTTAATTGATGGTTTCAGATGTTGAGAGAGGCTGTCTTTGAGTTCTAATGGGCAAAGGTGACGGCCATATTGCAACATATTTTTAATATGTATTTTCTAATGTTAGATATGCAATAAGGTGGAATGATTTTCATGTTGATACTCAAACAGCTAGGAAAAGCAAACTTGCCAGGTACACAAAAATGAGATTATTTAGTCTAACTATTTGCAGGGCTGGGTGATTCTTCCTGTAACAGGGTGAAATTTGAATTCAGGCTTCATAATAAGCTTGGATTAGCATTTAAGCCCCAAATCTTACAAGCATAAAATAAAAGAAATTGTTATATTAGAATTACCAGTTACTGGGTAGCTTGATTACATCAACAAGAGTTTGAATTTGTCAGTAATATTTTCACAAATGGGTTGTTTGATGTAGAATTAGTGTAGTTTGGTGCCCCATCTTAAGATTTCCCAGGATGTAGTCATTCCTCTGATGGCAATACAAATAGTGTGTACATTCTTTCTCTATTTATCATTGCGCTATGTGAATGTATTCAGAATCACGTGTGATGTTTTTTTTAATTTGTACATTTTTTTATCTATAATTTCTACAATGTTTAATGTCTAACACAAGATTAAACCACAGAGTGCATGATAAACTACAACAGTTTGAAATTTCACAGTTTATCTCAAAAACCTGTTTCTGGACACCATTACCTGTTGTTGAGGTTAAGTATTGGGGCATAACAAAGGCATTCCATCTTGAAATCCTAAAGTATAACTCCAAAGTCCATTATGAAAAGCTTTTATTTAATACAAGCTTGGTAAAATATCCCTTGCCCACCTTACCAACAAAGGATGCAGCGTTTAACATGTTACTTCTTTGAATATCAAGTTAAACATTCACTCATTTCTAAAAATAAGAACATAGATGATTCCCGGAGAAAGAAGGGTTATTAATAATGGACTGCGAAAGGAGAAGGTTTGCAAACCACAACTTCCACAACTTACACAAATTGCAAATCTACTTACGAGGTGAGGATTATCCTGGTTTTTTTATTTTATAATAACCAAAGATGCTTTTCCTATTTGGATAGGTGTGTTGTGCACCTTACAAATCCATATATAATGTTTGAATATTATTGTAACACCGGACAGTTACGTAGGCATGATAATATTTTAATATTATTGTATATATTGGACCTTGAAATAGGATGTCACCCATGAGGAATATATGAGATTCTCATATGCCACTTGGATTGTGTGTTATGAAATATGATGTGTGTAAGAGCACTTTCTGAGGCAAGAGTTGCATTGTAAGAGCATTGATAATGGAAGTTACAAATGGACTTGGAAAATGCATCTTTGATAGACTAATAATAGCTAGGTGGAAGAGCATCTTGTAAGTGAAATAGATGCTCCAAATTTCAGTACCTAAGTTTGGTGGGTGGAATATTTGACTTGGCACTTGCAACTCATTCAATGAGTCTGTTTGAGTTGGTGCTCAAATTGGGTCCCTAGTTTTGACTAGGGGTATTGGAAACCATTCATGGTCTCATGGATTGCCATTTTCTATATATTGGATGGTTGGGTTAGAGTTGGATGGTTGGGTTAGTGTTCAATATGGTTTTGTTGCAAGTTTCTAGAGCAAGGTTATGCTGGTAGATTGATCACAAGTTGAAGAGCAACTCACAGGTGCATTGCGTCTTTCAAGGTTATGCTGTCGGATAGATCTCTTGTTTTACCACATCTAAATCTTCTTTGTAAATTGTAACCATCTTCTTTCAATTGATAATATTTCAAAGTGGTGCTATTGTTGCTAGTTTTTTCATAAAAGGGTTTACCAAAGTAAATCTAGTGTTTCCAGTGTTGATTGTTGCTTCATTTGCCATTTTCTTTCATTGTGGATATGCTTCTATTCAACAATACTCTCCCTAGTAGATTATCAAAAATCCAATTTTCCTACATTTGATAATAGAGACATAGGCTTGTTTTAGATTGGTTGGGATGAGACATCTCGGCCTTGTGAAAATAGTTGCTTGAGTGGGAACTTTGCATAGGAGAAATGGCAGGCATGGCAAAGTTGGAGATTGCAAAAATTCAATGGAACAAACTTTGAGCTTTGGAAGGTCAAGATGGAGGACCTATTGGTGGATAGAGATCTGTGTAGGATAGAAACTCTTTGACATGTTTGTTCAATAATTGATAAGAATGCAAGAAGCTTGGTTTGACTTTGCCTTGCTGATTTAGTGCTACTTAATGTATTAGGAGAAGACATCTCCAAGAAACTCTAGATGAAGTTGGGGAATTTTTATTAGAAAAAATCTCTTGCTAACTGATTTTTTCTTCAGAACTAATTATATTGGTTGAGGATGGGTGATAGTGTTTTTGTGACAAAGCATCTGAATGCCTTCAATATTGTCGTGAGCTTGTTAGTGTCAATTGATGTGAAGATGGACAAAGAGGATCATTGCATTACCTTGTTATGTTTGTTGCTAGATTCAAGGGACAATCTTGTGATTGTGAGAAGTAATATTGTCCCAAAGTTGAAGCTTGAGGAGATGGTTCAAGCTTTGTTAGAAGAAATGAGGTAGAAAACTTTTAAATCTGTTAAGGATGCACTGATTGTTAGAGGCTGATTGAAAGAAAAAGGCAAGAAAAAGTCCATAGGTAGATCTAAATCCTTTGGAAGGTCCAAGGTGAAGTGTTGGAATTATGAAGAAATTAGATGCATTTAAAGAGATTGCAACTCTAAGAAGGTTTGATAAGAGAAAGAAAAGGCATCTAATGAGATTCTTAGAGTTAGATTCCTCTAATGAGGAAGATGAAGATGTGTTTTATTAGTTTTAGTGATCAGATTGATATCCACAGAAAATTAATTCAAAATCAGACACAATAACACAGCAGATACCCTGGGAAAACCCTCCTCTTGAGGGAGAAAAACCCAGCAACAATATATCACTTATATATTGAATATCAACACAATGTATCTTTTACAAGAAGGCCGATATGAAGGCCAAGAATGGAGCATAATAACCAGATGCTAAACACAGCAATAATGTGATCCACCTAGATGATATATAAACAGCCTTCAATGAATGTCAATCTGCTCTTCTTCTATTCGCACTTGAATATATTGGACTTATGAGAAAATCCGAACTGAGAATGGATATAGAGTCTGAATGCAATCACAGTAGCAAACTGCAGATGATAACTTCAGCCTCTAACAAAGTCGATCTGCCATGATGAAGAACTCGCACTTGCAAGGAACTCGAACTTTAGAAAGATGAATGTGTATTGAATGAATACTCCACAATGAAATGCCATCAATTATATATGAAGTGATATGTGCCTTTTCATAACAAGTCGGCCTCATCCAAGAGGCATTACTCAAACAAGAAGGAAGTCGGCCACATAGAGGATCGCACCTCTCAATAAATATAATAAACAAATATTAAATGACTTCAAAGGACGTGACTCTCCAATACATCTCAAGTCGGCCAAGAGCAAGATAAAATGAATTGTTCCTTCATCGAATATAATAAACTCAATTCAAATAGCCGTTAGGCTAGCATTTGAATTATCTCCAATTAGAAATCGTGTGGACCTGGAAGAAGCAGCCCGATGCTGCTAATAACATCAACATAAGTTTATGGTATCATCATTTACACATTGATGCAATGATGCACGACTGATTGATTTAGGAGTATCTTGTCCCATTACTCCACATGAGGAGTGGTTCTTTGAATTTGAAAGTTATAATTGAGGTGCTAACTTCATAGGGGATATACTCATAAGATCATGTGCCAAGGTAAGGTCAAACTAATGTTTGGGGATGGGAGAGTGAAATTAATTTCTAAAGTATGTATATTCCTGATTTAGCTTGAAATTTTATTTTTTTTCGCAAGATTAATTTAATGTAGGTGTGTAGGTAGCTTTTGGCAAGAAGAGTTGCGATATGATCATAGGAAGAAAAGTGTTGGCATGGATAGTCCAAGATGGGACTTTATTCATGTTGGATGCTAGCATTATGGTTAGTCATGATTTTTGTGTTGAGAAATGTTGAACAACTTCATAATAACCAATGTAATGGTATAATCTCTATCTATTGGCACTGGAATACTAAATGGGATACTTGTAACATATCCTTCCTAGAAATTTTCACCCATTTAGATTTTCTCTAGTTGAAGTTGTGTTTAATGTGTTCTTGCATATTGTATGCATTGTTTATTTGTTTGAGTCCTTTCTGCTAATTCGAATATTTATACTTTGACAAGTTGATAAGCCTTAAGGCAACATATGTTGAGTTGTAGGTGTTGAGCTAGCTTAGCCATGATTGGTGCATCAGCAGGGTTATAAACACGAGGATTCTTTCTTCCAAAAGGGAGAGGCACGTTGTTTGATGCAAGAGAACCTACTTTAGGACTCGTTATGTGACTATCTACTTTGACATTCTCTCTCTTCTTTGTGGGGGCTTCCATTTGTGAGCTTTGTATAGAGTTCAAGAGACCATTCTTTGGGGGGGGGGGGCTACCTTGCCCCTTCTCTCTTTCGTTGGGTGGATTCTTTTGTACATGGGCACCTAACATGGCTACATCTTGTGAGACCCTCCTTTACCCACCTAAGTACCTAAGTTATGCTTAAGGGGGGTGTTGATGTATTTATGCATTTATGCACTTAGTATGTATTTCTCATGTATTTACTACGCCTTAGGTTAAACTTACTTAGGTAGAGTTGAGGTCAAGTTTTATTTAATGCTTTCATGCATTATTTATTGTTGGTGATTGATGTTACACTTCCCTAGCTAGGTAGCGAGTTTTTTGATCCTCCTCCTCACTTAGTTGCATTTCCTATAAATGCAACCCTTTTTCTTGTATTTGTACATTATAGACATACTTGATGAGCATAGTTTACATTACATGCATATACTTGGTGAATGGAATCTGAATATCCATTGTGTTTCCTAGTCATATTTCTTTGTTGTTTTGGGCAACTGTTTATTCGAATTAGTTCTTGGCATTTTGGTCTTAGGTAGATTGCTTAGGCAAATCAAATCTTACATGGTATTAGAGCAAGTTTGTGCCAAATCTTACACTCAACATGCTTGTGTTTATGCAACTTGTTAATAATCATGTCCTTGACCTCAATTTTAGGTGACATCCTTTTAATGCATCTTAAGAGGCCCTCCATAAATTCCCCATCAACATCCTTGAAGCCATTTGCAAAGAAATTTGGGGTTGAGTTACTATGCCACTACATGAATTGTTTGGTGAAGTTGATTGTTTCACCTTTGATCAATAATGTTCCAAATGAATTCATATTTTTTTCTCTCCCCTATAGTAGTTTTGGATGGCCTCCTTGGCCTTGTTTATGGCTTCATATAGGGCCCCCATTGGGTTTTAGTCCCATCCACCAAGCACAAAAACCTGACTAAAGTTTCAATTGATTAAAGTTGTAATTACAAATAAAACTTAAAAGGTTTTGTTGGTGTAAATAAAGTCTTGTACCTAGTTAATTCATTCTAGGGGACTTAGGGGACTTATTTACATGTTAAGTTTACTTAGGTCCTAGGAAGGAATCTTTCTAGAAAGTGTTAGTTGTCATCTTTGTTAGTTTTATGATCAGATTAAGAACATAGAAAATTAATTCAAATTGAACACAATAACACAGTAGATACCTTGGGAAAACCCTCCACTTGAGGGAGAAAAACCCAACAACAATATATCACTTATATATTGAATCTCACAAAATGAAAGTCTCCTTTACAAGAGGCCGATATGAAGGCCAAATACAAGCATTAATGGATGATGCAACACAGCCAATACAAGAAGACAAATTGCTGAAGCAAAACTCAGACTATATCAATATCGAACTGCCTTGAAGATCTCGCACTTGATGAAGGATGAATGACAAGAATAAAATCGATGATCAACAATGAATTTCCCATTGAGTATATATACAATATAGGGGGAGAGGTCATGTCTCTTCAAACCATCATGTCGACCTGCTTGAAAGATCACGTCTCCACTAAAGAAGTCGGCCTCTTTGGAATTCACGCCTCCTAAATCGTATCAAGGTCAGCCTTGAAGATAATCACGCCTCTTCATTATAATGTGTTTGCTTTAACAAATAGAAATGTCTTTTCAATAATCATGCCTCTTTGAATCTTAATAAATTAAATAGCTATAGGCTACAATTTTAATTTATTTCATATAAGGAGATCACTGGAAGAAGCAGCCCAACGCGCTAAAACATCAACATATCTTTTGACTTGTAACACATGTGTCCTAGGTAGTTGTGATAAGTTGTCACATGACATAGGATTAAGACACTTGTCATAATCCCGTTTAATCCTATGTCTCACCTTGGCTATATAACCAAGTGGTCTCATATGTAAATCATATTGTCATAACATATTCTTGGATAATCAATTCCATTGCAATCTTGAGCATTGCATATTGATCTCTCTTGTGCTTTCATGAAATGCCTAGATCTTGGGTGGCTATAATCTTCAGCCAAATCTTGCATGGTGTAGAGTTATTCTATACCAACTCCTCCCCAAAAGAGAGATGAAATAAAAAAGGCTCTCAATGAAGAATGGGAAGGATAAAACCCCATGCGAGGAAAAAGACCGCCCCATAAGAGAGAAGAAGGGAGACAATGCAACCCGGCCTCCCCCTCCGCCTCCACGCCCGCCCCTCACTCAATGTTTAGTCTCCTGCAATGATGGTAGAAGCTTGACATTGAATGCTGAAGATGATCCAAAAGCATCAAACAACGTTCCTCCACTTAGGAAGAAACAAAACCAAGATGGTATGCAGGATGTCTTCCCATTCTTGAAAGGAAGATGCAAGGAGAAGGATGATGGATGATGTCTCTGAAGAATGCTCAAGTGTCTCCATGTTTATGCTGTGATGTCCCCTTATGAATCTATCTTAAATTCCTCCTAGTTCTCACGTTATTCAAATAGATCACTGATAAGATTAACCTTATTAAGTGCAACTTTGAGGCTATTATCGACTTTGATAATCAGACTTATATATACTTATTGATAGTAATTAATAGTAGATTGTAACAGAACAAATATTTGCTATAATTGACGATAGAGAACTTGGTGATTACAATTGTTTCACATAGATAAACTAGACACCAATTTAGATATGCGATTTCTAATTCCTCTGTTGGGTTACATGCATATGAATGCAAAATAATATGATGTCTTAACTTATCACTGTTTCTGGTTCTTGTCTTTACTTCATGCGATCTGGTAATGGTTGGATGTCTGCAAGAATTCGCATGTTACACAGCTCGATTTACAAGCTCATATGCTCCCTTGGAGCACCTTCGAACTGCTATAGAAGATAATTGATCTGCCAATAATCCATCCTTCCATGTGTGATTGGTTGCTCTTTAATATCCATGATAGGAGAGGAAGTCATGTTCCTTTGTAACAGATGTGACTTTTCATTATTCCTTTAACTACTTTTAATTAAGATTATTCTTCATGAAGTCGGTTGGATCTATTTTTATGTGCTTAATATTATTCTTATTCTTAGTTGGCCGATGTAAATTTGCTTCTTTCAGCGTTTTCTTCTTATTGATGAAGGATGGTTATAACAATCTCTTATTTGCTGTTTCATCGGAATTATTCAGGGCCAGGTATATGACAATGCCAAAAGCTGTCATTCTCCAAACAGGCATTCTAGGCCACACTGTTGAAGCAAGTCTGAAGCAAAAACATGGAGATATCTGTGCGTGGGTTTCATAGGAGTCACAAGTTGCTAATAACTAGACAAACCCCTGTTTTCCAGACGTGGGTTCTAGTATCAAGGCATGTGGGCTTATTTATTGCTGGCGTGGGTGCTATAGATGATTGGTGTGAGCCAAAAACCTTCGTGCTGCTTCCTTTCATCATTTATAACTTCATTTGGCTGGCACGTGAAGGTTTTGTGCATGGACGAAGGTCACAAGAGGGATTATGAAGTTGGGCATGAGTTTTTCTTGGAGTCTCCATTCAACTGTACACTGTTGTGCACCATTTTCAGGCCCAATGAGCATACCCAGGCATTTAGAGGTCTCAGGAATCTGTAGTTATCTCAGGACCACAATTTGAAGATGATAAACTGTCATAAGTCAAAAACTCAGAATAGGATTGGTCATTACAATGGTATCAAAGCATAGCGTATTCTGCCTGCCTATTGGGTAGTTTAGAGGTTGAGTTTCAGTTGCAAATCATGGCATCATTGAGTGAAAAAGAGTTGGTCAAAACACTTTTTAATGCAGGTAAGAAGCTTGAACACCTACCTCAGTTAAAAAGGGTTCTTCTTAGCACTTTGGAGGAAGTAGAAAGGTGTTTATACATGGTTAATCAATTACCTTCTCAGTTGTTGCGACTTGCTATGACTCCATCGGTGCATTCCTTGGTTAAGCCAATGCTTATGAGACATCTGGATAAAAATGTGAGACATAATCTGATTTACAATCAATAGTTCCAATCCCTTCTATGTCATCCTCAATGCATGATCCTTGAGATGGAGTAAGAGCAACCTCAGGGTCAAAAGGAATTTCACTTGCATTTTTCTTCATAGGCTCATTTTGGTAGTCAAACCAAAAACCTCCTGCATTGTGGAAATGAAAGAAGTTATCATCTATAGTAGATGTGAATTTATTATCATTTTTAGTTTGCTCCTCATGTATTGACTCCTCATTAGTGGCTGCCTCATGACCCTCATAAAACCATGTACTTATTTCATTGTGATAGAAGAAATGTATGAAGATTTATCTTCCTCCTTATGAACAATTTCCACATCTTGTATTTTCTTGCATTCTTCTTTTGTATGTACAACTAAAGGAACTTCCTCCCATTCATTTTTTGAATTGATCCTCTCTCGCTTTTCTTTTTCCAAGTGAGGTTTTAATTTTTCCTCACATTGTGTGAACACATCGAGGAACAATGTATATGCAGATGAAGAGGGAACCCATTCTTGTTTCCAAACAGTCCATAGTATAGATATGGTGGGTTGGTAGAAAACATCACTTTCCTAGATAGTTAGAATCATAATATCTTTCATGGCTGCAAACACATCTTTATCATGTACATTCTTAAATGTGACGAAGAAATGATAAAACTTATCATAGATTAGATATTGCAACCCTAAGTCCAAAAGAAGGATAGTTGCTCTAATTTCCACAAATGTCTTTAATATGCTCATCCTTCTTGAGTAATGCATACTATGGATGTCATCTAGGCCTTTGAGACTATCTACAATCATGTGCAATACCTCTTTCATCGTGTTGTTGTCATAAGGAACTAGAGGTACCAAAACTCTCATTACCTCACTTAAACAAGAGGTAACCAACAACTTGATTTCCTCGTCATGATGCCTCAACCATTTATGCCGATTCAAGGTGGTTACTGTAGGAGTTAGAGCTATATCTAACAATTCAGATGACTGCTCAATGTGGATCAAACATTCTTCCACCTCTTTAAGTGTGTTCAAGTCATCATCTCTTGATTGTACTTTTGTACTAAGCTTGTCCCCTGCTTCATAGAGTGATCTATTAAAATAATATTTTGTAATTATTTAATTAATGCTCAATATGTTGTATTATATTAGATAAGATCGTTTCTTCGATCTTCTGCAGTTTCTGTTTAGAAACTTGCTAATTTTGTACATTTGTAAATCTTATTTATTGAGCATTTGCTCCAAATGTAAATACATCAATCGATTTTTTACCATCTTGTTTCTTAACATGATCTTGCCAATGTTTTGATATCTTCTATTGTCATGATTAATCAAGTTTTTCGACATTTACCCAAAGGCTGGTAGGTTCACTAGCTCTGGTACCACTGTAGTGACCTGAGCTCCGGATCAATAGATTTTCGATTTCTTCCTTATTGGATTGCCAAAGTTTGTCATCCAATATTATTAAAGCTAACCGAGTTTCCAGATTATAAACGAAATAAACTCTGCATAATGAAGTCTGATTCAAATATTAATTTGATAATGGAAATTTGACAAGTAAATATAATAGCTGCTTCTAATTTATCAATTAAAATCATCGTTAGCTTGAATATATATCTGCCTATATATCATTGATTTATAGGCGTTGAAACTTGAATGCCTTTTCTGATTGGTATCTTTATAATCGTGCATCTTTTCCTTGGATGTCCTTTCTGATTTATGTACTTGAAACGTATACTTCCATATTATAAATTTCTGCTCATATAGAGTGATACCACAGTAGGCAATTCAATAATAAAATAAGTCTGAATCTATTTTCCCTTCCCTCCTTTCTTACTTCATTTTATATCCTTATTATAGGAAGAGAGGCATCTATTCAAAAGTGTTAGTTTTCAGATCAGAAATGTAAATAATCAGAAATACAACACACAGATCAATGAACACAGCAATTTACCCTGGGAAAACCCTCCTACTTGAGGGGGGAAAACCTTCCTACTTGAGGGAGAAAAACCCAGCAAAATGATCTCTTATATATTAGAAGAATAAGTGCAGAAACTGCATACAAATTAGGCTCTACACAAGGACGAGTCTAATACAATGAATGGAGACACTTCTCCTTGAAGCGAAATACAAAAGATGATACTTTTTCTTGGAATTGAATCTGCTGCTAGGAGGCGAACTGTTGCTGCTGCTGAAGATGCAAATTGGAGAGTGAATGAATTGATGCTTGAATTGGAGGACTCCATCCTCTTTATATACCAAACCAAGCAACCTCCTTTCTAGGTCTGCTTTTAGAAAAAATATAAATATTATTTAAAACATAAAGGCTGACCTGCCTTGAACAAGAATATATTAAGGAGAAAATATCTCCTGCCGCTACAACACTAACAAAAAGGTCATGTTCCTTTGTTACTAAACCTTAAATCTTGCCTTTTCATAATGAGTCGTCCTCCTTGTAAAGAATAATCGCTGCCTTTTTATTATAATTGTTTGATTTAGTAACAAAGACTTTAACTAATTAATTGGCCTTGATCAATTTGCTTGAGCTTCCTTTACACAACGATATTAATATGGATGATCCTCACGTGTATGCCCGCCATCAACAATATAATCTATGAATCCTCCCAAAAGCTATGATGGTACAAGG
>VDFB02358134.1:241027539-241071010 GCA_007258455.2 Sequoia sempervirens
TTTTGTGCAAGCCAAAACACGTGCGCATTTTGTGCAATCCAAAAGATGCTCATGTTTTGGCCTGCACTAAAAACATCATGTTCTTGAATCCAACTTTCAAACTCTCTCTCCCTTCACCTCTATCTCTAACTCTCTCTACATCTCTCTGTCAATATTCCTCTCTTTGTGCCTCCATCCCTCCCCCCAAAATCTCCTTATCCCCCTTTCTCCCTCCAAATCTCTATATCTCTCCTACCTCTCCCTACCTCCCTCCTCCCCTTTGTACTCTTTTTCTCAAATCTTTCTCTCCCTCCATCCCTCTCTCTCTCTCCCTATTTCCCTCCTTCCTTTTCTACTCATTTTCTCCCATGTATATCTTTATCTCTATACCTAACTCTCCCTATCTCTAATTATTCTTTCCCCTATCCAAATCTCTCCTTCCCTCTCTCCCTAACTCTCTCTACCTATCTATCTCTCTTAATATGTCTCTATCTAGGTTATAATTCACTCATGTTTCTAGGAAGAAAATATCTACCCATGCTCAAAAAGTCATCTTCATAGGAGCAAGTGTGTTATAACGTGCTCATGTTCCTATGAAGATAAAAATTCTCTTTCTACTCTCCATATTTCTTCCCCCCCCCCTCTCTCTCTCTCTCACTCCATTTGTCTCTATCTAATGCATTCACATTTCTATGAAGAATTTAGAGTTGAGGGTTTAGGGTTGATGGTTGAGAGTATATTGTTTAGGGTTGAGGGTATAGGTTTAAGTGTTAATTATTAATGTGAATATTTAGAGTTTAGTGAATAGGGTTCAAGGTGCATCTCCTAGTGTTTAGGGTTAGGGTGTAGGGTTTATGGTGAATGATAGAGGGTTGATGGTCTTCCTACCTCTTTATATATCATTTCACATCTCCTCCCTCTTTACACTCCTCCCCATCTCTATTGTTCTCTCACTTCTCTCCCCTAGATCTACCACTCTCTATCTAACCTCTCTCTCTCTACACTATCTACCTCTCTCTATATCCAATCTTTCTATCTATCTCCCCTTCTTACCTCTCCACTCATCCCTCCTTATCTACCTTTCCCTCCCTCGCTATGTATATCTTTCATCTCTCTATCTCACATCTCTTTCTTTCTTTGAATCTCTTCTCTCTATCTCACCTCTCTCTATCTCTCTCCCGTGTCTCTCTCTCCTCTACCCCTTTAATATATCTAAATTATTCATCATTTAGGGTGTAGGGAATATGGTTTATGGGTTTAGGGTTTATGGTTTATGATGAAGAGTTGAGATTTGAGGGTTTAGTGATTATATTTAATTATGTAAGTTTTAATTTTAAATTATTAATGTTGGGTTTTAGGGTTTAACATATAGGGTATAAGGTTTATGTATTGGGGTTTAGGTCATAGGGTATAGGGTTTATAGTTGATGATATAGGGTATAGGGTTTAGGGTCGAGAGTATAATATTGAGTTATTAGCTTTAGGTTTGAGGGTATAGGAACCTCGAGGGTGCAAGGTATAAGGTTTTGGGTAGAGTGTATAGGCTTTACGACCCAGGATTGAGTGTAGGGTTTAGAGTTGAGGGTATATGATAGAGTGTATAGGGTTGAGGGTATAACATTTAAGATCGAGTGTATAGGGTTGAGGGTATAACATTTAAGATTGCGGGTATATGATTGAGGGTTTAGAGTTGAGGGTATATGATAGAGTGTATAGGGTTAAGGGTTTAGACTCAAATTCCCACTGTTTCTAGATGGCCCAAAGGTCTTCCATGAAGTGACTTCAAAGGAGTGAAAGGTTTACCCATCTCATTAAATTTTCAAGATTGGATGTACAAGTATATCCAAATCATCATGAGGAAGAAAGCACACATAGACTAGGGTACACAAATTAATGATGAGATTCATGAGTAGCTAATCAATGTGCAAACAACCTTGAAGCTTTACATGACCTCCTACCTAGTGTATGCCACTACTATCATGAGGAAATTTCCAAGATTGATAATGAAAGGAAACATAGGTGTTGTGTTAGTATATGAATTCTAATCTTAGATCACTTTGGGAGGAAGCATTAAGAATTTCAGTAGAGTCAATGATGCTTTCTTTGCACCACTACTTTTTACAATTGATCCAACTCTAGAAAAGAAAAGAGTCTCGGATGAAGCATTCAAAGTTGTTAGCAAGTTTGGATGTATTTTCTTGAAGTTTCCTACTTTTACATACTTGAGAGTAGGGTGCTACACTGGATGCCCATACATGTTGCCAAGATATCCCTCTGATAGATGGGTATGATGGAGTTATGTGGACAATTGATTACAATCCACAAGGAATGCCGGAAAATTCACAAAATAGGCTTTAAGTTTCTAATTTCTATTGGAAGGTATTCTATTCATAATGTGCAAAAGGAAAAATCAGTAGCAACAAAGATGCAAATTATGACCATAAGGTCATACAGGTACATATTTGATTTTGATTACAAAAATGTGAATAGAAATATCAAGAAGGATCATCGCCATGTCTATCATTTTGAGGACATATGGGCAGAGTGTAGAGATGAAGAGGACATCTGAAGAATGGAATTTTGTAGATTAATTGTGGAGCGGATCAAAGACCTAGGCTTAGCTGATATTCTAGAGGATTTTGAAGATCCTAGCGATATTATAGACTCTGCATATGAAGAAGAGGAGATTTATAGTAAGAGTTTACCTCCAATTCAGTGGTCTAAGAAGGAGAGCATTTCCATTGGGGAAAGACTTTCTCCCATTCTACACAACACAAATAAATGGTTACAAATGCATGGTTTTCAATTCAAGTCTTTCAGAACAAATTCTGAGGGAGAGACATCAGGAGGTGAAGCCAACCACCAACAAGAAATCCGAACCAAACACAAAGCTATTGTTTCCCCCTCTTCTTCACAAAGAGGTCCTAAGATTAAAATCACTTGTGGCATAATTATAGTACATACAACTGAAGAGGAGCAGGCTATTGATGAAGAATCATCAGAAGAAGAAGAAGGAAATGAAAATGAAGAATCTGTAGAGGATGAATAGTTAGAAGAGGATCAAGGAGAGGAGGAAGGTAATGAGGAAGAAGAAAGGAATGATGAGGAAATGTAGTTATCTACCCATAAGAACATCATTGAAAATCCCCCTCATACATCATCACCCATTTCTACCATGCCTCATACTCCTCCTTCTCCCACTTCACCTACACTACCTCTTCCTACTTCACCCCCACCTACAACTGGTTTACATGCATTGAAGGTAACCATTCCTCCATCAACACAATCAATCCTTTCTACTACCTCTGTGGTTTCCATCTTGCAAAGTATTGATGTCTCCTCAGGTTCCCCATCATCTATCCCAATTCTACCCTTTCCATCATATGATATTTCTTCTTAGGATGAGTTTGATCAGTTTATGAAGGAATCGTTGCAAGATCCTCTTAGTTTGCAAACTACTGATGCAATAATGACTGACACAACACCAATTGTTACTATAATACCTGTTCCTACAAAGGAAACTACCACACATAAATTAGCAGTGAGTCAGGAAGGTAATACTTCATTTCTTCCCCCTTGGTTAGTCTCACAAGTATCTAAGCGTAAGAAACAAACAACTTCTCTAGATGAGCTAGATCTTGAAGAGATAGTGCTTCCAAAAGCCAAAGGGAAGAAAAAGGAAAAGATTCATTCTAGACTACATGTGGAAAAGTCAGGCCATAAGTACGTGGATATTGGAGTACCTCCACAAGATCAGGGTGATGTGAGTATGGAAGATTACATCATGACTAGGGATCAACTTGGGAAGGTCACTAATTCAAGTGCCAAGGAAGATGCACAAGTGACTCTAAATGCATTATTAGGAAAACTTGATAAGATGGAACAAGCTAGAGATATGTATAAAGAAAGAGCTAAAAAATATGCATCAATTTTGAGGAAGATCACGGGTACCTCAGAGAATGTGCAACCAATGGCTATGGTAAATGTTGAAGAATGAGCAATGCAGAAAGTGGAAAAGTACTACTCCAAAGGTAAAGTGTTGTATGAGTTTGTTGATGAAATAATAAAGTAGGGCTCACAATTCATAGCTATTGCTAATGAAAAGATTGCCCAAATATCCAAGATGAAGTTGGAATTTGATAAAACTGAGGGCATACTTTCCATGGAACAAAAAGAGATTCATCCAATGAAGTCTTGAGTTTTGGTTACAGATGAAGGAGACCAAATTGAGCAAACTAGTGGAAGTTGTGGTTATTCTTGAGAAAGAAAAGTATATGGAAATAAAAGAGTCACTTAAGAACTACATATAGGTTATCAAGACCCTCATCGAGGGCATACAATAAGTGCAAGAAGATGTCGAAGGAAATCGTATTGTTATGGTGAATGGGATTGATGAGATGCCAGGTAAACTCCTTGATGACAATCATACCTTCCTCCTGATAAGTAAGATTTCCCATATTTTCAAAGAAGCTATCCAAAAGTAGGTGGAAGATGAAGCATTTTCAAAGAATTCAATGTATACCTTGTGTGATGTACAAATTTCTCTAGACAACCTCAAAACACATTTGGATAGGTACAAAAAGATCTTCTCTACCTTAAGGAAGTCCATCACAAAGGTTCATGCAATCATTGAATACACCATTGGACTAGATGAGGTGACCATGTAGGAGATTAAGAAGAAATATGAAGATTTCCAGGCCAAGAGCAAGTAACCATAAAATCTTCTTGCATCTCCAAACTTAGACAGTTTCCATGCTTTTTTCTATGCTTTATGTAGATAGGTTTTGACATTTTACATGTCATTTTAAAAATGTAATTACATGTAAAACAAATATGTTCTCCTACATTCATGGACAACATATTTGAATAAGTCAATAGTTAGTTAAAGTTTTTCCTAGATTAGCTCTCCTCTCCTATCTATAAATATGAGAGGATTCCTTTGTATTATTTACCTTTTATCTTATGCAACAAAGTGCTGCCCAATTGTGAAGCAAATATTGAAACTTGAGTTCATTTTTGTGAAACTATTTTTGATCAATAAAGAAGCTAAGTTGCACGCCAAACTTTGTGTTGGCACAATTATCTTGTTATTTGATTAAAATTGACAGTGTTTAGTAATTGAGATTGAAGGGATTTTGAGTAAATCTATGTAGAATTTGAGTTACACCCATTGATTGAAATTGTGATATTGCTGATGTTATTGGTGAATTATCTATAAGACTTTGTGATTATAATTGTTCATGCTGCTTGTGGATATAATTGTGAAGTATATCGAAGACTTTGTGCTTCTTTTAAAATGCTGGTTACTATTTTGAATAATTCACTATCAAAAACTACAGAACAAATTTGTGCCTCTGTGAGCTTTCTTCCTTGTTACTTTTCTTTATCATACCAGTATTCCTAGACTTTACTTTGACAAGTTAGGAGTATTGGAATTACTACTTAGTTTTAATTTGAAGTTGTATTGCATCTACAGATTAAAATCATGAAACATTGTTTGGAAAAAGAGAGAATCATGAATGTGACACACCCCCATACCATTATTGTAGTGTAAATTATTGTAAATATTTGATAGTTTTCCTTAGTTTCAATAAGCAGTAAGAAGGGAACCTCCCCCTTATGAGAGGAGAGTTTTATCTCACATAACTATGGCTGAAATTACATATTGTAATCTGTTAAAAGGGATTACATAATTTTCACCCAACAAAATATTAATAAAATATATGGATTACATATAATGATTCTCTAGGTGACATATGCAATATAAAGCTTCAACTAATTTATGTGAGTATATAAACACTTTCCCAAGGCTCCATTTAATTTTCTTATAGTAAACTAATTTAAGAAGCAATCAAATAATTAAACAATATGAATAAACAAACTAGATCTACATGCAAGAGTTGAAAAATTGATTAAAAAGAGAGGAATATATGGTAATTATTTGTTTTCTATAATGTGATGAATTTTACTTGATACTTAAATTGTTACATGATAGGCAATTAGATTCAAAAATTAAAATTTGGACATGGGATTAGAAGGTTGCAAACAAACTCTATAGAATCTTACATTACCATAAATAGGGTTATGTTTTGTAGCCTAGACTTGGGCATTGAGGCTATATCATGCATCTTGGTAGATAATATAGTGCCACACTATGTAAAATTACCCTAGACAGTTGCACACTATTCAAATCAATCCATGTGATATGGCCTCATTTCCAAAAGGTTATAAAAGACATGGCAACAAATAATAGATCACATTTGGGTTATAAAAGACATCTGAGACTAAGAAATCAAATATGATCTCATTCTTTCACTACATGTATATATTTTTTAAATAGTGTATTAATGTACCAAGTGGTTCCAATAAAAATATATAAGCACTATTGCAACTTTTTGGTCCTCATACATACAATGCTTGGGGCTAAGTAAATTATGAGAATATTTTAAACCATTTAAGCTACCAATTTACAAATAAAATATTTATATAAATTGATCACCATAAGGCCATGAGGTTGTACAAAATGTCATCAAAATATCATACAATGCCATCATGGGGGCACACAAAATATGATCAAAATGTGATACGATGCCATCATGAGGGTGCAAAAAATATCGTCAAAATTTCATACAATGCCATGAGGCCAATATATTGTCTCGTAGTCTACAAAATATCATTGATACATATAGCCACACCAAAAATGTTATTTATGTACATCATGTACATGCATACAAAATGTGTTCATCTATGCATATTGAACACTATTCCTCAAATATTGGGCCTCTTTTTGCCTGACTATATACATTAAACCTTGGTCACTTGTAATATTTGATATCTTGCATCATTTTGATCTCTTACGCTCCTCACTATTTTGTACCCCAACCTATGCATAAAAGTTATAACATTAGATACTATGCCAAAGTCAAAAACTATAAAAATTATTTAAATGATACATATATTATAAACACACTTACAACATATTGGTAGTTTGATTCTTCTTACCTATGACACTCAATATCATCAAGAGACATTTTTCCTTGTGCACATGTGTTTTCATCCATCTATAGCATAGCAAAGACACATTTAGCAATTATTTTTGATAGGTCTTCTAATATCAGTTGACACAAAATAAAAATTATTACATATATATTCATATTCATACCCAAGTTAAGCAAATTGATGATGAAATTACTGCATTAACACCAACTTCCAAATTTTCTCTTATGCCAGGTGGTGTGACTATTGTATTCATAAACTAAACAATAAATAATAGATTAAACTCAAAAACATAAATATATAAACAACAAATTTGAAATTTTCAAAAATAAACTTAAATGTGTTATTGTGTACCTATGTAAATCTAATGTCATAAGCATCCATGGCAACATGTGTACTAGATGGTGATGCGATTCTCATCATTCAATAAAATTTTATATTTTAAAATATTAAACATTATTTTAAATAGAAAGTATTATTTTATTTTGGTAGATTTTACAAATTTTACCTTTGATGTACAGATGTAGGCACATACAAGTTGTAGGAATGCTTGATAATGTACCACACTCTAGCATTACACCCTGAAATGCATAATGTTTGCATTAGTTTAATTCAATTCTATAATTAAAAATCTATTTACATTTATCAATTTTAAGTATTTAATAGATAACATGTTATAAATTTAAATCAACATGCCTGCATTTGACCAGTATGCACCTCATTCAACAACTCATCTATCGTCATCATATTATCTAATGAACCACCTTGATGACGCCCACTACTCCCATAACATCTATACTAACAATGAAAACACACATGGGAGGTGGAACCATATGTACCCTTTGCATCACTCTCTCTCCCAAAGCATAGATTATAACAATTTGAGCATATATGAGAGCTAGGGGCACTAGAGTTAGATGGCCAAGCTGCTACATCAAATTATGAGGCAAAAGGATAGGATATCTACGTGTTATGCTCTATAATCATGTCTACCAGGCTAGTAGCTACATGGAGAGTTTGCACCTCCATACTCTCCCTAATGGCTACTAGAACTATCACATGATAAATAGGCCTTTGTCCTAGTGTTTTTCAATGTTCACAGTTATCTACTCGACGAGCTCTTGGTCTATTTTGGGTAAAGCCTCCACCTCTACCTTGAAACTCCCTCATATCAAAATAATTAGGAATTTCATAAAGGATAAACTCATAGTATAGTTTTCTAATAAAATAGAGTGACACCTCATAATTATTGCATGGAGGTTGGTCAAAGGCCATCCACCACCTATCCTAAAAGTTATTTCTTATCTCATGATGATTACACCAATGTATTGGAAATTTGGAACCTCTTTGAATTTAGAGGAATAGGTTCATTGGTTCTAAAATTCATTTAAAAATATGTTCACACATGTTTGCTTTGCTTATGTCTTTCCTTTTCACTTTATCATAGGATAATTTTGTTGCATAAAATTGACGACATGAATCTCTATACATTTTCCATTGATTTATTTGATTTATGATTGTGCCAAAATTCATCATCATTGCTTCGAATGTTGAGGCAAGGGATAGGTGATCTGTTGGTTTGATGTTGAAACCCTCAATTTTGAAACTAATTCAAAAATTACAACTTTGTTTTGTTCTAGATGCCCTAACAAATCCTCTTCCAACTTTGTCTAGGGTTTGTTGGAAGGGTTGGAGAAGGATCAGGCATCCTAGGGTTTTCTTCAAACATTTTATCACCTAAGTTTGGTTGTAGCTCAGGGTTTATATGATATGTTATAAAATTTCAAAAAAAAAAAATTGTTAAAAAAATCCATTTTTCAAATGCAAACAAAATTTAAATCTAATGCACAAAAAATAACACTTACCTCTTCTTCAGTGGGGCATTGTGAAGCTAGGTTTCAAAGGCCAAAAACATGTTCACATTATGTTGGGCTGAGGGAAAGAAAAATGTTCCAAAAAATGTGGGCTGCAGGTGAGAAAAATGGACAAGTTTTTTATTTTATAACTTTATTGAGAAAAATGCGTACACATTTTGCTTTCATAAAAACACACACATTTTTCTTTTATAAAATGTGTATGTATTTTTCTTTCATATAAGTTCACACACACATTTTGTTTTCATAAAATACACATGTGTTTTGCTTTCATAAAAATGCATATGTAGTTTTTGTTCAAATAGCGTGCTTGTGTTATGGCTCAAAAAATCCGAGCCATAACATGAGCACGTTATTTAAATTTTTTCAAAACATGAGCATGTTTTTCTCATTTTTGGGCATTTGGCCACTTTTTTGTGCCCCATCTTGGTGTACATGCCCACCTTTAAGTTCTCTATCTATGATAAGTAAGATATCCTTCCCAAAAAACCAAATAAACAATCCTCCTCAACATTGAACCATTCAACCCCTAGGTCAAACATATCATATATCAATAAACCAACAAGGGTATAAGCTTATAAAAATTAAAGAAGATTAAAAACATCAATTCTCTCAACAAGGTAATACTCATAAAACCATCCCCTCTACTCCTCAAAATTGTCTTCATAATAAAGTCATATAGCATGGAAAAAATACATATGAAAATAAGGTGGGTAATACCTATTAGATGATTCTCTATTGAGTGGACCAAGAGTGAAAAATAAGTTGTTTCTCTTGAGATGCACTAAACCACCATGAATATCTCCCTAAAAAGTCTCCCTATTAAGTCCATACTAAACTCATTCTTAGTTCGGGTGTAGGCTCCTGGGTCTTCCTAATAAAACTTAATCAAAGAGTAACCATATCAAAACACAATATCCAAGAAACAAGTGATCTCTATTATCCATGAGATCTATTCCAATTAAAATCCAATTATATCACTATAATATTTAGAAGCTCCCAAGCTAAAATGATCACAACACTAAATACTAGAATATAACTTCAAAACACTACTAAAGATCCAATTGTAGAATCAAGAATTCCACATGACATCATGATGTACACCGTAGTCACAAAATACCATCCATATTCAATATATATATATATATATATACTCCCAAGAGCACCCATATCATGTCAAGATTAAGAAATAGAAAGATATAGACTTCTTTATGGCACAATATCACATTCATTACCAAAAATATCATTGCAAATGATCCAAGGCTTCCCATGGAATCAAAATAAACATATCCTAATTGAAGATAATTTTTGGTCCTTGAACAATTAGAGAACTCAACTACAACATTAGGAGCGCCTAAAGGGAAAAATAAAATCATGATCTCCAAATGAAGATAACTAGTATACCTTCCAAGAAAAATAATTATAAGTGACTTTAAATTAATCTTATAGGAAATCTACACAAACATCCCAAAGTACTTCACTATGAATCACAAGTACTCCATCCATACATCTCATTATCTCTCTAGTACACTATACCAATGCATCATGATGGTCGAAGGACCACCAACACTACAATAGGAAAACCAATACTACACAGATCTAGATGGGTATATGTAGGCCACATCCAAGTTATTTATACAAACTGTGGGTAAATATAGTCTACAAAACTAAACAACTCATATATATCAAATCTATACAACATGATTCCACCATGTAGACGCAAGAGCAAGATAATTCAACACTGGATGTTATTAATAAGAAAATAAGAGACAATAAGAAATAATCATGTAGATTATTCACAACTAAAACACCAAAACAGCCCTAGATTTAATTTGCCAAAAATATACAATAGAGTAACTAGTTTTCAAGAATCCATCAAGAAATCACTACAAATTTTTTGAGTGACTTATCACATACCAACATCCACACAATGAGATAGCTACAAATAATATCCTCAAACCATACGTGCAAACTTGCATCTATCATGCACATCTATAAACACCACCATGGGATTTACAATGTAAAAAGATAGTTTCTCCATAGATCTACAAAACCAAAGATTTTGGATAAATATTCAAAATATGCAAAACCATCCATGTTAAGAACTTGCATGCAATTTTGAATCCACTAATCATTTGGAAGACCCACAAGTTTGAAAACAGCAAAATAGTTGAGCTAGAGTATTTAAATATCCTAAATAATTATAACCATAGATTTAGTCAACATGAACCTAAAACATGCAAGAACTACCCTCTAATAGGACCATAAGGATATCGTTTAGCTTGAAGACACCAAATGGGAAAACTCCATGAATAATACCATGTATTCACATAAAAAATCCATGTCATGTCAAAGTTCAATGCATACAATAACTTCCATGACACCATGATCAACAACCACTATTCACCTGCATTAAGCTTTCGTTGAAATTAGAATCCAAATATATATCTCTCTCTCTCTCACACACACACACACACACACACACACACACACACACACACACTCACTCACTCACTCCATGTCCTCAAAATTAGAAGACAACTAAAATCTCTCTAGAGTCTACCAAGTGATTAAGTCAATAATGAGTAGTAATTGGACTTTTAGGGATTATCAATCTATGATCGTGATTAAGTTTATAGATATTTTGTAGTATATGAAATTGCCCCATTTCATTGGAAATGTTTATTCAACCTCGAGAATGCACCTTTGATCGTATTTATTAGTTGATTGAAAATAAAAATTCTGTTGTATTATGATTTTCAATTAATTAACAATATTGTCAAAAGTGCATTCTGAGAGCTGAATAGACATTGGTATTTTCATTAAGGTTGTTAAAAGCACCTAAACATACTTCAATATAAAATTTGATGATATGTAACAAATTTGAATGTTATAATCAATTATTATTGTTAAATAGAATAAAACGACACAATAAGACAATGAATTGTCTTTTAGTGCAAACAAAATTTATTTATGTTATCAATCAACTATTTATTTATATTATTTATAAGAATATAAAATATTATAAGATACTCTTGAAAATTTCAAGAAAAAACAAATATATTCTGATTAATTCATTATAAGATACTCTTGAAAATTTCAAGAAAAATAATTAGCATAAATATTTTGAATATATCTATTTAAAAGTTGAGAAAATATTAATTTAGAGTTATTTTATTTACTTAAGAATTATTTTGATTTATGAGTGTTATTCTATTCTAGAAGATTTAATATTGTTATCATTCTTCATTATTAAATCTTACACAATATTAGAGCAAGATTTAGGAACATTTACCATAGATGAATGACTTTCAATCTAAGATGTGAATCAATGTGAATCAAGATGTGTCAAGTCATAAGTATAGTGTGATACAGAGATCAAGACGATCAAGAAGTATCAACCGAAATAAGGGTGCACTATGCAATGAGTATGGTTTGTGTCATGGTGAGTCTTGTGCACTTCTATAGTGATATCTATTTTAGCACCTTATGGAAACCTCGCTTGATCTTGCAAATCCATAAATGAAGGAGGTCTTACCCACCTCAATAATTGGTCTTGATTTTCCCAACTTGAACATAGGTTTTGCATATATTCTTCTTAGGTTTGACATCCTTGGCTCTTGGAAAACTATCCAACCTTAGGGATTTGGGACCTACAACTTAGATCACCAACATGATGTAATGAAGGAAATTACTATATATAGGATCTAAGATGCACAATTTTAGATGAAAATTGTCCTAGATAAATTGAGTGGTCCTTGATGAACTGGAGGATCAAACCAAAGTAGATAATATCAATTTACTAAAATATATACACAATTGGTTGTAAGAATTAAATCTCAATATTAGGTCCTACATATTCTATTTTTGTGTCCACCATCTATGGTACTATAGTGCCTTAGGGACTTATTTTACAATGCCTATCTTTGATACATTTTTAGAACACATCACATGAGTAAGAAAAGATGATTTAGATAAGGAAAATATTGATAAATTCTTTCAAATTGGCTAGCTTGAATATCAACAAGTCTAAGAAGGGTCAAAAAGGAAAAATACTACAAGTAAATAGGAGAATAAATAAAATGCATTTGATAAACTAAGTTTGACTCCTTTTCTACAAAAGTAGAAGCTAAAATAAAAAAAAGGGTAGTACATTCAACATGGTTAATACAAAAGGGGGCATGATGAGTACATGTATGAGGAAATAAATTCACTCTTTTAACTAAGCTTCTAAAGACTTGAACAAAATAATTATTTTTAGTTCTCCAATGGATGCCCCCTCCTCCTCCAAAATAGAGAAATTAAAAGGTCAAGATCTTATAGTTATTTCCTCTTCATCATTTCTAATGACATGGATAATTGATTCAAGTGTTAAACACTGCATGAGTACATCAAGTAAGTGGTTTTCTTTACTTGATTCATGTACTACTCTAAATATTTACATGGGCGATGATTGTACAATTGATGTTACATGTATTGGTTCAATTGGCATGGATAGAGGATTCTTCAAAAATGTTGTATATGTACCTTAATTTCCACTAAACTTCTCTCCATCCACTAAATTACTCATACAAGGTTACTAAAGCAAGTTGAGTAAATACTTGAGAAACAACCACCATTTAGGATATTTAAGATAATTCTCCAATTACCCTTGGAAAGGAAGACCATAAGGCACACTTGTATACCTTCTCACACTTTATGTTTGTTTCACCTTCTAAGGTTATTCTTACTTGCACTAATTAAGTTAGTAAACTATGGTATATATAGTTTGGTCACTAAACTACCACTACCTTTAGTATTTGGAAAATCAAGAAATTATTATAGGACTAACTCAAATCTCCTCCTCCAATGGGGTTTTTCATCGTCATACCTTAGGAAAATATCCCAACGATAAATATGATAAAGAAAAGCAATGAAAAACTCTACAATACTTATAATATATAATGATCTAACATGTGCTCCTTTCCTTTTTTATCATTTACCAAAATTTAGCATCTCTTCACTTTCATAGACAACTTTTCATATTTGAAAATGGTCTATTTTCTATGCAAGAAGAATGAATTTTTTAGAAAGATTCAACACTTTAAGTCTTTGACTTAGAAATATACAAGAAAGGTGATCAAATCCCTTCAAAGTAATAATAGAAAGAAGTATTCTAGCTATCAATTTGAGATTTTCTATTCTAATGAAGGGATAAATATTCAGCACATTATTTTTTATAGCTCATAATATATAGTAGAATAGTAAAAATGAAGGATAGTTCCTTGAAAGAAATTGAAAACCCCTTGATATAATCATGATCATTTGTACAACAATACTAGGCTAAGGTAATAAACTCCACTAACTATGTGCAAAATTAGATTCCACACAAAGGCTTGGAAGGCATCACTCCGCGTGAGGTGTAGAGCTATCATTACCATTAGTTAATAACTTAATATTTTTTGGATCTTGACCTTGGCCCCAAATACCATCAAGTAAATACAAGGCCCAATGGAACTAGAAATAAATCCTTGCATATCTATGACCATTATGATGGAATCAAAGGATATAAAATGTTGGACCCTAAGATTCATGATGTTATCATTCTACAAAGTGTCAATTTTTAGGAGATTACATTCCCAACTATTTTTATTTCCCATTCATTCTCCACATGAGGCTTTCATTAAAATAGTTATTTTCATTTATACATAAAGGAACCACATTCTCTCCCTCCACCTTCTAGGTTATACTCTCTAGTACATAGGATCTCTTTCACTTACACTACTCTTCCACTTTTAGCCCCTTAGAAATTACAATTATTATGTACATTAATTATAGATCCATTAGATACTAGAAGGAATTGTTTACAATATCAGAATATGGCTCATGTAAATGGCTTGAGCTTCCAATCCAAAAATATTTGAGAAAGAAAGAAGTAATTGTTGAATGAAATTTAGTAATGGAGGAAGAACACTCTTTCATAATAAAAAATCAAACTTGAAATTTAGCCCCACTTCTTATGAGAATAAAAATGGTTTCATGCAAGAGGATCTTTCAAACCGAGTATGCATTAGATGGAATAGTTAAAAAATACAAAGCATAATTTTTTCTTAAAAATTATCACAATTTCATAGCATATATTATACTAAGATCTTTACACATATCACCAAAATGAATTCCATTCATCTCACTCTATAGCCATTTCCATCACTCACTACTAGCCCATCTATTGGATGGACATGAAGAGTTCCTTTCTTCATGGAGAGCTAAAAGGAGAGATATACATGATATAACAACATGGGTTCATTCATGGTTTTTCATTGGTATGTAGACTATAAAAGTCTCTCTATGGTCTCAAACAAGCCTCTAGGGCTTGGTATGCCGAAATAGATTGCTTCCTTATTTCCCTCAGTTTTACTAGATGCCAATCCAACAATAATTTATATATGTGATTAAATTATCCTCTTAGTGTTTTACTTTAATAAATTGGCCATCACTAAGAGTTTTTTTTTTATCCTTGATTGGATTACTTTAGTCCATGCTACATTAAAAATTCTCTACTATAGCCCTGGGATTTTTCCATTACTTAATTAGGATCAATTGAGATGAATCAAACTAATTCTAGGATACATATTTCTCAACACAAATATGGTCTTGATCTACTTTGATAGTTATAAATGACTAAGTGTAAGTATTTCTCAACTCCTTTTCTATTAGGAGTCAAATTGGTCTTATTTCTTAACTCCTCATGTTGATGCTACATTGTATTGACAACTAGCAAGAGGTATATTATACCTCACACATACTCACATTGATATTTCTTACACCATTATCTTGGACCCTCACTTATGTAACAACTTTGTGAGCTTCATTGGAAAACTACCAAGTGTATATTTCACTATGTGCTAGGGACAATTCATATAGAATAAACTATATAATAGGAAAAGGTAGAGAATTAGTATGATATATAGATTCTAATTTGGTTGGTGATTTTAGGATCATAAGTTCACATATAGCCATAAAATTCACCTTATACTTGGTTGTTAATCAAGAAAAAATTAACATACTATCACTCTCTTATCTATAGAGGTAGAGTATAAAGTGGTTATGAATGCTACTAAAAAGGATTTTTAGATTCATCACATCTTGATGGAGTTTGGCATCACCTAGTGGCTACCATCTATGATATATTAATATAATTAAAGTGCTATTGCAATCTCAAGAGTTTAAATTCATCAACAATGAACCAATCATGTTCATATCTATATGCAATATATATAAGATCTTATTCAAGGATAGGCCATTGATCTTCAATACTATCCTACATGAAATTATATCATAGACATTTACACCAAAACCTTTATAGATAGCACATTTTTCATCTATGAACTCTTATAGGAGTGCAAGGAATCATCACTTTTGGGTGGCCTATATAGTCCTCCATCTTCTTTGGGATGGATTTTTTTTCTAGATATTTTTTATTCTCTTCTTTAGGGAGTACAACCTTTCTTCTTGTACAATGAATTTATTTTAGATTATCCATGAGTACCTTATAAGTCATGTCTTATTAGGGAGCTTGTTTTTTTTTTTTTCTAAGTTACAATTAAGGGGGGTTTTGGTATAATGATTTATTTTATTACACCTTGTATTTATGTTTACTTATATAATATTATTTATTCTTATATAAATTAGGAAATAAAATCAAATGTTCATCTCCTTGATTGATGGGTTCACATGCCACATCTAGCTCATTCAATTTCTTGATTGAAAGTGATTAAGTACCACATCTCTCTTGTCAAGATGAGTTTTCTTATCACTCCTCTTTCACTTTTATTCAATCCTCCAATTTATTGAGGCACTCAACATCTATAAAATAGTTTTAATCTTAGTTCATGCATTCTAGAGCCTATATATGTAGTCATTTCATTCATTATAGCATCTAGAATATAGATGTTAAAATTTTATCATTCTTATCTTCTGGTTGTTAATAAATTTATTCTATCATAATTTTGTTTTCTAGGGATTTAATATTGTTATCATTTTTATTATTAAATCTAACAATAAGACATATCCACATGATACAAAATTGGTCTATAAGTGTTGAACCAAAACATTATGAGCTAGAGGTTTGTATATAATGAGAAACAATGAACACCTGTATATTATCTATTTTTGTACCAAGATGAAAAAATCTATCACACTAGCTTATATTCTTCCTCAAAATCTCACAAGCTCAATACCCTAAAACCCTTGCATTTATTTTTTAAATTAATATTAATTATTCAATTATCATACAAAGATCTCAATTAGACTAATCTAAATTAATTCATGATGATATATGTTATTTTTATTTGATTAAAATAAAATAAATTTAAAAAAGGTTTATTTTCCTTTATACTATTATAACAATTTTTTTAACTCATTTTAATATAATATTCTCAAATATTTTAGATTCTCTTACACTTTCTTTTTGTAAATTGATTAATATTTAAACTGCATTCATTATAGTTAAATTCTAAATATGATTCAAATCAATACTCATCTTATAAAAGACTTAAAATTTATTTGCATATATTTTTTTTTATCTTTTTATTTAAAAATTCTTACTTTTATTTAAAAAATTTATTAACAAAATTTTAGTTTGTTCAAATAATCTATTTTTATTTTTTTAAATTTCTTTTAATACCTATGCCTCCTCTTAGCCTCTAATTTAATTTCAAATATATACACAAACACACACACATACATACATATTGGTTTGGCTAAATTTTTAATGGCCACCCTTACAACAAAGTAAATTTCAAAAATAATAAAATCAAAAGTTAAATCACAAAAATAAATACATAAATTTATATTTTACTTTAAAATGATTTAATTTTGTTTATTACGTACACACATACATAAATATTTCAAAATTATTTTATTTTTCATTATTTTATTTTTTTTGTTTATTTTTTACTTTAAAAAATATAATAAATATTATGTACCTATTTATTACTTTTTAATAATTTTAATTTAATATATTAAATAATTTTTTTTTTTTATCGGCGATAAAGTTAATTTTATTAATTTTAAAAATGAGAGATTACAAGGCTATTCTCATTACAGATTCAAAATAAAAATCCTTCCAAACCCTTCCAATTCCTATGGAGACACCCTTGAACCTACCTCCAAATTCTACAATGAACGATTCCATAGAATACAAAAGAAGTTTCACATAGCTAACACTCATGCTTAAAACCATCCACCCCTAAAAGACCTTTAAACAGTTCAAAGATTTGAAGAAATATTTGTTTTTCCTTTAGTTTGAGAACAAAGTACCATTGTAAAGGCTTTCTTCTTTTCCTTCTTTGCTTTTTTCCCCATGACCGTTTGTCACCTGTCCTCCACCCTTGCAACCTCCTTTTGCCATTCTGAAGAAGACTCACAGAGATTCTTCCAGACTCCATTCCCACAACTACTTGTTTGTTGGTTCTCACCGTCAGCCTTCCGCTTCCTAGCATTTTTCTCTTGTGGCCTCACCACTCCATTTTTCTCATGACACTCTGGTGTAGTAGCCCCATTTTTTAGGATCATCTTCTTTTCCCTTCCATTAAGATCAACTCTATCATTGTTCTCAGTCGGGTTCCCTTCCTGTGTTGAGACAACATTATTTAATTGTTGATCCTCCCTTCTTACCTCAAACACTAGCATCTTCCCACCCTGACTTGGAACCCCAGAAGCCCATCCCTCCTCTTCATTGCCTTTTCGTTGAGAACTCACTTGCTTTGCCTCTTGTTTCTCCACAGTGTAGTGTTGGGGAGCCACATCTTTCCACCAAAACACAGTTTTGTGTGCCCTATGTTTGGAACATTCTACAACCATGTGCTCAGTTTGATAGTAGACTCTACATCTAAAGGGTACCCCTTCGTAGTCCAACGGCTGCACCCAACAACCCTTCGAAGTTTTTAGCCGGATCACCTCCGGGAGCACCTTGGACACATTCATTTCTACTAAAATACAAGCATAAGTCGAATACATAAGATTGGAAGACCCTTCATCCACCATTAGAAAGCTTCCTACAGAATTCCCTGCAGCCTCCAAGCATGAATCAAACCAAAACTACAGGGGAAGGTTAGGAAGTCTCACCTAGATAGGAGCCTTCTCAAAAACTTCAGTAGTTGGGATAAAAACTGGATGCCAAGGTTTTAGCATCAATTTGTATTTTTCTTCCCAATCCCAGTGATAGTCACAAAGGATCTTGTTTCTGTCATGTTCCTTTTCAAAAACAACAATAAAGAAGCTTTTAGCCATAGGATAAATCTGTACATACCCTTCCAGGACAGGCTTCTAGTGGTTAGAGATCCACTGATGTAGGTCAATTAGGCTTGGCCAGAAACCCCTGAAGCTCCTGATCAAATCCAGTCCAACAAAAACTCTTTCAATAAAAGCCACTTCTTCTTCGAGCTCCCCAACTAGTTCAAACGTGATTGATTTAGAAAGTGGATGGAGAGCAGAGTCTCCTCCACCCCCATTTATAGACCTTCTGGGTGGGTTCTTTGCTGCCTTAAAATGTCTAGATTGATTCCCCTCAACCTCAAGCCTCTTTGAACCCTTACCAGCCTCTTCTCCCCCTGTGGCTGCAGCCTCCTTTTGGCTTCTTTTCTAAAACGGGCCTCCGTCTTTTGAAGTCGGGCCTACGCTTCTTTGTCCTGAGGGCTTCCCTACGCCTTTCATTTGATTGGTGCCTCCAACACCTATGTCGGCAAAGATATTGTTATTAAGACATTCGACAGAGTGCCGTTAGAAGTTGCCAACCACCCAGTTGGAATAGACAGCCTGAAGAATGCTTTCATTCGCAAATTAAACCTATACTCAGAGGAACAGGTCATTAGAGCTGGATTATGGGGTATCGGTGGTATTGGCAAGACCACAGTTGCCAAGGCCGTGTACAATGAAGTTTTTCATTATTTTGACGATACTTGCATTGTATTTAACGTCCGCACCACTGCTGCAGACGCCACAGGTCTTTCAGATATGCAGAAGAAAATTCTTAAAGATTTAACCAAATATGATGGAAAAGTGGAGAGTGTTGATAAGGGCAAATCTTTGTTCAGAGATCGTTTGGAACGAAAACGCGTGCTTCTTATTTTGGATGATGTGGATGCTGTTGTACAATTAGATGCTTTGGTTGGGGATTGGCTGGCCGCTGGCAGCAGAGTTATTATAACTTTCAGAGACAAACACATTTTCAATGTTGCTAGGTTTTCATCAGAATGCATCCAGGAAATTACTGGATTGGAGATAAATGAAGGTCTCCAGTTATTTTGTTGGCATGCATTTCTCAGAGCATCTCCAAGTCCCAGTTATGAAGATCTGTCCAAAGAAATAGTGGAAGCTTGTGAAGGGCATCCTCTTTCATTGGAAGTGATTGGATGCTCCTTGTATGATAAGGTGGACAACATAGATTACTGGGCAGAAGCTCTTTACAGCATTAGAGTCAACCAAGATCTTCACAAAAGGCTCTACATCAGTTACAGTGCTCTGCGTAATGAAGAAAAAGAAATATTTGTAGACATAGCTTGCTTCTTCATTGGAGAGCACAAAACTTTGCCCATCATTTTCTGGAAATCCTTGTACAAGATGGTAGACTCTGCTCTACTTAATCTTTCAATGAAGCTGCTGATAAAGATTGACAATGAAGGTGTATTTGATATGCATGACCATTTGCGAGACATGGGGCGGACCATTGCTGAAAGAGAAAAAGAGGGCACTAGACTATGGGAGGCTGCCCAATTAGGCACCGCTTCCAACAGCTTCAATTTCTCTCGCCTTCGGCTCAATGAACGCAATTCACAAAGACTAAAAATGCTGTACAGACCTGGTCTTCGCTATCTTCATATACATAATCTGCCCATTGAAAGCATGACAGAAGAGACTATAGCCATGCTTCCTCCAAGTTTGACATGGTTAAGGTTGGAACATTGTCCCCCTGCAGGTGGGCTTAATAGATCAATAAAGATGATCCTCACAGCAATAAAGAAGATGAATGGAGCACTATGCAAGTCACGTCACTCAAGATTTGTCGGCAACACTGGGCAATTGAAGATCACGCAACTAAAAGACAGCAACAGCCTTTTTGTCTCCTCCCTATTTTCACTTCCTAATGTGCAGCTGCTGCAGCACTTGGACTTGACAGCACGTAGAAACCTTAAAAAGCTCCCTGAAACCATTGGTAACCTGTTACTGCTGCAGCGCTTAGATTTGGGAGGGTGTGAGAGGTTAAATAACCTCCCTGATACCATTAGCAACCTGTCACAGCTGCAGTACCTGGACCTGAAAAGCTGTAAAAGCTTAAAAAATCTTCCCGATACCATTGCCAACCTGTCACAGTTGCATCACTTGAACTTGGGATGGTGTGACAGGTTAAATAAACTTCCTGATACCATTGGCAACCTGTCACAACTGCAGAACTTGGTCTTGGAAGGGTGTTTGAGGTTAAATAACCTCCCTGGTACCATTGGCAACCTTTCAAAACTGCAGCACTTGAACTTGGAAGGGTGTTTTAGGTTAAATAACCTCCCTGATACCATTGGGAACCTGTCACAGTTGCAGCATTTGGACTTGGGACATTGTACACATTTAAATAGTCTCCCTGATAGTATTGGCAACCTGTCACAGCTGAGGCATTTAGATTTAAATGGGTGTTGGGATTTAAATAACCTCCCTGATAGTATTGGCAGCCTGTCACAACTGCAGCACTTGGACTTGAAAGGGTGTTGGCACTTAACTGACCTCCCTAATAGCATTGGCAACCTTTCACAGCTATTACACTTAGACTTGAGGTGGTGTTGTGGATTAAATAACCTCCCAGATAGTATGGCTAACCTGTCACAGCTGCAGCGCTTAATACTTGGGTATGTAAGCTTTCGAAGAGCTTGGGTGTGGAAGCTACGAGAGATGTTACCTCACCTGTATGTTTGAATTATTCTAGTGGAGTTTGCAGTGTTGCAAGGACAGAAAATGAGACATTCTTAATCCTTTTAGATGGTAATTAAATATTGATTTTTTTTTATTTTACTTTTTCCATAAAATTAAATTGTTCAAAGAGGTTCGATTTGAAGTAATAGTGAATGATTTCTAGAGGATATTTTTAGGGGTTAAAAGTTTTCGGGACAGTATATTCTAGGTTATATTATAATATCAAATTTTATTTCAATTTTTTATCTATTATAGATATCTTCAATATATTTATTTAAAAAATATCAAAAAATATAATTTTGAGTTATTTTATTTATTTAAAAGTTATTTTAAATTATTTTATGTATTTAAGAACTATTTATAATTTTAGTTTTTTAAATTAATGTAAATTGTATTTTATTTTTTTATGTACAAAGTCATGACATGTTGATGTCATTATACAATGAATGAAAAATAAGATATTAATATATATTATGAAAAATATTTATTTTTAAAATTTGTGTTTAAAATTAATTGTATGGTTTATTAAAGAAATTTAAATCTTTCAAAATTGGAATTTAAATTTGGGTTGACCCAATGTTTTAAGTCATTGTTGTGTGTCTCATATAAAGTACGAAACTTCTTGCATTACACTTTGCCATTGTATTTAGAGAATTAATTTCTCTTCATTTTAAGAGATTCAAAAGTTGTTGAAGAATTTTAAAGCATTGTCATTTGGACATTTACTAGAGCATTAACATCCATGACATCTCTTGCATGGTTAACTATTTTCTTTAATCATTCCTAAGTGCCATTGAATTGATATCCTACAAGTTTGACCAAGAGAAGACATACTTAGCTTGTTATTGACAAGCTCTAAACCACACACAACCGATTTTTATATAGATTCAAAATACACATGTCAAAGAGAATATTATAGATTTTATAGAGATCAAATCTATATAGTGAAGTCAAAGAGCTATAAGTACACAAGATAGATCTACAAGTGCGTGATGAATCTTATAGTTGTGAAAGTGACCTAAATAGATAGAGAGACAATGAGTTTCAATATTTTTGAATATTGTTCATAGTACTGTTAATTTTTTACATATTGAAAAAGTCATTTTAAAACATATATACTTACATATTTACTTTAAATTTATAATTAAATAACATTATTTTACTCATTTAATTTATGAACATTTACTCCAATTTTATTATTTGTCCCATTTATTATATCTAGACTAATTAACATTGATTGTTGTTAATTTCATTTTATTAGTCTAGGTTTATTTGAAAAGGTTAAAGTTTTTTTCTTTTCTTTTCAATACAAACCCTCTAATTTTATTATCAATATTTAGAAATAAAAACTTAAAAAGAACAATACTTAAATTTTGTGGAAATATTTAATTCAAAAATTTGATCTAAATTATGTTTTTGGGTTACATATTAAGATATTGTAAAGGAAAATATACTTTCCTTTAAAATACTATACATACTAATCAATTAATATAAAGAACAAATACACGTATCAATTTACACAACTAAGTTCAAGACATAAATACTAAGAAAATTGAAAGAATAAAATATTAAATACAAAAGTTAAACATAAATAAGAAAAGTACTTAGCTCAATGATTAAAGATGAATGAATTTGATAAGGACTCTAAAATCATTTTCTTTAGCCTAGGAATTGTACCTTTATATCTATGTTTTACCTTAGATTCGGTGCATGACTTGTGCCTATATCTAGGTTAATTTTGTACCTCTAGATTACTTTTGCCTATATCTAGGTTAATTTTGTACCTCTAGATTACTTTTGCAGGGACACAATCTCTCTAGTTTTGTGTTACTTTCCTCTAATTTGGTGAATTTGTTAACATTATTTTCTTTGAAGTCTAGTGATATTTAGAAACTCCTTTGAAGGGTTGTTGGATTACTAGGGGAAAAGTTCTCTTAATTCAATCCTTGAAAAAGGACTATCTCTATGGTCATACTAAATGATAAAAAAAGACTATTTGGCTATTCAAATTCTCTTAGATCAATATCTAGATTTATATTTATTTTAGTGCACCAATGGAAGTGTTCATAGTATGTTTTTCTTCTTGAATGTGAATGATACTTGAATTAATAATCCGTGTCAAATGAATGCCTTTAAATATAAATACATAGTAATAAATAATGCAAATATGTGTTTAGTTGATTCTAGGCGAGAAATGAATTGGTGAGATTTTGTAGAAATATAAATTATTTGGCTTACAATTGTAGGTGTAGGATCAATTACACACATTGAAGAATTGACTACCTAATTTTAAGAGAAACTTAATTTAAATTTTATTAAATTCTACACACACACACACACACACACACGAAGTTGTAGATTAGATTTACAATTCAAAAGTTATAATTAAAATAATAGACAATTTTTTTTTGGTCATTAGGATAAAAGATGACAAAATCAAGGTGATAATGAAATGTCTAGAGTTAAGTACATGGATAGATATATTAAATGATGAATACATGAGAATATTGGTAAAGTGGATAAATTATGGATAAAGGATGTGACAATGTGTTTAAATGAAAGAGTAATAATGCCAAGAAAAGAGTCAAACTTCAAACAAGATTGTACCATTTGTTCGTATTTAAATGTATTAAGATATTTTGTCAAAATTGACACAATACTAAATGGGAAATAACATGAATACATAAATATAACAAATAAATATATGTATATATTATTAGGTTTATAATATATATCTAATATAATTTAAATATGATCATATATCACTTGTATCTCATATTTTTACTTTAATATTAATGCTATCTTTATATTAATCCTTTAAAACTTTGTATTTATTTTAGCTATATTTTTAGGCTCTATAAATAACAATTAAATAATAATAAAAACCATATTTACAATGAAAACTTCTAAAATTGTATATGTGAGACTTATATAATATTAGTTGCAAAGGCCTTTTATAAAGACATAGGAAAACTTAAAAAAAAATACAAACTCTCATTGAACCATCTAAAATTTTATTCTATGTGAGTGACCACTTTTCTGGAACTAGAAAACTTTATCAATACAAATGTTCTCTTATCTTGCTTTTGAAGCTCAACTAATTTAACAACATTCGCTAGATTATTTTTCAATTTAAATTAACTGCTATTAAAAATTAATATATTTTTCATGTTCATGTTTTATTCTTTGTAGTTTTTAAATGTAAGTCTCTTATTTTTAAAATATGATTTACTATTCTAAACATGTTAACATAAAGAAAAAAATATTAAAATTTTACTTTCAAATAAATCTTTATTTCTAGAAAAATAAATAGATAAGAAAAAATTAAATATAAATTTGTGACTTAACCATTAATTATAATTGAAAAACATTCTTTAATTTTGATTGTGAGAATTATAGTTGAAAAAATATATTTTGACTTTAAATACCTTGAAATTTGGAAAATAAACACATTAGCCTATCACATTATTTTAACCATATTAATTCATATTTTATACATCGATTTACTTTTCAAAAAGGTTTGAAACTCAACATTTTGTATTGGTAAATATTGAGCACTAGGGGAGAGGGGCCCATAGTGAAGTAGGGTCCAATGGTAGGGATAGAAGTAGTCCTCAATGGGTCCCATAGCAAAGCACCTTAATATCCAATTGCAAAACACTCTTTATCCATAAAATACAAAAACTGACAAATCAAGTGATGCCACATCAACGCACCAATAAAACATGACTTAGTGCAACACTATCGGTCTCACTTTCTTTTTGGGCCTTTTTTGGATACCTAAACAAAAAGCATATTGATGTGGCATTATATTGATGATGTGGCCCTAAAATGAAATATAGAAGCATGTGAGTTGTCAAATAAACTATTGTACAAAATTGGGAGTGATTTGAAATTTCCATGTAGAATTTTAAGAAAAACGAAGTTAGGGTGCTCCACTATGGACCCCTCTCCCCTACTACGAATGAGCAGTACAACATTCCAATCTACAACTGCTCTATTATCTCTACAATATTTGTGTTGGTTTTCACCAACTGCTCTATTCCTTATAATATTATAATAACTTTTAACTTTTCTTAAATTTAAAATATTTTTTATTATTGTTGTTCAATTATTATATTGTTTAAGTTTTGATCAATTCAGTTTATTTACTTGATTTTTCCTTTCACAAAGTTTGAATTGGTAGTGAAAAGATGCTTAAAATAACTACCTAAGTTGGAAACATCATAAAGGAAGAGGTGTGCCTACAAAACTAGAAGAATATTTTAAAAATCAAATTATTATGATTAAATATTTACTCTCTTTTTTATTATTTAAATGAAATTTAATATATATACTTTTAAATCTCTTATAAGTTTAAAGAAATAAAATAAATATCTTAATTTGTTTATTTATTTATTTTCTCTCACAAAATTTTGGATAAGTTTTTTAATAAATAATTTATTTTTAAATAATTACTAAGAAGCTTCAAAATTCACTCATAGATTCCTTTAGTAATAAATCAAGTATTTGAGTTTGGGTAAAAGCAAGAAGTTGGGTACATGAAGAGGGGAAGTTTCAGCCCAAAAAAATTCTCGCAGAAAACACGTACACATTAAAAAAATGCATATGCGTTATGCTTTGGGTACCCAAGCCTAAAAAACGCGTATGCACTAAAATACACGTTATATAATGCATACACATTTTATAAAAAATTGATTATTTAAAAAATAAATACTTTTAGAACAATTTTGTTTGAAACGATACACAAAATGGTGGTTTTACAAAAGCATGTATTTTAAAACAAAACCCATTTCTTTAAAAAAAAAAATTAAATAATCAAGAAAATAAAGAACACATGTTTTTTGTAATGCGTACACATTTTTTAAAAACACGTATGCATTTTTAAAATTCAAAATTCCCAACCCACATGCTGCCTTGGTTTTAGGTTTGGGAAAGGCTTGGCAATCCAAGCCTTAGCCTTTGACCTGCAACTAAAAAACTAAGGCAGATTGAAGAAGAATGTCCAACTTTGACAATATGGCTGATGGACTTTTTTTGTGAATCAATCTATAAAATTAAAACCCATTAGACAACACGATGTCTAATTTCCAAATATATAGTTTTTATTAATATTGGATTATGTTTGCTATTTTTTAATTAATTTCTAAGCAAACTAGTCCTTAAACTTGAAATATCAAGCTTTTTTGTCTTTTAATAACTTTTTTTTGGTTAAGTTTCTTGTAAAAAAAATTATATTGCATCAAACTTCAAACAATTCTCTACACAATTGAAAAACATATTCAAAAAATGTTTAGTTTAGGTCCAATTATGATGTCTGTACACATTGATTTTTATAAACAGCAATTAAGGCCAATAAAAATTCAATAAAAAAAAAAAATTCAACCAAAAATTACAAAAAAAATTCTAGATCAAACTTCATGTTGTTAGCTCTCTTTTCCCAAAAGGAATTAGCAAAATACTTTTATTTGGGTCAAAAAGTGTTGTCCGTACACATGCTTGGTATTATAAAAAAGGGACTTTTAAAAAGTGGTTTTTATAGATCCCTATCAAAATTTAATTTCTAGAATATGGGTATTTGAATAATTTACATATTTGAAAACTAGATTCAAAATTCAAAATTTCATATTACTAACTTTTTTAAAGATTCATTGTGTAAGTACCTCAAATTTTCAGTCCAAGTGTGACAAATTCTGAAAAACAGCAAAAACACTTCCACTTTTTGAGTTTTTTGTGTACCCAACTTCTTGCATCAGCCCGTTTCACAGAATATGAATAAATAAATTCATAAGTATTCTGAGTTTAAGTTTTTTTAATAAAATAATTTAATTAGATTTAATTGTACTGCAATGATTAAGAGCATTTAAATTTTCAAACTTAGTTTGGTTTAAATTTATTAGTGATACCACTATTATAGTTGTGATGATAGTGGCAGATGGGGCAAAATTGGAATGGTTCTAAAGTAGATGTGGTCAGAAAAGGTGGAACTATTATGAAGTGTGATGTTATTTCACTTTGGACAGTTTGAAGATGCAAAGAAACTGAAACTTTACTGTTATCAAGTGTCAGCCTATTTCACTTTGGAGAGCTTCAAAATTAGAGTAAAGAAACCAAAGCTACAATATTTGCAATCAGAGAAGTGCAACAAATTGAGGCATCTAAATTTATGTGGCTGTGTTAGAGCTGCATCTAATAGATCTTTATTGGTAGGTCTATTAGCAAGTGTGGCAGATTTTTTTTCTTGGAAATCAAAGTTATCTGTTGTGGAATTATTCATCTTTCATAATGGTATGGGAGGCAAGTTCATTTTTCAATACTAATTTAGTAGTTCAACTACCTAGATCAGTTGTAGTCCAATACCACAAACTTGTGGTTGGTATCTAACATTTGCATATACATTGTGGTTCCCAAGCATTCTCATAATTGTTGTCACTTGTAATCTTTTAATCTGGGTTGTTGCGAGAAGGTTACTGATGTTGGTGTTATAGGTTTGACACATTGGTTCCCTGAGCTAAGAGCATTGGACCTCTGTGGTTGTGTGTTAATAACAGGTATTAAAATTGAAGGTAGCATATGTACCACAAAAACTTTCTTTCAATTTAATAATAAACTTGAAATTTGCGCTCTTTTTTTTTGTAACTTTTTTACATGGTGCAGATCAAAGTGTTGTATCATTGGCTGGAAATTGCCATGACTTAAAATCATTCGGACTATATTGCTGCCAAAACATCACAAATACTACCATGTACTCATTAGTAAATAATGGTACTATATACAGATCACTGAAACCAAATCTCAACCACAAGAGTGGCAATGATAGATACAACACTGAGCTAGTATCTCAGATAATTGTAGCCCAAGGATCTCCAAGAGATGGGAGCAATGGTAGTGCAGGTAGTTGCAGCAGTAATGATCGCACTGCAATTGCAAGCCATGATTACATGGAATCTATTTTGAATGACCAAGAAGACCATGGTCTAGTGCAATTAAACATTAGCCAGTGTACACCATTATCTGCTCCAGCAGTTCAAGCTGTTTGTGATACTTTCCTAGCATTGCACACTTATGTAGATAGGTGTTCTCTCATCATAAGTGGTTGTCTAAATCTCACTTCTATGCATTGTGTGTGTGTTGTTGAAGCCAACAAAAGATGGAGAAATAAAGTTGCATCTTCTCCTACAAAGATTATAAATGCAAGAGTAGTATGGTGAAGTTTCTATGTTTGAAGACCATTTGAAGTAAAAAGGAAATTTGGGGTCCCAAATTTGTTTTTTCTTGTATGTAGATTCTCAGTTGTGTTGCATGTTGATAAATGTTATATAGTTAAGTCTTATTTTCTTATTAGACTTTCCAGTTTTGTAAAAATGTTGCATTAAGTGACTTATGTTCTATGAAGATGAATGTGCTCAAATGACCTGGATATCTAGTCCATGAAGTCCAAATACACTTGATCAAAGCAATACAGATTCTCAAAAACATATTGTGGATGCTCTATATTTATGCTATATTGAAGATCGTGTAATATATTCTCGTTTGTAGGTTTTGATCCTTCCATTTTTGCTATGGAAGGAACTAAATTCAGACAGTTGAGAATGGCTATAGTAGTTGCATTTTATTTATCAACCACATTATATGATGATTTTATAAATGAAATGTTTTTTGTGGCTATTTGGCAAGGTCTTTGTGAGTTCTTTAATCTCATATATTGTCTATTTGGTTTGTTAAATATTTTTCTAAGTAATAAACTGGCACATATTATGCTCTGATCACAAGAACAGTGTACATCATTTTTCATGAACACTTGCAATGCAATTAATTCTTAGACTACCATTGCCTTTCATGATCAATTCCAAAAATAAAAACACTAAATTTTCATTCAAGTTGACTGCCACAACCTTTTATGATCAATTGTTACATACAGGAAAGGAACATGAGAAATCTAGAAACTATGTCAAAATATTATTAATAGCCTATAGTTTTCAAGTTGATTCCCTTGCATTTAGGGTCATTGGAAAGTGGAAACAACTACTAGCTAATGGAAAACCCAGTAATAAATGTGGCAGTGCCACAATATCCAAGTAGGTGTTTAGGATTGTCTTGGTTTAAATTAGTTTATGTCAAGATGCATCTCTTTGTTTCTAGTATTTTCAATAAGCCTTATTAAAATAGTTTTAGTAGTTGTATAATATAATTTACTCTATGCACACTTTGAAGCCATTCTATTTTTTTATGAATTAAATGAATTGTCCAATAGTATCCTTACCTTTTGGGATTACTTCTTTTTGATCTAGTTTGTTGCATCATTGTTTTTGCATTGAAAAAACTAAAAAGGAAATTGCATGACATATAGAATGATTTATAACTATAACTATTATTCATTTATTTGTTTTATCAACATTGTTGCTAAAACTTATCAAACAAAACTAATTAAAACATTAACTATTCTATAAATTTTTGGTAGGAACTTTGCTGCCCTGCAGTTCTTGTTTATTATTGTTGTTCAATTATTATATTGTTTAAGTTTTGATCAATTTAGTTTATATAAAGTGTTCATTTTTTGTAAAAGATAAAATTTCTTTTAAATTGAATCCATCTTAATTAAATAATTGGAAAAAGAATAAATATAAATGAACTTAGATTAATAAATAATCATTTGTAGGTGTATGTAAATCTATATTATATAATCTTCAAGAAAAATGAATGAAAAGAAGATGAATTTACTTAGTTCAATGACTAAAGATAAATGATATTGATGAATACTTTGGAACTCAAACTAATTTTAGTCTAGAAATGATGCCTCTCTATTTGTGTGTCACACAATTTATGCAAGAATATTTCTTTGTGTAGATTGGTTCTATGACTTTGGTTACTTATATATCCACATGTAACACCCCCGCCACGAAACCCTAGAGGACGACACACTAACACCTTAAACGAAACATTTTTTTTTGAAGGTACAATACTCACATGATTGCAAATGAAACATTATCTTTAATTCTAACCTAATTCCTCTAAGGTCCATGACTACGCTACTTGATTCCCAATAACTAAACTAACATGAGCTAAAAATCATGACATTTAATTAAATTCCATCTACAATATGAATTGCATTTAATCATCACATCTACAAGATCAACTAATAAGAAATAACCATTACAAGATCAATAGCTATCATTTAGAATCAATCCAATTAACTAACATATATAAAAAGCATCTTTTACATGGTCCATTGCATAAGATATTTTCCAATAATACATATTTACATCATTATCTCCTTGAATGAGAGAGGAGAGTACATCAAAAGTATATACATGATACAATAAGTTTGTGGAACAATACAAGAACTCAAATTATAATCCATAGAAACTGGAACAAACTATGCAAAAGTCTACAAGTCCAAGAGTAGACATCATAAACTCGAACAAAGAGAAGGAAACCAATGGAGTGCATAGCACGCTCCACCCAACCATGTGGAACCCTAAGGTCTACCTCTCATGCTAGGAGATGTCAATAAGGACCCACTACACAAGAAATCAAGTAGAATGTAGGCTAACATGACTCCAATATACAAAAGTAACAAACAAAACATAAAGAAACAACTGCTTCCAAAGGTACAAGAACAACAAGGGAAAAAAAAACAAGACATACAAGGTTGCTATAGGGAGAAGTGTCATCACATAGCTTGCTATTGGTTACCCTGGTGTAACCTTCCTAGGCTATTGGACCCCCATCTTTGGTTACCTTTGCCACCTCTACTGACCGTCGGACCCCCATATAAACTATTTAGGATCAACATACCTTCCAGTCAGACCAGGCAGTTGATCTTGCCATTCGAGGCCTTCCCACTCATCTCAAACCTAAACAAATTCTTGACCCATGAGTGAGGGGTTAACTTGATTAATGTGAACTACCCAACCCCCCCTAATTCATTTTAGATTATCACTTGATTAAACTCTCAATGAGTTACCTTGGACCTGCCATTTTTTGTGTCGAACCCCATTAAGAGCCACTCCCCCTACTAACAACTAGGAGACCCAATGAAATCAAAAGAGAAAATCCAACTTGCACAATCACAAAACCTCATTAGCACAAACAACAAGGCGAGGAAAACCCTTCTTGCACTCCAAAATCAACTACAAAAGAAAGTGAAAAATGTGAGGCTAATTCCCCCTTGATAGCACATAACAAATATCACATCGACCAATTTCAAGGTTCAACACAAACATTAGCCAAAACATAATTTCTCCAAGCCTCTAGAAGACTTCCAAAATCCACCTCCCACAATGACTTACACAATTAAATAATAGCTCAAAAATACACCAAATCAATAATCCTAGGAAACATGGGGTGCACGTATAGTTTACAAAGCAATCATTTCATACATTAACTAAGTATTCTTCAAAGATATTCACTTTCCATATACACTAATCTTCAACTATTTGGTTACAAAAATATCCAATTTCTAAACCACTTATTCATTTGTTTCATCTATTTAATTAGACATATATAAAATCAATAAGATACTTTTTCAAGAAACATAACATATAAATGTGTATACTTAAACACACACTCTCTCTCACACACACATATGTATATATATCAATATATAAATATTTATATATATACATATATATATTTATGTATGTATGTTAATAAAAAAATTAACAAAATATTGTAATCAGAATTTATAAATTGAAATATAGTAATATTTCTATGTCATCAATATCAAAACATTATATCAACGTATACGTACATGTATATATATCAATATACAAATCTCAAAGCAAGGTCGATAAGAAAATACCAAATAAAGGCCGATATGAAAACACTAACTAAAGGTCGATCAAAGGATGTGAAAGTGCAGCGACTGTATAAGCCGCACATGCATTTGTAATATGCATTTATTTAGATCACATTGAAATCCCATAAAATCAATCCAGCGATGCATGTACAACAAGTCCAGTCCCAAAGTTGAACTCAAAGCACTGAAACTTATAAATTCTAACCAATACACATATGTCAAGTTTAGAATTCACTTAAAGGGATATGAATGCCAACATTGCGCCAATCAAATAGTCACTTTTATCTACAGGCGTCGACGACTCAAGGTGTGGGCACAAATGAGTAAGAATTAAAGTCATACCGAATGCATAAGTAAGATGCCTCTTATCATGTAACATAGTTAACTAAAGATTTTTTGCAAATGTCTCAACCAAACTAGAATAGAGGCAATGATATATTTTAAGAGATCATAGCAAAATGAATTGGAATTGCATGGTGTCAACTATGATTAATATGACATTTGAAAATGACACAAACCCTGTCAAACAATATCAACCAAAGAGCTACAGATCAGGAATGTGAAACCCTTATCCTAGGCCGCGACTGAGAGGAAAAGTATATAGAATGGAGACAAAGTATGCACAACAGTGAAGGAACAATACTTAAGAATTTCAATCATTTTAAGCCAAACACATTGTTTCCTGACAAGAAGAGCAGCTGTAAGTGTTTATTAATTCGGTCTATGATACCCATCAGAATTTTTAAAATATAATATCTAAAAACAAAAGCTTGGTTCAGGAAGACAATTCCTACGCACAGTTTGAGCCAAGAAAAAAATTTGCAGAGTGGAGAATTTCATTTACAATGGATGAGAAATGAGATTCAAAAAAAATCAAAAGAGGGGAAGAGGTTTACACCCAAATTGAGAATGGAGACATTTAATCATTATTGCAGCTGAGAAGCTTAAAAAGAAGTATAGTCAAATTGGGGAAATTGGGGAAAAACACAGAACAAAATTTTTACAAAGTATTCAGAAATTTAACTAATTATTATTTGCTTCAAGCAACACAATCACACACTATTCATTTTTTGAACAAGATTAAAATTGAGAAGAAATCATGGAACCTGGATTAAATTTCAAATCACAGAGCTAAAAGTGTTGCCAGGTCTGAATTCCATATGCAGTTTCAGCTTCATTCCAAAAGCTTGAATTTTCTTAAGAACTTCAACTCTAGTAGAAAGCCTCCAAAACAGAATAAACCCAAAACCTCCAAAATCTAGAATCAAACTCTCAAAAAAACACCAGAAGACACCAAGAACAGGAAAAATCATTTTTCAGAAAATAACCAAAAAGCCCCTCTCTTAGTTATCCCTAACTAATTTATTTTCCCCTCTCCGTAACCGCATGTATTTAATTATTTTATTTAATTTTTCTCCACTACCGACAACTACCACTAATTATCTTTTATTTTATAATTTTTCATTCTTTAATATTTGCACACAATAGATCAAACAATTAAAATATTTAGTTTTTTAATTTAATCTTTCATATAGTTTGTTTACATGCAATCACATCAATTTAATATATTCATTTAAATATTTCTTTTTAAACCATAAATTTTAATTTATTAAAATCAAATAAATACTTTAATAATATTTTATTTAATCTATACTTCAATTATTTAAAAGCTTTTATTTTAATTATCAAAAGGCTTTAACTTAGTAACTCTACTTTAATATGATAACCAATCAAAGCACAAACCAACTAAATTAATTTAAATGTACAAAATATCGAGTAGTACCAGACCTCATAGCGGAGATAGAAAACAAGACCACAACACAAGACACAAACGAACAACATTGTCAAGGTGAAACATGGAGGGGCACTACATCCTCCCCCCTAAGATTTGACTTACTCCTGGAAGTCATAAGATAAGAATAAAACATACGAAAATACAAGCACATCAAATTATCAAGCGATCCAATATCAACAAGGACAAAAGACAAAAACTACTAACCATGAACACAAACACGACTGACAGGTGACCGACTGGGAAATCATCCTCGTCGAGGATGATGGCAAGGGTAGGTGACCTTTTGTCATCTCCGTTTTCAACGTTTCTCATTGGGTTTTTGTAGACACTCAAAATATCTTGATCGATATCATGCATTTGATTTTGATTAACTAACATTGATTCTTCCTTAATCATTTCCACATTAACCAATTAATTGAATAATCTTTATGGGTGATCCCACAATAGTGGTTTACAATTTTTTGCCAAACTGGACACTAAAATTATTATTTTTAACTAAATCTTCACTTTCGGGCACTTATACCGGCTAAATCGTGAGGAAAATTTTGAAAATAATGAAAACTAGAGTTTTATGACATTTTGTCTGTAGATTCTAAATATTTTTTTTCAAAATTTTTGGAATCAGATTGCACTTCTTTTTCTATCTCCCTCGAAAACTAGTTTTTTTTTTAGAAAACAACATTTTTAAAAAGTGGCCGTATAATGCATAACTTTTTTTCCATGAAGGATAAAATTCTAATTCTTTTGAATTTAGATTTGTAACTATGATATCTAGTGCTTCCACTTGGTTAGATAGTTTTTTATTGAATATTTTTTCTTTACACAAGTTTCAAAGTCAAACCAATTACAATTTAGACATAACACGACCATATAACATGTAACTTTTTTTGTATGTATCGAAATTCAATTTTTTTTTGTTGGATCAAGGACTTCAATATCTGGTGCACTCATATTTTTTATTTTTATTTTTTGATAATCTGCTATTTTTCCACATGTGCAGAACAATGAGCTTGATTTTTGGTGAAAAACCCACATTCACAAGAAATAAAAATAAATATAATAATAAAATTAAATTTATTTAAAATTATACTTTTTGGGAAGCTTATAATAAGGACTACATACTTACACAAAATAAAATTTAAATGAATTCATTTGATCCCCCCAAAAGGTAAATCAGAAGTGGTTTTTTATCAGTATTTTGATAGGTGTAAAGGAGACTTCATTATAGGTATGGTTTAAAACTAGTGGGGTTCTATCCAAGGGTGTTTGATCTAAGGTAGTTTGATCAAACCCTCTTCAATTGGAATGCTTTAAATGGAACTTTTTAAGGCTTAAATCATTATCTTTTCTAAAAATATGTGATTTCAGCAAAAAATAGAATCTTCTAGAAATTATAAACCAACTTTGTGGGATCACTTTTATTTAATTAATTAAATTCATTAAAATTTCCTCCTTAAATTAGATAATGAACTTTATCAGATTATTTCATCATCGCCAATCCTAATGTTCTTCCTTTAATTAAATAAATCAATTTATTTGATTAAAATCCTAAAGTTCTAACATCCTCTCATTTGATTTAAATAAACTCAAATATTTAAATCAAATGTCATAAATCAACTAATTTCATCTAAGTTAATTAATCCTAAATTAATTAACTCCTAACACTAATCCCCCATTCCTCTAGATTTTAACTTCACCCTAGGGTAAGTCAACCTTGGTCAAGTTGCACATGTAAATCAATTTATTTGATTTACTAATTACCCTATTTCCATTAAAAAATGACATATTCTTTAAATATTCCACCCACTTGACTTTTCCCTTTGAAAGGACTTTTGTCCTCCACCTTGGCATTAAAGGCTCTTACATGTCCTCTTTTTTGAGCCACCTTTGCATTAAGGGATCTTACACCTCTTCTTACACAAGCCACCTCTTGGCATTCATTCCTCTTACACATTCCATCTACCCAGATGTGCTCACACATGTGTGAGCACCTCTCCTCTAAGACTCATTAGCATGTTGACAAGTGGCACAATGCCATTGGTCCTCTTTTAATCCCACATTCTCCCCATTCTTCACTCTTCAATCCTTCTTCCTTATAAATAGAGGCCTTCTCTATTGATTTAGGATGCACAAGTTCATCCACAATTATCCACAATTTCACGCAAGGATATTATTCACAATATCATCCAAGTTAGTGTAGAATTTATCCATCATAGCTAGGTTCTTTCCATTTTTTTCATCACAAATCCATCATCAAGCTTATTAAGGATTGGGAAAGGGCTACTTTCCACATCAAAGTAGCACCAATCCACTATGGGATAAGGTATGCACCATGCTTTTCTTGTATGCTCTCAATTAGTTTCTTTGATCTTTTGTTGTTTTGTTTGCATTATAAAGCATGTTGGAATATCTCATAAGAGCATTTTATTTGCTTGGTTTAAACTAACCCATGCTAATGTTTGGTGAGTTTTTAAGCTTTTTATAGACTTGTGCTTTCATTTGGCACTAGAGGGAGGGATTTTATATTTTGTTACATAGTTTTTTATTTCATTACATAGTTTTTATTACTTGTTCTTGCATTCAGTTGAATAGAAATTTCAAACTTCATGTGGGGGTTAGGTTAAACTGTGTTATTTCAAAAGAAAAGAAAAGATAATTTATGTTGTTGATACATTTTATTAGATAACTTGTATATGCATTTCACCAAAAGAAATCTGGACTTTTCTTTTATATGGGATACTCCAAAACATGTAAGTTGTGTTATGTGTTCATTCTGTGACAACAATGGGAAAGATTGTTTTTTGTGTATTGATGCATTGTTAGAATAAGAATCTTGTAGGGAATTGGATGTATTGCTGCATCGATCCTCCTCCTAGCAATAATCAGTTTCTAATCTCTTATTGCAGTTGGGGAGAAGACATCTCTCTCAGGAATTCTATCAAAAATCTCTTGCACCTTGTCTTTGTGCCCATACTTTCCTTGGAGAGAAACTCGGGAATAAAATAGATTAAATGAATGTGGGGAGGATGTTGGTCAAAGATCGTGGAATTTAGTTTTTATGCTTGCTAATAGTATTTTCTTGAAAGTTAAAGTTTCTTACGCCTTCTCAACAAGTCTTTTTGCACAAGTCCTGCAATCATTGCATTCTGCCAAAAGTTGTGGAATTCAGTTTTATAACTGCCAATGGAATGAAATTGAAAGTTTACCGATTTCCTTGCTAAATCTATTTTTAAACCTGCCAATTGCATGGCGTACTAAATTTTCTTGAAAACTATTTGGCGTACTAAATATGTTTCCACTCAATTCGCAAAATTAAAAAATTCCCTATAGGACATTCTAGAGAAAGAAAAATGTGCATTTCCCTCTCCTAGACCTGCACATTTATCTCACACGCATGTTTTGCTTGTGTAAACCTATGTGTGTTTCTTGTATAAGCTTCCCTCCTACCTATAGAATTTACTTAAAAAAAAATTGGCTTACAAGTCAGGGTGAGTAAAACTTCAGAATTTGATTATGGTTCTTGTTTGTCTTTTGAATTTTCAGTTATAGTTCTCTCATTTTCTTGCGCTTTCTCTTGAAGTGATGTTGGAACATTCCCTCATGGGGATTTGAAAATATTGTGTTTTGTATCTTTTCTTTCTAAGATTCTAATGAAATGATATTGCTACAGAGGGTAGATGTGCATTAAATATCTTTGTCTTGAACAGAAGTCAACGTATATCTAAGTGGGTAGATGTGCATTTTCCGTTGCAATCTAAGAAGTATTTACCCAATGTGTTATGCAATTCCCTGAATAGTGACATAATATCAATTGAAAGTGCATTTATTTACTGACTACTATTATGAGCATCCAATCCATCTCTTCTTGGAACATTCAATGCAGTAATATCGATTGAAAGGGCACCTTTTTTTTCTTTTTTATCAGTTTAAGGAACACTTGTAAGGATTGTTTGAGTTGAAGCGCCTAATCTATCAGCATTTATCATTTTGTGGATAGTAAATAATAGATTGTCTTATAGCCTACAAACATTGACATGATCCTTCATTTGAATCATACATTGTCTTGGATAATAAATATATCATCTGCCTTTGATATAAAAGTGGATAATATTGTCTGATATAACAATTTTGAATAGAGTTGTACTATGGTAGGTAGCAATAAAGGTGTAGAAGCACAAAATTAGGTTAAAAGATTCATTGAAATAGAAAAAAAATCTCTTCAGATTAAATTTATATCACAGAGAAAAGAGAAATGATTTGGAATTTTAAGTTCTTTAAAGCATTCTCAGCATTCTCATTATGTTGATGTTAAGGTTTAGTAAGTTCTCCATGCATCTCTTGTGCTTTATCATAAAGAGATGAGAATACCATTGAAGGAAAAACATTAGAAAGAAGAGTCGTTATTTGATTAATTTTGATCAATAATTTTCATTTGGCATCATCGTGAAAAATTAACAACTCTTGGTTAGAATATGAGTTGATATGTAAAATTTTTTTCATGCTTCTAAAAATCTGATCATGGCAGGGGTATAAAGCATTGCTTCATTAAATTATTGAAATAAATCAGATTATTTCTGATAAGTTAGTAGTGTTTGCAAGTTGACATTGGAATTGAGCATTGGAATTGAGCAAACACAAGCAAATTAGAGTTGGAGAATTGAACTTAAGCTTGAAAGAAAAGAATTTCTTAATGCTTATTGTAATAGCCTAGGTTTTTCATTCTTTCTGTTGTTTTTTGTTTTAGGACAACTCACTTCTTTTTGGAGTTTAAAATTAACCATTGATTTGATCTTTTCAAGTTGGTTAAAATTGAACCTTAGACACTTAGTAGATTTCTATTTGGTCTAAAATTGAACAAGAAACTTCAACATTTGGTTTTGGTGCTAAAAAGAACTCATTATTGCCTTTGAGGATTTAAAACAAACTTGTGTCTACTTTGTTTTGTAATCTTCTTTACAAATTTGTGTCATTCGAATGTGTATGCACTTCTCTCACACTTCATGATGATCTTGAGAATCAAAAGTATTTAGTGACATTAGGTTGTCTAAAATATTGCCTCCACGCTTCAAGTTTGGGTTTAAAATTGAACAAATCTTGCTAGTGTGAGAAAAGGCATTGCGTGTGTTCTCTCTTTATTCACGCAAACAAAGATTGATCGAACTACGGATGTACTTGCTATTGTTCACCTTTAGAGGGATTTCCTTGGTGGGAAAAATTACTCACCCCAAGGGAACGACCCAAGTGGTAATGGGCATAAGCCAAGCTCTTCCAAACCGTTATATAAATTTGTGGTTGTGATGAAAATCGTAAACAATGGGAAGTGGTGCATGATAACTCTCCCCAGTGTCTTTATGATGTGTAAATACCTTGTTCTAAGGGTTGAGAGATCTCTCACAAGGAGTTTATCATTGCACCCCTAAACTGGATGCCCTTACCATGAACCTTTGTTTAGAATCCAAAATCCCAATATTTGTTGGTGTCACGAGGTCGGACCTCCAGAGTCATCCCACATATTTGTGGTTCTTTGTAGAGATGAAAATTTCATCATGGGATATTCATGAGAACTGAAGCTTGGCTGACCTATAGAAGTGAGTGCCATGGAGGGGAGCCAATGTGTTCAAGCTTCTAATCATCTGCTCTGAATAAGCGCAGCTGGAGAAATCCAAGTGGGAATTCAACAAATATTTTCTTTTCCATCCTAGGATTGTGCAATCTTTGAGTCAGTTAAACACATTGCTTGGATCCAAGATCTTGAAAACAAACATTTAACAAGGTCATAAAATTTCAAACCCTTTAGAAGAGGCGAATACCTTTGAAAAGTCCAAGTATTGTTGCTTGTCCCTAGGGATTTGTCCTTAGAGGCTTCTAAGTATTTGGACCTATATCTCAATTTTCTCTCTCTAAAGTCAACATTAGGGAACTATTTCCTTGATTCTCTTGATTTCCACATAATGGACCTTATGGGATGAAAAGAAATTGAGATAGAAATCTAGTGGAAAAGCTAAGCAAGAAAGTGTTCGTGGTAAAAAGAACCAATTAAGCAAAGATAAAAGATAAATTAAATCCCACACATGTTTTTTCTCAAATGATTTCCCGCAAGATCAAAATCCCAAAACCAAAGTCCATCAATTGTCACAAACATCTCAGTCCAAGCAATCTCAAGAAATGCCAGTCTATGCTTTATCAAGTTAGAGATAGGTTGCTCTATAACTTTTACAAACATGCATCAAAGGACAACCCAAACTTGTACTCATTTTATTATTGTCAAAATCCAACTCTCTTCCAACATTTTGAGTATCTCACTTTGTAGGGTTGACAAGTTCTTGAAAGTATAGCATGTTCTTCAATACCTAGGTCTTGTAAACAAAAGTCTCTCTAAGTTCACTTAGGATCAAAATCAGCAGTTTCATCCATCCCAAAGCATCAATCAAATCTGTTGGAAATAGGATGCCAATTAATTGCAAATCCTAAACATTAATTATTTCATGTATCTCCTAGATTCTTGGAATGTGTTCAACAACAATAAGATTAGGATGAGATTAATATTTGGATGAAATAAATGATGAAATTGACATTTGTATTTATTCCTAAATAATAGGAGCATGTGGGTGCACACATGGTAAGGTGAAACTCACCTTGAGTCCAGTTAACTATACGGAGTAATAGTTAAGACTTCTAAATGCATGTAAAGATCCTAGAAGTTAGGATTTGATGTTTGCATGCTTGAAGTTCAGTTAAGTTCAGTTCAGATCAGTTCAGTTCAGTTAAGTTAAGTTAAGTTCAGTTCAGTTCAGTTTAGTTCAGTTCAGTTCAGTTTAGTTCAGAATCAGTTTAGTTCAGTTCAGTTCAGTTCAGTTCAGTTCAGTTCAGTCCAGTTCAATTCAGTTTAGTTATCTTCAGTTGCATGCAAGTGCATGTTGCATGCATGTTGGTTATTTTGAGTTGCATGTAGTTAGCTTCAGTTAACTTGTAATGCATGGCTAATAACATTGAGTTGTATGACAGATAACAGGGACTACCTCCAGTTAACAAGGGATGACCATTCTTTGGGAATGGTGTTGAGTAAATGTTTCAGTTAACTAGAAATCACTTAAAGCCAACTTGGGTGCCCAGGTGCTTTATTGGAATTAACTCCAATGCATGATAAGATATTTCTGATGGCTCAGTTAAGTAGCTTTAATTGTGGGCGCCATCTTTGAGGAATAGCTTTGGAATTATCACCGAAGTGAAGGAGAAGTTGTAGCTTCAGTTTGGGACACCCAAATGCATGTAGCACATGTTGTAAGCTTTAGTCTTCACTGAATAACTCTACTTGAAGGAATATGGCGTACCTTTTCAAGGGCTTGAGATTATGCATTGTAATTATCACCATTTGGAGATTACAAGGTTGCATATTGTCTATATATCTCATTCAAGTTGAATAGAGTTTGGAGATTGGTTATTGCAGGTGTGAAGAAGATTGGTAAAGACAGAAGAAGCATTCTCAAGCAAGAATTGGAGCTATTGTAATTCAGAGTTTGAATAATAGAATAATTCTTGGTGGAGTTTTTTCCCGAAAGGGTTTCTCCACGGTATATCTTGTGTGATCCTTCTATTATCCTGTCTAGTTCTTCTAAATAATTCTCTCTTCATTCTACAACAATAAAATGAATTAATCAAGATAATCACCCACAAAGAATATATGTAACAAAGAAAAGACATACTTAGAATAGCAATATTGAAGTTTTACAGAGCCTTAAGCTAAGAAAACGCCTCATTTTTCAACATTTGGTATCAGAGCTGAGGTTGGGTAGAGTATTGGGATTCCTTTCTCTTAAAATATTGGAGGTTTTTTGGGCTTAAGTGGGAGCTTTTATTATTATTTTTATTGCAGATTTTGAAAAAAATAAGTTTGTTACAGAGGTCATTGAGAGCTTGGATTCACAGGTTTGGTGTGAGCTTATGACAGAAATGGGGTTTTGATTATGTGCATCATGATGCCATGGGATTGGTCAGTAACACGGTTTAGTGGGAGCATTTGGCAATGAAGTGGATTCTTGGTTGTAGGATGGTTTTGTTATTATGTCATGGTATACTCCTGATTAGTGCTTTAGAGTTGTGGCATAATACATGTTATGATAATTTTGATCATGAGGAAATGTCTAAAATTCCATATTCTTTTGAAAGTAATGGTTTAATGTTTATCTTGTTGCCATGTATAGCTCGGTATCACAGTTCAGTGGGAGCTTTGGTAGGATATAGTAATCTTCATGAAGAGGATGGTAGTCAGGATGCCATGTGTGACTTAGTAGGTTCAGTGGGAGTTGTTGGTAGTGACTTGGATGCATCATTGGTAAGGTTATCTCCATGTGGTTGGAGATATGGTTTCTTGGTTTAGAGTATATTTGTTATGGATGTCATGGTTTACTCTTGATACTAGTTTAGAGTTTGGCATATTTACATGGTTCTCTTAAGACTAAGATGTATAGGTATGTTATGATGCATGTGATCTCCTAAGAGGAGATGGTTAGATCATGGATGTCATGTTTATGTTCTTGATTCATGATTGGAGTTTTGACAATGATCTTGTGTAGTTCTCTTAAAGTTTTGGGTACATTAATCATTTGCTTGTCTACTTCATGAAAGTGTTGTGTTGCATTTGGAGTTTGGCATGGATTGGTTGGTTACAGGTCCTCATGGATACTTGGAGAAATAGGTGAGGCTGGAATTCTCTTGTGGTAAGAGACATTTGTTGGAATGGTTACTTGTAAGAAAATTTTTTCAACAGAAAAGACCGAGGAGTCTACACCTTGGTTGAATGTGAATTCAACACACTCGGTGGTTTAGCATGCCTCTAAAGAGGTGGTTTGGTTATAGAGGCTTGGGAAAGGTAATGGTTTGGTTGATAATGGGAAGGTATTAATTGAGAAAGTTAACACTTTAATTAATGTTACAGATTATCTTATGAAACCATATAGATAAGTTCTCTTGGTTTTAATCATTTGCTTGGAAGCTTCATGATTATGCAGGTTGCATTTGAAGTTAGCATGGATTGATTAGTTGGTGCAAGAAGGCCATTGGCTTTGAGACTTGTACTTGTTTTAGTATT
>VDFB02358134.1:241071110-241348821 GCA_007258455.2 Sequoia sempervirens
TATGTAATTTTGATTGCAATACTAGCAAGATAATATTAAATAGTGCAGTTTCAAGGCCATTTTACTCTCCTATGTACTAGTTTTGCAAGTTATGAATAATATAATCAAGGTTATCTTATTTATCTCCATCAGTTTCAGATATATGTGTGCCTTTGTTCTTGTCTATTAATTCAAAGAATTAATGTAGGTACTTGAATATGGCTATAAATTTGTAAAACTGAGTGCTAGGATTCTAATAAGAAGTAGTGGTCATGATATTATGCTAAAATATTGTAAGGAAATATTTCAGAGCTTCATATAATGTCAGATTGAAGATTGTTATCAGATTATGTGGGTGTTTAGGTTGACTCTGGTTCAATGAATGAAGCACTGATCTAAGTGGGTTATTCATGTTACATTCTATTGGTTAGTTCAACAGTCGATTACAAATTTAAATCATATTACTTATCAGTCCCAGTTTGTTTGTGTGTTGAGCTCATTTCAATGAATCACATCTCTCATGTTTAAATGAGACATTACTGTAAAGGTCAGCCAAGCCTTTAGAGTATTGTGTCTTTCAAACAATTAGAGGAGAATCGTCTGTTTACAGTGTATTTGGTACTTTAGCACACAAGTATCTATAAATATACTATTGGGATTACCCTCCCTATTTTAACAGAGCTAGAAGTGTAGAAGATTTTAGTCTCTTTGACTGAATCTTGTTTGTTGGCCATATCAACCCATTGAGTCTGAATATGAGAGAGTGACTACTCTTTAGGACTCATTGCATCTGTTGATTTGGGAACCAACATATCGCACCACGTTGGGGGCACGTTCGTATACCTACATTGGATCAGATTCGTGTGTATTCTTGCAATCTTTCTTAAAATTAAAAAATCCAAAAACATTCAGAAAACCAAGAAAACCTAGAAACATCCAAAACATATCAAAAATCCAAAAAATAGGTCAAAAAGTCAAAAAATAGAGTCGTCTTGTCAAACTACGGGTCTTTGAGCTTTGAACGTAGGCAAGGCCATCATCTATGTGCCCCTGAGACGCATTAGGATAGTCCTTTAGGAGTCTATCATAATAAATTGGCAATCCATTTATTCATTTCTCATCAAAAAATGAGTATGTGTTAGTCGAACTATGTGGTCTCTGCGTATATAACGTAGGAAAGGCTAATATTTGATCGGCCCCCGAGGCCCCTAGGATAGGTCTTTAGGTTAGGTTCCTTGTCAAAATCTCAAAAAACACAAAAACATTGGAAAATTTGAAAATCAAAACATTTGCAAAGCATCTTGAAAATACCAAAAACAACCTCAAAACATTTCAAAACATCAAAAACATCCAAATATTCAAAAAAAAATCCATCCATCACATTTTGCATTCACCCACAATAAACATCCACTCATAATAAAGGATCGTCATCTTCAAACTTTGGTAAAACAATTGGGAACAAGTTAGCAAATTGAAAGTAAAAACTCAAATGTCAAAGTCTCAAGTCTAGGTGAGTAGGTAAACAAGTTGATCAATTCTTGGTATCAATACCCCATCATCAGTTAATCCCAATATCATCTGATAACATCATGTCCTAGGATGCATCCTTCCTACAATGGACATCAACATCAAGAATCGTCGTAGTTTAGTCTTGGCTAGAGGTATGAAGAACATTGACTTGTTTGAAGTTACTTGATCTTTATTTTACGTTTATCTTATTGTAATTTCAATGACCTCTCGATGATGTCTAATGAAAACAATTTAGAGATAAAGGAATGGGGCATTGATCATTATCTTTTGTCTATTGTGCTTGTTGGAAATTCTTGTAATATAACCTTGGTCATGCTAATTTTGTTTGGTTTGTAGGGAGGGTGTTTTCGATGTCTTGTTGACTATTACATAGGAAGGTTTTTCTTTTCTATGTTTTGGTCCAAGATGTTTGAAATGTCTGAATTACATCCTAATAAGGTTTCATATGCCAGGTGTGAACAAGGATACTCCTATCTAATTGTCGAGTCAAATTCCATCTCACTAGGTACAACACCATCTTGATTTTCTATACCTTGATGCATCGTATCTATGTGTGTTATCAAAAAAAGGAAAGTATGCTCTTTACATCCCCAATCTCTGATAAGTGAAACATCATCAATCTCTCATCATTATTTCTAATAAAGTCTCAACAGATCATGGACTTGTTGGATCCTCTTTTCATCATCTCATTTCTTCTTTCTTCTCTCTACGCTAAAATGAAATCATGACAGTCAACCAAACATCCATATATGCATCCATCTTGCATCCACCAAAACCGTCAGCATACTGCATATCATTCATGTCATACATAATAGGAAACAACAATTATCTCACATACGTTTGCATCTTTATCAATCATAATATAGATTGGTTATTCTAAGCATCTCATAAACCATACATTTGCATAAGACATCCATTGCATAATCATATAGGCATCATTACATGTTGCATCATCCATACATACATCGCATAAAAAAAAGTACTAAAAAAGAAAAAGAGCATATCATGACATTACATACATCTCATAATCATAACGTATTACGTCATCCATTTTGCATTATCATTTAGGGAATAATATAGATCTGTTAGTCTAAGCATCTCATTACATAACCATCCATAAATGCATCTTGAACCTCTTTGTTGTGAGATCGACTCTCAAATCGAACTTTTTGTGTGATCTCTCAAGGGGCAGTGTACTAGTATACTTCTTTCCACTAGGGCATCCAAAAAAATTAAAACAAAAATTGAACTTTGATCTCAGCAAGGTTATTCCTTGAACCAACATAGTAGGTACATTTCTTCAAAGAGGGGCAAAATGTAGACACTCAAAATATCTTGATTGATATCATGCACTTGATTTTGATTAACTAACACTAATTCTTCCTTAATCATTTCCACACTAACCAATTAATTGAATAATCTTTATTTAATTAAATAAATTCATTAAAATTTCCTCCTTAAATTAGATAATGAACTTTATCAGATTTTCTCATCATCTCCAATCCTAATGTTCTTCCTTTAATTAAATAAATCAATTTATTTGATTAAAATCCTAAAGTTCGAACATCCTCTCATTTGATTTAAATAAACTCAAATATTTAAATCAAATGTCATAAATCAACTAATTTCATCTAAGTTAATTAATCCTAAATTAATTAACTCCTAACACTAATCCCCCATTCCTCTAGCTTTTAACTCCACCCTAGGGTAAGTCAACCTTGGTCAAGTTGCACATGTAAATTAATTTATTTGATTTACTAATTACCCTATTTCCATTAAACATATATGATTTTTGGATTGGAATATGTGTAAGCTAGGGAAACTCAACTTCACATAATACTATTCCATTTTCTAATATGCAATTGGTTTGATATCTTTTCTCAAAATGAGAACAAACATAAATGGGAAATAAAATGGGTATACAAATAATCATTAAATTTTTCCTCCACTTTGAGATGCATTTGAATCCTAGGATGGCCATGTATCTCAAAGTATGTGGCACTCGCAAACACCCATGTATATTAAATATTTTTTACATAAAAGGACATTCTAGATTCTATCTAAAATATTGGACCCTATTAAATATTATCATGTAAGTTTGTCCTTAACATGCATGCTACATATGCTCCTACAAAATAGAGAAAAATGGCATGGGTAGCTTATATCACACAAATAAAACAAAAGTATTTGTTAGCTAAATTTTATTTTTATCTATCATATATAGTGAAAGGAGAGGAGGAAGTAGGGCTAAATAAATTATTATTGTACAAGAAGTGATGATGCTTCACCTTGATTGGTGTTCATGGGATGTCTAGGCACATGGGGTAATACTATGTCATGTAATAGTGATCCATCTAGTAATGCTAACAAGTCTCTATATAACATGTTTCCCTACTTGAACGATCAATCATAAGAATAATAAACCAAGTATGTAACCATGTAAACCATGTATAGTTTAATAATTATATTGTATATTGTTTACTAAGAAAGAAGATTATTTATAGTAATAAAGCATAGAAAACATGTGGGATAGACATGAATATCAATGTATATGGTTGCCACCAACATGGGGAATGTGGAAAATGGTAATGTAAGCCTCAATACCCAAAAAAATCTAAGTACATGGGTTACTAGTGTTGGAGTTGATAGTGAAACCCACAACTCCCAAAAATCATCTACAACCAAAACACCCATCACATTGAAAGAAAAAAATAATTTTCTATGCAACCATGAGAGGAGAATTAATCCAAAAACCATGATCTCTTTCATATCGATTACTGACTTATCCTTGATTAATAAAATAATGAAATATGAACTTTTATAAAAGCAAAAGGGAAACCCCAATGAGACGGTAGGTGATGATTAAGTTAGATAATGACAAGTGTCATCATACTATGCTATGAGACAACATGACCTAAAATAGCTCAATCTAATAATAAAATGAATCAATTCATAAGTTTAGCTTAAGTGCATAAAGTAAAATAGACCTCATAATTAATTAATCATTAGTTGATTTTCCTATTTACTCCAACACCCCTGTTAAGATCAACTTAGGGAGAAGCTAAAAACCTAATGATAAATGCAATGATGTATGCATCAATGGGTCTCAAATACAAGGCTCGATGAGGTACCCATGTACAAACAACTGAAATCTCTCACAACTAGAGAAAATGATGTAGGTGCATCTATGGTTGCTAGCCAACTAACATTATTTGATTTTTGCTCAATTTTGATGTGTAATTATTTTAATGGAAATTTTGGGAGTATTTTTAATGTTGTAATGCCCAAAAATATGATCATTAAATAATTTGGACACATTTTGACTTGAAATTTACCTTGGGAAACATGCCAAATTTTATAATTTTTAATTTAAAACTGCCAAAAATCAACATGGGTATATGATTCTTGGGAGTTGGAAGAAATTGAATTTGTAATTAATGTACATGCATGATTTGGATACCTAGGAGGTTTGATTGGAAAATTTGAATTGAAAATTCAAATTGTGAAGTGGAGGAATGAAGGTGTTGGCTAGTGGTGGCCTGCCTAGAAAGAATTGAAACAAACATGGATTGGTAAGTTATAGGATGGTAATTTGATGCCATTATCTGATTTTCTAGAAGTGATTGTGGATTTGGAGGTAGTGGAGTTACTAAGTGGTATTGGAAGGGTGTTTGGTTAATTTTTTTTTGGTGATTGCTTTGTTTTTGGTTCCTGATTTTTGGTGTTGGAGGATTTGGGCATAGCATTCATGGGAAGCCATTTTCAGATTTGTGTGAGTAGGTTGAATGCCAAAATTAGTGGCAAAACCTTTGGTGAAAGCTTGGTGATTGTGTGAATTGATTTTCCAGAACTTGTTTGCAAGTGTAGGAAGGAGATTACAAGGAATTGGAAGAAGAATGGATGCATACCTGTAGTTGTTGTTGTTGCTTGTAACAAGGAAGTTACCTCTTATTTTCTATGTATTTTTAGTCCTCGGGGCTTCCTTTTTAACTCCTTTCGATTGAATGTAATGCACAAAAGTTTGTAGGTGTCATTGAGAAAATATAAGTTGGCATTATTGTTGATTTTATTGTCTTAATTATTTTTGTTCTTCATTTTCCTGAGTGATTTTGGAAGCGCATAGAGTTGCAGGAAAACCCTCTTGCATCAGTGGTACCAGAGTGGGTTTTCTTTAGTTTACAAGAAGAGCGCCGAAGAGAGGCAGTTTGTAGGACCTATGAGTGTGGGTGTTGTCAAGATGCCTCCAAGAGTGGCCTTAAGAGGAAGGGGTAGAGGTGGAGGTAGAAACCCTCCTGACATGAAAGATTTTAGATCCCTTAGAAGGAAATTTGAAACATTGTAGGAAGAGCTATGTAGAAGAGTTGTGCATAGAGAAAGAGATGAGAGTGAAGACAAAACTAAGGATGAGGAACCATTTTTAGATGAAGTATAGGATGAAATTGATCTTGGAGAAGTCAGATTGTTGAGAGCCATTACCAAGATTGGGAAGAGGCCAAAGGTGGAGGTTTCAAAATTTAGTGGAAGCTTGAATTCAAAAGATTTAATAGATTGGATAAATGATATGGAGGAGCTCTTCAAATTTAAAGAGATTGAAGATCTTGAAATGGAAAAGTTTGTTAAAACTAAGTTGAAAGGACATGCTAGAATTTGGTGGAAAGAAGTGCAGATTGAAAGTGGTAGGAGATGAAAGGAAAGGATTACAAAGTCGGATATAATGGTTGAGAAACTTAAGGGAAAATTCATTCCAATAGATTGTGAATTGGAATTATTAAAGAAGATGCATGGATTGAAGAAACAAGGAAAATTAGTTAAGGAATACACCGAGTTTCACACTCTTCTTATTAGAGCGAGACATTTTGAAGCCAACAAGGTGAAGGTAGCAAGGTACATCAATGGAATAAATTCTAGCATCCAAGAAGAACTCAATCTCGTAAGGATTTTTAATTTAGAATAAGCTTACCAATTTGATTTGAAATTTGAGGAAAAGTTAAATAGAAAATTGGAGACTAAGAAAAAAGGAAAGGGTAGAGCTTATGTTAAGAAAAATGAGGATAAAAAATAGATTGAAGACACTAAGGAAAAAAAATATGAAAGGGGTGAGGGTTTAAACCAATCTCGTGAGAAAAATCTCAGAGGTAGAGGAAGATCAAATAGAGGATTTGAAAGAGGAGGCTTCCAAGGAACTTGTTTCAGGTGTGGAGAAGAGGGACATAGAGCATATGATTTCCCTCATAATCAGGAAGGAACAAAAAGAAGGATTGAAAGTAATGCAAGGGAAACAAATGTAGATGAAGAAGATGCAAAAAGTGGAGAAGCACTAGTCACTAGAAGAGCCCTGATGAATGAGGGAAAATAATTGGATCAAAGGAAGAGATTGTTTTGAACAAGATGTAAGTGTGAAGGTAAGGTATGTAACATGATTATTGATGGTGATAGTATTGATAATCTTGTGGGTCAATGCATCAATCTGTGACACATAAAAGGTGCCAATTTGTGCAAAAAACACAAAATACATGGTTTTGTACTTGCCAAACATGCTTTTGTGCATGCCAAAGGGTGATCCCACAATACTAGTTTACAATTCCGTTGAGGAAGGAAAATTGCAAAAACACTCACATGAAAAATATTTTTTGTTTTTAGGGGTTTGTATGAACTGGGGTGCTCGTATGGACCCAAAAAGGGGTTCGTATGGACCTTGGTTTGAGTGAACCCTATTTAATGATGGGACCCACTTTTTGGAAAATTTTTTAAATGAAGACAATGAAAAATTCAAAAAAAGGGGGGGTTCACTCGAACCAGGGTCCATACAAACCCCTCTTCAAGTGAATCCCCAAGGGGGGTTCGCTCAAACTAGGGTCCATATGAACCCCCATTTTCTCCCCTTCCCCTCCTCTTCTACCAAATCTCTACAATTTTTTTCCTTTTGAAGCTCAGGTTGAGGATGAAAATGGAGGAGACTTCACATATCCAATTGGATGATGATCATCCTCAAAATGAGCTATCCATCGAATATAATTTTAATATGTTTTGGTTTTACTATTTATTTTTTTAGTTTGATTAAACATAGGTTTTTTTATCGAAAATCAAGCTCTTTGTTCTACACATGTGGAAAAATAGTAGATTATCAAAATAAAATTTTGAAAAATATGTTTGGGCTAGGTATTGATGTCCTTGATCCAGTAAAAAAAATGAATTTTGATACATACAAAAAGAGTTATGTTGTATATGGTCCACCTATGTCTAAATTGTAATTGATTTGACTTCGAAACTTGATTAAAGAAAAAATATTCAATAAAACACTATGAAACCAAATGAACTTGTTAGACATCATAGTTACAAATCTAAATTTGAAAAAATTAGAATTTTATCCTTCATTGAAAAAAATTTATGGTTATTGAAGTCAATTGTATCACATGTAGGAGAAATGAGTGAGAAAATCTTTTTTTTTCGAATAAGAGGGATGAGTTAAAAAAATTTTATGCTATGGGTCTTTCATATGAAGATGTGAAAAATGAAAAAATTAACAAAGCTGACTTGTATGCCCTATTTACGAACCCAAGAACTAATGCACCATTATCACATACATGCAGGAGGTTCCCAATCCATTGGTGCCACCATGAAATGATAAAAAATAAGTTTTGGGAGCAATGGTGGATGGTTTTTTACCAACCTCCATGCAATAACTATGAGGTACCATAGTATTTTTTGAGGAAACTTTATTATGAGTTTATCCTCAATAAGGTGTCAAATTATTTTGACATCTTAGATTTTCAGGGTAGAGGTGGGGGCTCCACACATGATATACTGGGTGCACAACGTAATCCACAGCTGGCACCGAGACCCTTCGCCAAACCCATGGTGGAGCATGTCGCCATTCCTTCCATTGTGAAGGAAAATGTCGAGGTGGACACATTGGAGTCGATTAGCTCGCTCACTCAGAGCATCGTACAGTGTGTGAGGCCTCTAATAGAGCCTGATGCAGACCAAACTTCTAGGCCTGGAGTTCCACCCCACCATTGTTGCGCTTATGGTGTTGTTTGCACATACGATTATCAAAGTGCTCAGGATGCAGCTACATAGCCTACATTAGCTGCAGAGGAGATGGCTATGAAAAATGCATTGCTAAATGAAAAATTCAGCATTGATACTTAGGTAAAATTTAGTAATTTTATTTTTAATTTTTTTTATTAAATTATATTTTGAAATTTAAGAATAACTAAATTAGTAAAATCAATATGATGAAATTTTAGGTTCGGAGTGTTGATGATACATGCACCATTCTTGTAGACCCTTATTCATTCTTGACGTTTCAAGTCCACAAGTATGCAACTAGTATTAAAGAAATAATTATTGTATGTGAACAATTAAATGTTATTTGAATGATGTCTCATAACATGCTTTGGATGTCAAATAGTTTCCTGGTGGACCTTTGAGCTCCACACCTCACTATTCATGTCCTTAAACAACTTTCACTTAGGTAACCTTTATTCATTAATGGTGTTGTAAAACAATGTTAGCTAGTTTTCATAATTTTATGTATACAAATCTAAAAATTTGATGAGAAACACATTGGTCTTGTGAGATCCTAATTATATTTACCATTCAACGTCCATCTCATTCTTCCATTCCTATCATCACGCATATTTTAACCATTTTATATCACATATCTTTAACACCTTATATAGTATACCACCTTCCTCCATATTTCATCTTATACACATATCCTTACAAGAAACCTTTCCTTTTGCTCATTATTGACCAAATCTCTTATACATTATTACTACACACCTCAAGTTCCCACTTCATATCCTATTTTTAAACCTTAGACATCGCCTAATTCACTTTATGGTCTAATATTCCCTCCTAATTAATTCCCATTAACCACTAATATTTCACCTTAAATGTTTTATTATCCCATCCTAGCTCATCCAATTAATCTCTACTAGTCAATTCTATGTTCCATCATCCCCTCTTGATCATGTCCTATTATCTTCTCCTAATTCACTTTATGTTCCTTTATTCCTTCCTAGTCCCATCCCATTAACATTTAATAGTTCAACCTCTTTTCCATGATCCCATCCTATTCCATCCCACTAATATCTACTAGTCCATCCTATGTTTCATTATCCCCTTCTACTCCCATCTTATTGTACCCTTTATTATTTCACCCTATGTTCCATCATCCCCTATGTTCCGCCCTATGTTCCTTTATCCACTCTATGTTATACCATCTTTGTCCATGCTTTATCCTATAACTCTTCTCCATTATTACTACATACAGGTCAAGTTCCCACTTCATGTACTATAGTCAAACCCTAGACACCTCTTAATTCACCCTATGTTCCATTATTCCCTACTAATCCCATCCCATTAACCTCTAATAGTTCACCCTATATTTTGTTATCCCATCCTAGCCCATCCCATTAATCTATATTAGTCCATCCTATGTTCCATTAACCCCTTCTATTCCTATCCCATTACCCTCTCTTATTTCACTGTATGTTCCATTATCCCCTCTTGGAATTGTCCCATTATCTTCCCCTAATTCACCCTATGTTCCTTTATTCCCTCCTAATCCCATCCCATTAACCTCTAATAGTTCATGATATATTTTGTTATCCCATCTTAGCCCATCACATTAATCTATTTTAGTCCATCCTATGTTCCATTAACCCCTTCTATTCACATCCCATTACCCTCTCTTATTTCACCATATGTTCCATTATCCCCTCTTGGTCTTGTCCCATTATCTTCCCCTAATTCACCCTATGTTCCTTTATTCCCTCCTAATCCCATCCCATTAACTTCTAATAGTTCACCCTATGTTCTAAAATCCCCTCTTGGACCAAATCCCACTAATCTCTACTAGTCCATTAGTAAATATAAGCCTTAAGGTTTAGTACCCACAAGTGTCCTGGGAAAGTTTTTTGATTTGTGAAGATATTAACAATGTTCTTGAGGAACCAGTAGTCCCAAAAAACCTATTCATTTGTTGTATCTTTAAGGGAAATACTCCCTATTTTATTTGTTGCTTCACGTACCCACAACAAGGAAAAACTAGAGGAGAAAAGTGTGCAAGGATCACCACATGTAGCATATGACCAGCCTACAACAAAAGAGGTACATGAATCCTCAACTTCTTCTAAAATGCCAAAAACCATAAAGAAGAGAGGTAGTTCTTCTACACCTTCAAATGTGCAAAAAAAGGCCACCCAAAAAAGAAATCCACTCAACCAAGGCATTCACACCACCTGAAAGGGAAATGTGCCATGAGGGTAGTATTAAAAAGCAAGAGGAAGAAGATGTTGTGACATTAGGAACTAATTCAAAATTAAGGGAATGTTTCTGAAAATGTGCATGTTCCCACAAAAAAGAAATGGTACATATCCACTACCTCTGAATCTGATTTAGAGGAAATCTTTACTACAAACAAAACAAGGAAAAGAACCCCAACTAGCCTTGATAGTGAGGGCTATGAGTACACAAGGGGTGGTGATGAATAATTTTTGAAGGATGAGGATTTGTTTTTAGAGGAAAGAAATGTAAGGAAAGAGTTACAAGAAGCTAGTGAGAGGATCAAGAAATTATAAGAACTAGTAAAAACCCATAAACAAAGGGACAATGAAAGTGAATTGAAAATTCAGGTGTTGGAGGAGAAATTGCATACTTATGGACATGGGTCAAAGTTAGAATTTATTGCACAACTATCAATGGTTAAATCATGAAACAAAGAGCTTGAAGCTAAGAATAGGAGACCTCCTACTACAAAAACTCCAACCTATCATGCAACCATGTCCCTAGGATACCAACTGTGAAAAGTCACTTAGTAATTTTCCCAGCAAAAGGAAAAATGGAAGAAGGGGAAGGAAACAATGGTCTTAGAGCATACTAGAATATTGGAGGGTAAAGATATTGAATTGAAAAGGTTAGCAATCAAAGTGGAAGAAGTAGCAGACAAGGTCACTCAGATTGTTAAATGCAGGCCTCCAACTAGTACATATGCTTTATTTTTGCAAGAAAAGTTCTTGAGTCTTCAGTTCAGTAGATTAATTAGTAATCAGCCAGTTTCTATGAGTAGGAAGTTTAATTTTCTAAATTTTTTTGTTGATGCCACACCAAAATAACAAGGTCAATTGTGTGAATACTATTTACATAATTTTGTTGTGCTAGAAGACACATAATGGAACCCTTTAATATTTGTGGGGGATTTACATTTAAGGGCACTAGCATCAAATTTCAAGAATGAAAAGTATAGGGGTGAAATCATGCAAGAATATGTGGAGAGAAAAATTAGTTGCTCTCCCAATTAGAAAGGAGACTAAAAACCCTAATGTGATCATAGAAGAATGGTTAGAACTTTTGCAGCACACAGGTGTGGGTAGGAAAATCATGAATTTGAGAATGCAAGATTGTAGAAGGGTGCATATATTGATTGTTGGACTCATCAATCATTGTTACCAGTTTGTGCAAGAAAGATGAGATAGTTTAACTCCTGAGTTGCAGAGGAAAGAGCCACACTTTGTTTATAATTTTATGGATATGCTTGAGAGAACACACAAGTACATGGATATTTCCAAGGACAAAGGAATTGAATTCTACCACTCACTTTCCAACTGCCAATGCTTCTCTACCTAGTTCCACACTAGATAGGGGAGAAGAATGAGGAATGTGAGAAAGTTGAAGTTATTAGAATGAACAAACTTTCATTTTATAGAGGCTTTTATTTGAAACAGGTCAAAGGAGTGGATGTTGTTACTGATCTCAGGGAAATCACTTTGCATTACAACCTCTAGCCTTAGTTAATTTGCTTGATGACAAGCAAATGGGTAGTTGGGGGAAATGATGAGTCCAGTTATTAGTTAGTTTTTTGATGTTTTTATATATGCTCATAGACATTAACAAACACTTATCCTATACATATTCCTACACTATACTATCTTTTATTCTCATTATGCAAACCTGAACTTGATTTAAAGTATATGGAAATACGGTTATGATGTGATGGTTATTGCATAATTAATGTGTTAATATGTATGAATTGTAATGGATATCTGTGTTTAGCTATGGTTGTTAGTATTGTGTATATATTTTATGAACTAACCCTTTGCAACCAAGGAGCCAGAGGAGGTAGACTGTAGTCTATAGCAACTGTGAGGTGCAGCCCAAAACCAAAGGAGTTTCCAGACAACAGAGTAGTGGAGGTTCCAGAATAAGTTGAGTGCAACAATTACAACATGGAGGCACTTATTAAGGATGATTTTGAATCATCACAAAATTGAATAAATTTTTTGATGGAGAAGAACCCTATTACAGTTAGGATTCTAACATGACTGATTCAAGCAGTCCATGTTCCAATTCTTGTTGCAATTGAGACACAATTCTATTTGGATTAATCTTCCTTTTTAGTTATAGTTTAGATTGCCTAGTCTTTATCATGCTCTGATCTATAGGGAGTTGTGATTTATGATTTCAGTTTAGAGTCCTATTTTAATAAACTCCCTCATGCCTATGTGTATGGCTCAGTGGTTGAGGTAAGGGGTTAGTTAGTTAATTGTTCAATAACATACATAAGTATCAAATATTTTTAGTCAGTTGTTGTTCTTACACAGACAATGTTGATTGCTCAATCATGATTTCATGAATAATATATTACAACAAAATCTTGGATTATGAAATTCTTGAGTTATGCAATGAATGGTTTTCATTATTGTCATGATTATGCTTAGTTAAGGAGTTAGATTTGAGTTAGATCAATGGAAACAATCACTTGAGCAAGGGCCACTCAAGTTAATTGTTCCTCGCTTCATTTTTTGTATAATTATTTATGTTACAATAGTTATTTCATAAATGCATGTTGAGTTAATTAGATTTATTATGTTACAATTGTAAATGGATTCATGAACAATTCTTGTTTCTCATTTATGCTTTAGTTTCTTAAGCTTTTTGTACTCCAAAGGGTAGATTTAGTTAACAGTTTTGGTTAATTCCAACATTTATTTCTTGATAGTGAATTAGTCATAGTCTATGTTGTAGGTACCCATAGCAATAGTGACAACATTACTTCTTTTACGTTTGTTATGCATTTTTATGATTTCTTAGCAAGTGTAAAAACCTATGATAGGTTGATTTAGGTAGTCTTGAGTCTCTAAAATCACATACAGTGCCAATACCATCACAAGATTACTAGCCTTGGTCAATAATTCAATGAATGTCTTTCCAAAGGTTCAAGTGGATTGTTCAGCTAGATTTCCCCTCTAAATTGTTTGATTGACACCAAGTTTACTAGACACTAGTAGGAACTCTACACAAACAACACCAAGATACCTCACACATAGATGTACATCAAACGACATAGTTTTATTTACATCTACATAAGCATCACCCCAAAAATATTTGATGCAACTCAACACAATTTATTTACACATGCATCTAATAATTAAATCACACAATCCCATCATTTCATCTTCAATATAGTCATTCCTTTGTAGGAGTTTTATAAAAAGTATACAAATTTTCCTAGACCTATTTAAGTGTCACATGCTTTTCCTTGGTAACTTTGCATTGGAACATATATGTGTCATACGTGGATCAATATCATCCACATGTTTTTCTTCCATATTTGCATGGCATCTAATAGGCTTTATGCCTTGATTTTTTTCTCTATATAAGTTTGGAAAAAACAATATGCATGTTTCACACCTATTATCATTTTCATAATATATTCATGTATAAATACTTGTGCTATATACATTATAAAGTAGAAATATCACAAGAATACGACATTTTTGAACTAGCATTCCTCTAATTTAGCTTGGCAACCAAATGGATGCATTTCCTATTTGATAAAAATAACCTAAATTCTCACCTATTTTTGTATTTTAGATGTAACCAATCCCAATTATGAATAAAAGAACATATTTTTTGTCATATATTTATCATATCTAGCATGATATCTTCCATGGAAGTATGAAGCTTTCACATTTCAAGTGTCCTACAATGAGATATCATATTCTCCAATAATATACCTCTACAATATTGTCACCATGTAGGATTGTACACAAGTTCTAGCCATAAATTGGATTGATTATGGTTTAAACTTTACCTAAAATACTTGAGCACAAGTGAGAGTCACTTTTTTGTTAAATATGTATTTGTGTAATATTTTATTCACCTTGTATATGTACTTTCTTAAGTGTGATATTGTACCTATTTAATAAATTTACTTAGGATATAAGAATATTTAATTATTCTCACCTAGGTAGCTAATAATAACATGTGTACACCTTGAATTGAAGTGCATAAGTGTCACCACTTTCTCATCAATCTTTGACTAATGATAGTTAGGTGCCACCTCTACTCAATGAAGGCAATCTCTATTTTAATTAAACTAAGTTAACTCATTTCTTGATTAAATCCATACCTCTTGGACATGCCATCTCCTTGATTCATGCATCTAAGAGGTATATATATTTGTATACTACTCTTTGTACAACTAGACTCTATAATATTGAATATTGAATATATGTATTATATTCATCTAGATTTGTGATTAACCTATAGGCATTTGGTCTTGGGTAGATTTGTTGTTCATAAAAATATAACAAAATGTGCTATCTAATGTAGGAGAATCTAAGGTGTAAAATTTTTTTCACATCAACTAAAAATATTTTCTTTTTGTTGATTTGGTTTTTATAAGCTTTCTATTTTTTGTTTATCTACTAGTAATATCATGGTTATTGCTCCTAAGGAGGTTCATGATCTAATATTAAGTCCATGTTAAGTTCTAAAATTTACATCTTGTTTCACTCATGAAAGAAGGGTCACTTACATGTCTCACAAGCATGAGAGAAGTTCCAAGGGGCAGTTATAGGATAATTTATTTTCTTCTAGACACATAATCCTAATGATATATGTGTAGGTTAATGTACTACATTTTTGGTTGGTGCAAGGATATTACATCAAGTTGTCCTTACTAAAGATTAACAATTATACATGAAGAGGTAGTTAGCTCCAGTTCAAGACAACTAGGTTTAATTAGTGTAAGAATGCTACATTTAGGGGTCATCCCATAATAATGTGTCCCAATAGTGGGATAAAAAAAGACCCCTTTTTAAAGAAAACCTTAAATCTTCATATGAAGACAAAACCTTCATTTGAAGCCACCTTCAAACAATGGCATTTTTTATTATTTTAATGAATATAAATAATATTTATTTGAAAGTAACTTTAATGAAGATGATTTAAAAAAAATAAAATAGAAAAGTGAAATGGTATTTTTGCATTTGTAAACTACAACATGCAATGAACAAGTCTAAGCACACAATAATGATGAAAACCTAGAGGAAGCCCTTAAATGAGGGTCAAAGACTATTAACATGGTTAGCTCACTACCTATAACTAGGAAGCATTTGGAATGCTCGTGGTCTTCTCAATGTATCTTCTAAATTGCTAACAATCAACAAAGCAACCCATGGTACAGGGAAAAGCACAAAGTTGTCTCACACTTTCAGCCAACTTATCAGCACAACTAAAATTAAGTATTTCTAACTAAAAATCAATTTTGGTCAAATATATGATCTAGTAAGATTCATTCTAGCTAAGTTAGATACTTCCACAACTTTTTCAACTAAAATTGTTGGCTAAAAATATATGGAGCATCACTTTGAATCCAATTTACCAAAAAAATAAAATTATTTGAACAAATTGAAGTTTCAATAACTCCTACTAATGTAAATAACATTTTTTTTAAAATATAAAAATACCCTTTTGTAGATCCATAAGTGTAGTTTCAAAAATATATTTATTTTAATGTTTTAATTATTATTTATATTTTATTTTTATTTTTACTAAAAATAAGTTATCAATAAAAAATATTAGGTTGATTACCATGCCAAGGAAAAATACTAAAACTTATTAAAAAAATTGAAAAAAATATGATGCACTAGATAAAAGAATCTATTTCAAGATAGTATAATTTTTTTTTCCATTTTAGATAGATATTTAATATGAAAGTTGATGTCTAGTGGAAACAACTATTTTTTGATTCACGCACATTTTAATATTTATTTAAAAATATATATTTATCAAAATTGGAAAAAAATATATCCATGCACTAAAGTTTCAAGTTATTTTTTTATTTTTTAAAAAAATACAAACATAAAATATAATACACATTTTACTAGTTTACATCATTTCAAAATTCAAAACATATATGCCACCTTTTAGTGATTCAAGTTTAAAAATTGGATTAGTGTTGGCCATTTTCTTTATAAAATGTGACACAACTTTGTGTTTTTACCCGTACATTTGTCATTTTTAGTTTGCATATTTATATTTTCTACTATTTATCTAATTTCCCTTCCATATATAGATAGATTTTCTATTATTTATCATTTTTGCTTCCTAAACCTAAGTATGAAACCTAAAAGTAAAACCCTAAACTTGAAAAAATTTAAACCTTAAATTTGAAAACTTAAACTCTTGAATCTAAACCCTATTTTCCATGCACTAAATTCCTTAGAATTTTAATTCACAAAAAAATGTTCACCTATGAGATCTTTGCATTTTAATTTTTATGAACACCAAATTAGTGAGTATATTTTAGATTTTAAGATTTACAGTTTCAATTTTTGGATTTAGATTCAAGCTTGAGAAAAAATATTTGAGTATTGAATAATTGTTTGTGAATGAATAATTAATAAAATATGTGCATTCATAAAAAAATAATAATAATAATCTTAATATTGAAATCCTAAATCCTAAAATATGAACCTTTATTTTTTATGCATTAGATTTTATTAAAAAAAATGAAATATAATTATTCAATTATTATATATTTGTATTTTATTTTCTATGCACCTATTTATATTTTAGATTTTAAGATTGAATGTTTTGATTTTAGTTTTTCAAGTTAGATTTATACACGAATTTAACTAATTTTAACTAACTTAATGAGTAATATATATTTGTTAATCTCTATTAGTCCTTTAGTTTATGAAAGCATGAAAGAAAATGTGGAATATGAAATTCTACAACATAACATGAAAGTAAGGAAAGGTATATTACAACATAATTCGCCAAAATATTGTCTTAAATGATTAGTTTCCTCCCATTTTATGTGCTACTTGTTTTGCTGTGTGAGAAGTCACTAAGGGTGGGGTCCCATGGGGGGGCTTCAGGATCTATTTTTAAGGAGCAATTGGTCTCATGAAGTCGAAAAAAAATTGCTATAGGATTAGTTGGAATCTTTTCCTGAAGAATAGCAACTCCTACCTTTTAGGACTATAGATTTGAGGGGGTGAAAATGGGGTGGGGCTGGGGACCCTATAATTTAGGAATTTTATTTTCCATTTGTAAATCATATCAACTTTTAAGCTTCCTTAAATTCTAAAACTTAAATTTTAAGTTGAACTGCACAGTAAATAAGTTGATGATACCACCGGCTTCCTTAAAATTTGGGGCTTAATATTTTAAGTTGAACTGCATTATTAAGTTCATGGGATCACCACCTTTAAAAAATTCCTAAAAATTATCAGCAGCACCCATTGAAACTTTTCAAGAAACCCCCTCCATGGGACCCCACCCTAACTTCACCACTTTTCTTTCCCATGCGACAAACACTCATTTATCAACGTAGGCTTTTCTATGCAAGTTGCTGGAAAAAACAAAAGACTTGGCTTGGCAAGGAAGATAGGACAAAATTCTTAAAAAGGAAGACAAAAAAATTTTTTTCCACAAGCTCATGTGATTTCCTACAAGACACGACAGTAAGCGTGGAATTTGATGTATGTATTTTATAATTTTAAAATGATATTAAAAATGTTGTTGACTTGAGTTTACATATTAAGAAGATAAAAAAAATACAAACATATGATAGGTGATATGAACATAATTGTTTATTGAATAATAGGATTAACACTTTGTTGTTGTATGCATAGATGATTGAAACAAACAATATAAAATTGCAATAGATCGGCTAGGATTCAAACATAAGGCCTCTCTTATGCATGTTAGGGTGCTCTATCACTGAGCTATCAACCCTCTTATGTTTTGAGTGTGGCTCATTCTCTAATACTCTCTCTTAAGCCACACTTTATGCTTGGGAATCCTAGTCTTGTCTTTGATACCATATGAAATTCTATGGACCAATTAGGAGTTGAACCTAGGACCTTTCTTATGCATTCTAAGATGCTTTACCATTAAGCTATTTTATTTTCCATTTGTAAATCATATCAACTGTTAAGCTTCCTTAAATTCTAAAACTTAAATTTTATGTTGAACTGCACAGTAAATAAGTTGATGATACCATCAGCTTCCTTAAAATTTGGATCTTAATATTTTAAGCTGAGCTACGTTACTAAGTTTGTGGGATCGCCACCTTTAAAAAATTCCTAAAAATCCTCAATAGCACCCACTGAAACTTTTCAAGAAACCCCCTCCATGGGACCCCACCCTAACTTCACCACTTTTCTTTCGCATGCGACAAACACTCATTTATCAACGTAGACTTTTCTATGCAAGTTGCCGGAAAAAACAAAAGACTTGGCTTGGCAGGGAAGATAGGAGAAAATTCTTAAAAAGAAAGACAAAAACAAATATTCCACAAGGTCATGTGATTTCCTACAAGACACGACAGTAGGCATGGAATTTGATGTATGTATTTGATAATTTTAAAATGATATTAAAAATGTTGTTGACTTGTGAGTTTAAATATTAAGAAGATAAAAAAAATGCAAGCATATGATAGGTGATATGAACATAATTGTTTATTGAATAATAGGATTAAGACTTTGTTGTTGTATGCATAGATGATTGAAACAAACAATATAAAATTGCAATAGATTGGTTAGGATTCAAACATAAGGCCTCTCTTATGCATGTTAGGGTGCTCTATCACTGAGCTATCGACCCTCTTATGTTTTGAGTGTGGCTCATTCTCTAATACTCTCTCTTAGGCCACACTTTATGCTTGGGAATCCTAGTCTTGTCTTTGATACCATATGAAATTCTATGGACCAATTAGGAGTTGAACCTAGGACCTTTCTTATGCATTCTAAGGTGCTTTACCATTAAGCTATTTTATTTTTCATTTGTAAATCATATCAACTTTTAAGCTTCCTTAAATTCTGAAGCTTAAATTTTAAGTTGAACTGCTCAATAAATAAGTTGATGATACCACCAGCTTCCTTAAAATTTGGAGCTTAATATTTTAAGTTGAACTACGTTACTAAGTTTATGGGATCACCACCTTTAAAAAATTCCTAAAAATCCTTAGTAGCACCCACTGAAACTTTTCAAGAAACCCCCTCCATGGGACCCCACCCTAACTTCACCACTTTTCTTTCGCATGCGACAAACACTCATTTATCAACGTAGACTTTTCTAAGGTGATTTACCATTAAGCTAGATCAACTCTCTTATAGTTTGAGTGTGGTTGATTTTCTAATAGATAAACCTACCTAAATTTGTATCCATTTAAACATGAAAGTTAAGAAGCCAACCAAATAAGTGTTGTGTAGTGACTAGTCCCTTCCATTATACTAAGTTTCAAAGAAGAGTTAATAATGTGTTGCATAATGTTCAACCAGTCCCTCTAGTAGTAATTAGAAAAATAATAACAATTATGACCTTTGGCTATGTTTAAGGGATAACAAGAAATATATTTACATGTTGACTTATTTTTCTATTAAAATAAATAAGTGAACACCTTACAAACAACATTATAGAGAGTAGTAGTAAATGAAGGTGTCATAACCCAATTTTATTGTATATTTATTATAATATGGTAAATTGAATTATTGAAGAAATTCAATATATATTAAATGGAAATTTTGGAATTTTCAAAAAAAAAAAGATTGAAAGAAGTTGACTGATGTTGACTATGCAAACTTTTGAAAATTATCTTATATGTTATCAAGAATTGAACATTACTGATAAATTTTGCAAGTGCAAGTGTGTGCAATTGCAAGGTGATAGGTTGAAGGATGAGAGCACTGTAGTTGGAATCTAGGTGCATAGACCACAAATGGCATGATGACTTACATTTGAACTATTTTGCATATATCGAAGAACGTAATTTTGTGACTTGAATTGTTTTAGTGATTGAAAATGAATGGCTTGTAGATTAAATTGTCTACCTAAACTCTATGTTTTGAAGAAAACGAAAGTACGTATTTTAAAAAATGATTAAAAGGATAAGAGTTTCATTATGAGAAATTAAGTAAAAAGAAATCCCTTTTCGTTCACATATATTTGGATGCTCGAGATGAAATTAAAGTTCCTTATTTAAGTAAATGATAGTATATGGAACTCATAAGCTCCTTCAAACAAACAATCTGCACATGAATATATATATATATGTAAATAAATGTGAATACATACATACATACATACATATTTATATATACATAATGAAGAACACACATAGTAAATATGAATGAAGTCATATAAATACATATAAATATATATATGTATACATATTTATATTCTTATTGAAACTGAATTTGACAACCCATAATATCCCAAATCGGATTGTTTGAAATAAAATGAAAATCATGAAGGCATCCCACGAAGGATGTGGTCTACCACAAGCTTAATGACAATATTCAAAAACAAGATAATGGCCGGCAGAAAAGCCAATAATGTCATAATGGAAACGCCCAGTAACATGCAAATATTGTTTCCATTTTTGAATTCATAACTAGAGGAAAAAGCACAGTGAAGGGGATTCAACTGGATCGAAGGAAAAAATCAGAGAAAAGAGCTTGAGAAAGGGAAAAATATGAGGGAAACTTCACAAAAGCTCAAATTTGGAGGTAAATCGATCTCTTTTAGAAATAGGTTTGATTTTATTATCATTCCTAAAACATGCTAGAAGTATTGTTTCATTTTGTTGAATGTTTTAATAGCACAATAAAATGTGAATTCTTTGTCTATGTTTGAAACGACCTTGAGTCGAATGTATGAGTATTTTCGACCACCTTATGGGGTTGCATGGCCAATGACCTACCTTATATGAATACTATTAAAGTTTAGAGCCTTAAATAACTCAGCTATCATTTGATCTTGCATGATGGTGCTAGCCATACAATAGATATTAGAATTTCATTCTGAATGACTTTGTTATTTAGCATAGATTAACCTTGAAGAGGATTGACTATTGATCCTATGGGAGGGACATGATACCCAGTACTTCATTTTATAAATATTGATACTCATTATCGGATGGGTTGATAATGGTAAAGGGTTTAAACAAATGCTATAAGAACATGACATATGTATGTATACTATTGTTTTTATGAATCCGACCTTATTCGATAGGGATGATGGAATAATTTTAAGTTTGAGATTCACCAATCCCTTGTTTGGGTTGATCTAAATGATCGACGAGTTGTTTCTTTGAATCTATTACAGACATAAGTCTACATGTCAAACATATCTATATGTATGGTGTAAAACCAACAAGCCCATATAGGCATTTTCAAATATGATCCTTGTTTAGCTAAGGAAGAAATGTATCGAGCATATAAGGAGTAGTCACTCCTAGAGTGACCAGAGAATGTTTTTCTTATAACCATGGAAGCATGAGTTCTGTCGAGAACCCAAAATTTGTTTGAGTTTTGTTTCATAACCAAATGATTGCTCATATTTCACATACGACAAGCATGTCGGTCTAGTTTCTTTCATTTCTTATTTAGTTTCCCAATGAATTTTCAGTATTGTTTATGATTTTGAAATGATGAATAATTGACATTTTTTTAGCCTAATTTGTTAGTAAAATTTTAATGGATTTACTTTGATATTGACAAATGAGTTAGCTATAGACAATATTTGTTACTGAAAAAACAACATTGTACATTATATGTTCATTGTAAAATAACCTCGTTCTGTTAAAAAATTGTGAACATTAATTTGTAATGTTATCATTTGGCATCTAAACAGCTTGAAACAACAATTGAGTAATTGCAAAAAGAGAATGTTACGTAGAAAATGACATTATTTCTCATAAAATGTAATTGTTTAGTCTAAAACAACATTATAATGATGTAAACAATGAATATTTTGTTGCAAACAACATTAATTTGTTGTAAAGTTATCTTTGTAGCTAAAAACAGTCTTGTTCATTAAACTGTTTAACTGGAACATCATTAAATAGTTGTAAACTATTAACGTTCTATATGAAACAACTTTTCTTATAACTGTTTAGTAGGAAACAATATTGGTTCTGTTAAAAATAATGAATGTTCATATGTAAACAACAATGTTAGAGTATCACAGTTTTGCGAGAATGCAAAGAAACAATAGTATGTGTGAAATTGTTAATATAGGCTTGTTCTAGATTCTTTAAATATTTGAAAAAAGAAATGGAAAATGGAATTATTTAATGATTACAAACTGATTTAATAGTTTATTTCAGAATGTATGCACAAATCAAAAACTTAAATAGGTACATATATGTGTATGCACATAGACTTCCTCTATGTACATACACATATTTGTGACATACATTCTTTTGTTCTTAGTTCATTTAAAAATGGATAATGCTTAGGATGAAAAGTAAATAAGAGTCATGAGAATGATATGAATGATTGTTGAATTACTCTATTTGAATCATATCTCTGATTTTTGTTAGAGAGTAATTAGTAATCCGATTCTTCTTTTTTGAAGACATATGTGAGAAGAATATTCTAATGCTTGAATGGAACAGTGATACCTAAGTGGACTAGAGCACCTCAAGGTAGATGCTACTAGAGGGTAGATACCTGTTATGAGATGTATTGTAGAAAGTTACCTTTCGGGACGGGTGCCGAAATGGAGTTCACAGAGTATAGGTTTGCTTTACCAGAACCTATTGTTTGTTGTTGTTGCAACACATTTAATATGCTTGGCCAAACAATATAGTTCATTTGTATGTATGAACTTTGTGATATCACTCTCCGCCATTCCTAGCATAGATCTTGCATTTTTTTTTGTAATTGGTAGATAGAAATTGCATGTTGATGTATGGGCATGCACCAAATTCCACCTTGCAGATTGTTCTCTTGCTAAACTTTTCGTGTAGGGTTAGGTATTCTTCAAGTTGGAAGAATTATGGGGAAGCGTAAGCTTCGTGGTTGGGCAATAAAGTGCTTCAACCATGTTCTCATCCACCAGTGGAGGTGAGCGTCAAGAGGACCCTTAGTTGTTCACAAGACTATTTTAGTCTAAGATGTACAACTTGATGTAATACATTCATGTATTTGATGTAAAGTGTCAATGTAATGACTTTGTGGCCTTAGGAGCCAAGTCAAACCTAATATTGTAATTTGAATTTTGAAGAGAATATATGAATCATTGACTTAATTTAAATGGACATGTCTAGCTATGATTGACTTTAGCCATTAGTTATGTATTTTTAATGAAATATATTCATGTCATTTACAATAGTGTTAATCAAGTAATAATTTAGGATGGGTTATTACATTTGGTATCAGAGCTTAGGGTTCAACTCTAGGCCTTTTGAGTCTACCATAGTTTTACTAGGGATAGTTGACCCTTGATGAAAATTTAGTTGTCTTGAGAATTGACCAAACCTAGATTGAATGCAGGTATTGGAAGGTCAAAGGCAGGATGAAGGAAAGGGAAAACTGTTAGAACCTCGTGTAAGAATATTGTAAATGAAGAAAATGCCAAGACAGAGGTTCAATTAGAAATTCTCGATGAAGAAACTCTAGCTCAGGCCCTTACATGACTCAAGCTAGAGAGAGGCTTGGAGATTGAGGAGAAGCAAACACCTAAGATCAAAAATATTTCCGCAATCCGAGACTAGCCTTTAGGGTGTGGACCCAATGCACCGTTGTTGACTAAAGAGGAAAAGGAGAGCCTGCATGCTCAACCATCCTCTTATGTAAAGTTTGATGTAAATTTTGATGAGGACCCAGAGGAATGGACCCTCTTTCTAATGTTGAGAAAATGGAATGATGTAAGAAGCCTTTTGTAAATAAGGGTCTATTGACTCACCTTTAATATAAATAAAATCAGATAATATTTTTTTGGTGTGTTTAAACAAAGGACTCCAAAATGTGTTTCTTATGCATGAATGTGTATGTAGATTCTAAGAATGAGAGATATATGCATATGAAAAATTATGTGATGTAGAATAAGAACATTTATTCGTAGAACCCTGTGTTGAGATGCGATAAATGTGAATGTGTTGCAGGATAAGTGTGGGACAAGATAGTGACTACCAAGCAAGACGTGGGTGGTAATGGTCTCGATAATGGACCTAACAACAGGTTGGAACAGATTCTAGAGCTTCTGAACCAACAAGAGTCTCGTATGGATCACATAGAGCAAGAAGTCTAAGTGGCACACAAGGACTGAGACTGTAGGAATGCAAAAGGAAATCAAGGAGATGATGTTTTAGGGGCAGGTCCATGAGGATGAATTGAGGAAGAGCTTGGAAAAGATATCAAAAGAGTAGCACCACCCAAATTTTATGGTAAGGATATCAGAGTAGGAGCTGAGGTTTGGATTATAGAGATGGAAAAATACTTTAGGCTTTGTAACCTTTCTGAACATACTAAGGCAGCATGGGCTACGTATCATCTTTCAGGAGAAACAACGACTTGGAGGGATAATGAGAAGTTAGAATGAAATATTCAACCTACTAAGATCACTTGGGATCTCTTCCTCCAAGCCTTCAGGAATATATGGTTACCACAAATTTTATTTGACAAGAAACTAACGAAATTTCAGATCTTAACCCAGGGAAATATGACTATGATTCAGTATTGGGAAAAGTTCACCAACCTGTTGAAGTATGTACCTCACTATTAGGGAGATGAACAGTTTTGTATCTAGAAATTTATAATGGGACTTAGACCCCACATAGGAGCTAAAGTGGATATGTATGAACCTCAAACCATGAATAAATTCTTCCTAAAATCCACCAAACAAGAACAAAAACTGCAATAGTTATCCAATCTCTGCAGCAACTCAAATTCTAAGTCATGGTACAAGAAAAAGAAATTTCACAAAGGAGACAAGAGCCATCAGATCCATAATCTTAAGAGGGGAAGTGAGTCACAGGAGAATGGTGAAGATGGTAATGGTGGAAAGAACAAGAAGGCAAACAAAAGCAAGGGTAAATACAACCATAAACAAAAGGGCTTTAGAGAGGACAAGCTAGGAGGTCACAAAGGGCCTTGTGATGGATTTTATACTTGTGGAGGTGATCATTATTCCTCAAATTTTCCTCGGTGTTCAAAGTCGCAGAAGGAAGGAAACTACCAGTAGACTCAACATCACCATATCCACACTGTAGTGGATAACAAATAGGCAGAGTATCGGCTTTGTAATTCAGCTAAAAGGCAAGCTATATGACCAATCTGTCTATATCTTAATTGATTTTGGAGCTACTGAATGTTTTATAGATCCTAGAATAATATCCAAGTTACCCATTAGACCTGGATACATGGAAAATTCATTGATAGTCTAGTATGGTAATCGAGCAGAGCGAAGGGTAGATACCTTTCTCTTTTACAATGAGTTAGAGCTTCCAACCTTTCAAACCCAAGTCAACTTGTATGTGGAACCTTTAGGCTTGTATGACATAATTTTGGAAATAAATTGGTTAATTGAGCATAAGGCTATAGTGAACTGTGAGGATAAGGTGGTCAATTGTCTAGATGATTATGGAAACCCAGTCGAGGTTTGTGGAATGCAAAGACCCTTAGAGCTTAGATAGATTTTTGCGATGCAACTCAAGAAGGCTTATTGAAAGGGATGTACAATTTATGCAGTGCATGTCAATAATCTTGACAACAAGGAACTGTATTTAGATGACTATCTTATTCTCAAGGAGTTCCAAGATGTATTCCTTACGGAGTTGCCTCCAAAGCAGGAATTCAACTTTTCTATCGACCTTGTTCCAGGAGTTGAGCCCAATCTAAGGAACCCTATCAGATGACCACCATAGAATTCTATGAGTTGAAGGCCAAGTTATTGTTGGAAAAAGGGCTTATAAGACCCAGTGTGTTTCCTTGGGGAGCACCAGTTATCTTTGTGAAAAATAAGGATGGAACTTTGCATCTATGTATAGATTATCAAATGTTGAACAAGGTGACCATCAAGAACCAGTATCCACTCCCAAGGATTGGAGAGATGTTTGACCAAATGAAAGGAGCAATGGTGTTCTCCAAAATTGATCTCAAGTCAGGGTACCATCAGTTGAGAATTAAGGAAGAAGATATTATGAAGATTGCATTTAGAACTCAATATGGACATTATGAGTTCACAGTGGTACCTTTTGGTTTGACTAATGCACCAACAGCCTTTATGAACCTCATGAATAGCATATCCAGAGACTGCTTGGATGAATTTGTTCTAATCTTCATTGACAACATTCTAGTCTACTCAAAGACTGTTGAAGAGCATGATAGACATTTGAGGATAGTTTTTTAGTGACTGAGAGAAAGGAAACTCTTTGAGAAGCTATCCAAATGTTTATTCTATCAGGATAGGGTGCACTATATAGGCCATATCATTTCAGCTGAAGGAGTCTCCCTAGACCTCGAGAAGATGAAGGTGATCATGGAATAGCTAGTGCCTCAGAATGTTTTGTAAGTTCATAGCTTCATGGGCCTTGTGGGATACTATAGGAGGTTTGTGCAAGGGTTCTCCCAAATTGCATCTCCTATTACCTCACTCCAAAGGAAGGGAACACGGTTTGAATGGACTAGGAAATGCGAGTAGGAATTCCAACTCCTGAAGGAGAGGCTCATGACAACACTAGTGCTGACCATCCCTGATCCTAATGGGAGATTCACGGTAATCACATATGCTTCAAGAGAGAGATTGGGAGTAGTATTAATGCAAGATAGACAAGTGGTAGCATATGAATCAAGGAAGCTCAAGCAACACAAAGTGAACTACGCACCTCACAATTTAGAATTGGTCACAGTAGTTCATGCCTTACAGATGTGGAGGCATTACCTTTTGGGAAATCCGTTTGAACTCAAGATAGACCACTTATGATTGAGATACATATTTACCCAACCAAACCTTAATGTTTGGTAGAGAAGGTGGTTGGAATTCCTTAGCGAGTATGACTTTGGAATTGATTATATAAAGGGAAAAGAGAACAAAGTGGTTGATGCTCTTAGTAGAAAAGGACATCTGGCAGCCATGATCTCAATAAGGTCTAGCTTGAGACAGTAGGTGATTCAGAATCTGCTAAGGGATGAGCACTATGAGAGAGTGAAGAGCGCCCTAGCAATAAATCCTTCAAATCATTAGTTTGATGGGTATGAGATCAAAACTAATGGTATTTTGAGATATCAGAGAAGAATGTATATTCTTGACTCTAGAGAGCTAAGAAAGTTGGTTTTAGAAGAGGTTCACAATGTGCCTTATTCAGGACACCCCAGAGTATCCAAGATGATCGCAGAGTTGAAGACTCTGTATTTTTGGCCCAAAACAAGAAGGATGTAGTGGAGTACATAGCCAAATGCTTAGAGTGCCAGAGAGTCAAGGTTGAGCACACACATCCAACCGGGTTACTATATCCTCATGACATACCTGTGTATAAATGGCAGGTGATTAGTATGGATTTTGTACAGGGGTTTTTGTTGAGCAAGAACAAGTATGATGTTATCTTGGTTGTGACTGATAAGGGGTAAACCCACAAAAGTGGTTTACAATTCCAGTGAGGAAGGAAAAGTTGCAAAAAATGACCCCATGCAAAAGATTTTGGTTTTTGGGGGTTCAAACGAGCTTTTTGTTCAAGTAAACCAAAAGAGGGTTCGTTAGAACCCTGGTTCAAGTGAACCCATTAAATGCAAGGTCCCACTATTCCCGGAAAAAAATAAAAAGAAAACCTTTGTGGAAAGGGGTTCGCTTGAACCCCCCTGGTTTGCCCGAACCCCCCTTTTCCCACCTTCTCACCCTTTGGCACCAAAAAACTCCAAAAATTTTCCCTTCGAAGCTTGGGTTGAGGATGAAAATGGAGGAAAATTCACAGATCCAACTGGATGATGGTAGTCCTTCGAATGAGCTATCCAACAAATCTAATTTTAATATGTTTTGGTTTTATCATGTATTTGTTTTTTAGTTTTATTAAACATAGGCTTTTCACCAAAAATCAAACTCTTTGTTCTACACATGTGGAAAAATAATAGATTATCAAAAAAAAAATGAAAAATATGAGTGCACCAGGTATTGAAGTCCTTGATCCAGCAAAAAAAATTAAATTTCGATACATACAAAAAAAGGTTACACTGTATACAGTCCGCTTATGTCTGAATTGTAATTGGTTTGACTTCGAAACTTGATTAAGGAAAAAATATTCAATAAAATACTATGAAACCAATTGGAAGCACTAGATATCATAGTTACAAATCTAAATTTGAAAACAATAGAATTTTATCCTTCATGGAAAAAAAGTTATGTTGTATACGGTGAGCGTCGCTCCTTAAAAATGTTGTTTACTGAAAAAACTAGTTTTCGAAGGAGATAGAAAAATAAGTGCAATCTAATTCCAAAAGATTTGAAAAAAAATATTTAGAATCTATAGACAAAATTTCACAAATCTCTAGTTTGCATCATCTTCAAATTCTTCAGGGTTTAGCTGCTATAGGTGCCCGAAAGTGAAGATTTAGTTAGAAAAAATTATTTCAGTGTTCAGTTTGGCCAAAAATTGTAAACCAGTTTGTGGGATCACCCTAAGTTGACTAAGGTTGCACAATTTTCTAGGAAACCTTAAGGATGGATCGTTGACCCTAGCTAAGAAAATTGTCCAGGAGGTCTTCCGCTTGCATGGAGTGCTAGAGACTATCATTTCTGATAGGGACACACAAATGACCTCAAGGTTCTGGACAACCTTGAATGTTGCATTGGGGACCAAACTAAATTCCAGCTCGGCTTATCATCCTCAAAATAACGAGCAGACAGAGAGGGTGAATCAATTAGTCGAAGACCTCCTCCAAATGTATTATATGGACCAACAGTATAGGTGGGAAGAATATTTTCCTTTGGTATAGTTTTCTTACAACAACTCTTATCATACATCCCTAGGCATGACACTGTTTGAAGCTCTGTATGGGTGGAAGTGTCATACCCCCATTAGTTGGGATAAATTGGAGGATAGGATCATAGTAGGACCTGAAATGCTTAAGGAAATGGAAGAAAAAATGAGGTCATTAATAGTAGATTGAAGGAGGCGGAAGACTGACAAAAAAGTTATGTCAACAAGAATCAAACTCTTAGACAGTTCGCAACTGGGGACAAACTTTTATTGAGAGTTAAACCTCATAAAAGTTCTATTTCTTTTGGAAAGTCTTCCAAGTTGGCCCCAAGGTATGTGGGACCGTTTGAATTCTTGGAAGTGATTAACCTAGTTGCTTATAGACTAGCTCTACCACCTGCTCTAGCTCAACTTCATAATGTGTTTCATGTTTCCTTGCTTAAGCCATATCATCCTGATGTGACTCATGTGCTTGATTGGCAATCCTTGTAGGTATAGGACCTAGGAGTGGTGCTAGTGGAGCCCATTAGGATCCTAGATAGGCACAATGTTAAGTTGCAGAGTAGATATATTGCTTAGTTTAAGGTCCAATGGGACTAGTACTTAAAAGATAATGCTACTTGGGAGGATGCAGAAGAAATAGAATGCTCCTTTCTACATTTGCTTTCTTGAGAAAGAGACCTCAACAATTTTGCTTGATATTTTTTGGATTGAGATACTATGATGTTCTATGCTTTATTTTTGATGTTGAAATAGCATAAATAATGTGATGTGATGTTGAAATAGACATATATAATTTGATGTGATGTTGAAATAGACATATATGAATTGAAGTGATGTTGAAATAGACATGTATGCTCAAATTTGACATGATGTTCTTTTTTTTTTATTTACTAGACATCGAGACGATGTCTCTTCCAAGAGGGGAAGGATGTCATAATCCAATTTTATTGCATATTTATTATAATATGGTAAATTGAATTATTGAAGAAATTCAATATATATTAAACAAAAATTTTGAAAATTTTGAAAAAAAAAAAGATTGAAAGAAGTTGACTAATGTTGACTATGTGAAATTTTGAAAATTATCTTATATGTTATCAAGAATTAAACGCTATTGATAAATTTTGCAAGTGCAAGTGTGTAGTTGCAGAGTGATAGATTGAAGGATGAGAACATGGTTGAAGTAGGATTGTTTAGCCGAATCGAACGGTAAGCCAATTGGAATCTAGGTGCACACACCACAAATGACATGATGACTTGCATTTGAACTATTTTTCATATATAGAACGTAATTTCATGACTTGAATTGTTTCAGTGATTGAAAATGAATGGCTCATAGATTAAATTGTCTACCTAAACTCTATGTTTTGAAGAAAATGAAAGTACATATTTTAAAGAATGATTAAAAGGATAAGAGTTTCATTATGAGAAATTAAGTAAAAGGAAATCCCTTTTAGTTCACATATATATGGATGCTTGAGACAAAATTAAAGTTCCTTATTTCATTAAATGATAGTATATGGAACTCATAAGCTCCTTCAAACAAACAATCTACACATGAATATATATGTATACATGTATATAAATCAATGTGAATACATACACACATACATCTATATATATATACAAAATGAAGAACGAACATAGTAAATATGAATGAAGTCATATAAATATATATAAATATATATATGCATATACATATATACGTATACATATTTATATTATTGAAATTGAATTTGATAACCGATAATATCCAAAATCAGACTGTTTGAAATCAAATGAAAATCATGAAGGCATCCCACGAAGGACGTGGTTTGCCACAAGCTTAATGGCAATATTCAAAAACAAGATAGTGGCCAAAGGCAAAGGCAATAATACCATAATGGAAATGCACAATAAAATGCAAATAATGTTTCCATTTTTGAATTCATAATCGGAGGAAAAGAACAATAAAGTGGATTTGACTAGATCGAAGGTAAAAAGCAGAGAAAAAAGCTCGAGAAAGGGAAAAATATGAGGGAAACTTCACAAAAGCTTGAATTTGGAGGTAAATCGATCTCTTTTAGAAATAGGTTTGATTTTATTATCATTCCCAAAACATGCTAGAAGTATTCCTTCATTTTTTCAAATGTTTTAATATCATAGTAAAATGTGAATTCTTTGTCTGTGTTTGAAACGGCCTTGAGCCGAATGTATGTGTATTGTCGACCACTTTGTGGGGTCGCATGGCCAATGGCCTGCCTTGTATGAATACTATTAAAGTTTAGAGCCTTATCGGCTAACTGTAGAGCTAGGCCAAGGCTTCAAGCCTTAAATAACTTATCTATCATTTGATCTTGCACTATGGTGCTAGCCATACAATGGATATCATAATTTCATTTTGAATGGCTTTGTTATTTAGCATAGATTAACCTTGAAGAGGATCAACTATCGATCCTATGGGAGGGACATGATACCCAGTACTTCATTTTATAAATAAATTGATACTTGTTATCGGATGGGTTGATAATGGTAAAGGGTTTAAACAAATGCTATAAGAACATGACATATGTATGTATACTATTGTTTTTATGAAGCTAACCTCGTTCGATAGGAACAATGGAATAATTTTAAGTTTGAGATTCACCAAGCCCTTGTTTGAGTCAATCTAAATGATCGACATGTTGTTTCTTTTAATATATTATAGACATAAGTCTGCATGTCAAATATATCTATATGTATGGTGTAAAACCAACAAGCCCATATGGGAATTTTTGAATATGATCCTTGTTTAGCCAAGGAAGAAATGTATCAGGTATAAAAGGAGTAGTCACTCCTAGAGTGACTAGAGAACATTTTTCTTATAACCATGGAAGCATGAGTTCTATCAAGAACCCCAAAGTCGTCTGAGTTTTGTTTCATAACCAAATGATTGCTCAGATTTCACATACGATGAGCATGTCGGTCTAGTTTCTTTTATTTCTTATTTAGTTTCCCAATGAAGCTTGTTGGTAGTTTGATGGAGTGATAATGCTCAAACGGTTATTGTTAAAGAAACTCTCAAGCTAGGGCACAGGCACATTCAGCTAGGGTTTACTCTCAGCTGAAAATGTAAGTTTAACTTGGACAAAAGTTTGCTCAGCCACAAATGGAAGTTTTTTATGCATTCCAGGTGTTTCTACTCCATTTTTGTGATTCTTGTTTTACATCTAGAAGGAAATGTGAGTTTTCTCTAACCGTTCTTCAGCTTTATACTTGTTTATAATGAAGACATTATTAACCAGAAATTGTTAAAGGGTGTTTACTCACAAAACTGTTTGTTGTCAGGTGTTAAGGGTTAAGGAGTTTTGATTTCACTGCTTATTTGCAATCTATCTTTTGTTATGCGGGTTGCTTATGCTAGATTCTTGTTAACTCTTGTCATTTTTGTTGTGTAAACTATGGTAAAAAAATTATTTGGAAAAAGTGGTTGCAGGATAGTTATGATTTCTTTGGTTCATTCTCTCTTCACAAATTTTGAACACTATTTATGTTTTGTTGAATATATTTAGGAGTTGTTGATTAAGAGAAATAATTGGTATTTGTTGATTTTATACTCTGTTAAGAGTTATTCTTTTCAGTAATATGTAAAGAGTTGTATTTCATGAGATTTGGTACCTGTACTTGAAAGCATTATCAAAAAGGATGAAAAGCACTTGTAGTGCATTGAGAAAGTATTTGTACTTTTTCCTTTGAATCTTAAGTGATGCAAGATCAAAGGATGTTATAGAGAGAAACATAGATGATACTCTATGTATGAAATTCAAATAGTGATTGGAAGATATTGATTGATATATTACCAGTGAGGCACTTTCGGGCAGTAAGGAACTTTCTATCAATGAGACATATCAATCAGCTAGTGAGGCACTTTATGTCAGTGAGACATATCAATTAGCCAGTGAGGTATTGTAAATAGTGAGTTTTTGAGATTAAGTCAGTGAGGCATTTTTGAGTGGTTTTTCTACCCCATGAGGGTTCTCCACTCAAGACAAATACAATGTTATAATCTTATTGTCTTGGTTTGATGACATTATGTGTTTAATTACTTTAATGTTTCTCCTTTCCAGTTTTGTGATTGCATTCAGTTTATGATTGTTTTAATCATTGAAATTGTAAAAGCACATATTGTTTCATTTTTTTGTTAAAGGAAGAAAATAATCTAAGACACTGATTCACCCCCCTCTCAATGTCTTCACCACTCCAACAAGTGGAATTAGAACAAAACCCCTGGTTTAACAAGCCTAATTGGCTTAAGGATCTCTGGTATTGGAGTGTTGTGTCTAATATGGAAAAAGGTAGAAGGAATAGGAATAAGAAAGAAAAATCATAGCTTGCAAAAGTAGAGATGCCTAAGGAGAATCCACAGCCTGTAGAAGAAATGATGTCTAATATAGAACTTGATGAATTTGTGGTAGACATGAATGAATTAGATATAGAAGAGTGTGAAATTGATTTTGAGGGAGAATTACGTGCTGCCCTAGGTGAGATTGAAAAACTCGGGAAAGAGAACCAATGATTAAAATACCAACTTCAACAAGAGGAGGACTCCAAGAAAAAGGTACTTTTTGATCTTGTAAAATTTTCTTTAGAACTTGAAGAGGCAAGGAATTTGATTGTAGATTTAAGAGGTCAAACTAAAAATTCAAATAAGCTAACTATTATCCTAAAGACAGAAATAGAAGAAGACAAAAGGATAGTTGATTTTACAAAATTTGATCTTGAAGTCAAAACTCTTGAGTGCCAGAAGTTAGAAAGTGAAATAGTTGTTCTAAAGAAATATCTTGAAAGTGAAAAGATTTAGTTACAAAAAAATCAAAATTTTGATCAAAGTACCAACAAGCTAAATGAGATGTTGGATAATCAAAAGCATCACAAAAACATCTTTGGTTTAGGATATGAAAAAGGACAAGGCTCTGGAGTTCAAGATGAATTAAAACAAGAAATAATATTTGAAACAAAATAAGGAAAATGTTTCATGGGTAGACAAACGCCAAAGAAAAAGATAGATCTGAATTATCATGCTACTGCTCCTAAAATAGAAAACAAGTTTACTGATGAAAAATAATGCAAGCCCTTCAACAGAGTTGGAAGAAGCCATTGGTTTTTAAAATCTCCATCTGCCAGGCAATCAATGAGGTATGACAATTTTCATGGTTATTGCTATGTTTGTCATAAGTATGGTAATAGAGCTAGAGATTGTAGTTATTATGGGTTATCAAGTCAAAACTACAATGTTGTTTGCTATAACTACAATAAGATTGGGCACATGAAAAGAGATTGTTGGTTGCTAGGAAGATACAAAGGTTGGAATGATTTTGAATTGTCAAGAAACACTTATGCTTCTTTTGTTAATCATCAAGTCTTGTGCTATAGATGTAATGATTTTGGACATAAAGCAAATTTTTGCAGGGGTCAGTGGAAGAAATTATCTAAAAACAGCAAGAAGATAGATGACTTGATCAAGCAAAGGAAAGATCCTTTGAAGGTTTGGAGAAGAAAGCAAGGAAAAGAAGAGAAAGGACCTAATCTTGTGCATGTTGCACAAGAAACATCTTTGAGTACTTAAATAGAAGCATGAAGTAAGGGGGGGGGGGAAATTTAGTGTTTAATTTTTCAACCCCTAAAGAAGTTAAGAAAGTTATGAGTAGAATTATACACAAGTGCAATGACAAAAAGGGGTGATAGCTTTGATTATCATTCATAGTTTTCTTGCAAGAGTATCAATAATCACTATGATTATGCTTAGAATTTTGTTTGCATGGTTTCTGAGTTTGAGATAGTCATATAATGCATAAATAGTGCACAATGGCATCATGTGTTCATTGGTTTCTAACAGTGTTATCTTGAAGATAATGGTTGTTTGGACAACAGTTGATCTTGTTTGTCAATATGATAGTGTCTATGTCGATACAGACTTGATGATGCAATTAGAAGTAAGGTGCAAATATTTTTGTATGCAAGCAGTGTTTACAAGGTACAAGTTGTATTGGACATTGATGATGACATTGGTATATTCCTATATATTGACATTGATGGTGGTGTTTGTCATGATTGACAATAACTTGTTATGCTCTTGACAGTGTTTTACATACAGATGAAAGTGATATGTTGTTGATAGTGCTATGATTTCTTCACAGCATCATCAATTTTTTTGTATTTGGGTACATTGATAGGTTTCAGCTGGATCTTGCTTATGACAGTGATCAGTTTTGACTTATTTGATGCACTTTCAATGTTACAGTTAATAGTGGTATTCAGGAATATAGTTCTTCTTTGTATAGTCTCTAGTCCATGTCATTGACTTTACTCTAGTTTGGAACATATTGTTCTTTCAAGATTTGGATACAAATGCTTTGATCATTATAGTACCCTTGTTTTCTGACATGGAGATCATTCACTTGCTTGGATAATGGTGAACATTTTCTTACTGAAAGTGCACAGTGTGTTAATGATCAATAAGTTAGGTATTATTGGTCTTTACAATATACATTTTCTAGTGGTTTTGTAACACTTGGTTGTCATTATTCCAACATACAGTAGTTTTTTCTTATGGATTTTGTTTAGTCAGTGCCTATGTTTATTTGTAGTGCCCTATATTGTATGTTTTAGTAGTTCTTGACTATTGGTAGTGGAGCATATAGTTTATTTAATGGATTGGATATATAAGGCTTGCTCATGGATAAGTTGTTTGGATATCCAAGTAGTGCTTACCTAACATTCCCTTGTTTGGTAAGTAGCATTGGTTCATCATCTATATGGAATTTTTGAAGTCTTGATAAGTACACTATGTTACAATGCAAAATGTGTGCAATCTTGTTGAAGAACCAATCTTGAGGCTAGTAGTTCCTTCTTGAGTGTTTGATAAGGTTTTTCCATACAAAGTGGAATGGTCTTTGGAATCTTGGTCTAGGGTGGTTCCTAGAATTTTTTTTGATGATAACTACTCGGTATAGATGCTTGGTGTATCTGCATGAAAACAATCGCACAAGAGTCTTGCAGAATTTTCAATGTTACTTGTAGTCGCTAGATATCCTGCTACCTAGTGATAGTGCTTTTGCCATGTAGCTTCATTGATAGTATTGTTAAAGTATGTGAAGGGATCAGTTGTTAGATATGATGTTAATGATGATCTATTGAAGTTTGGTTGAACATTATTGTGGCTTTGACCAATGCTACTTGCAGGAGGAACAAGTAATATATCTATGACAGAGAAAATAGTGTAGTTGAATTTTCCTAAAGACAACACTTTGTCCTAGAGAGACATGGAGCTTACAAGTATATGGTCATTTTCTTGACAATGGTATGATATTTGATGTGATAGTTTGGTTTCACTGTTGCAATGGACATTTCATAAGTTGTAGACAAGGGTGGTAAGTGATACTTGGTGTGACAGTTTGACTATTGACAATGGTTGATCTTCATGGTTTTGATTCTTATGTTGATAGTGGGTACCTAATCTATGCTATTTCATATGATTCTTTTCTTCCAGTGTGTTCAAGATTTTTTTTTTAGGGGAAGCAACTTGGTATGTGCATTCAACACTTGATACAATTATTTGGTGTTTTGAGAAAGTTGGCATATGAAGGCAAGTCTTGAGAACAGTTTTTTGGATCTTCATTTATAACTATTTGTATTTTATGACCTTGGAATATTTTTATTCTTTCACATTGATGTTTGATAAGGTGGTCTTGTATTTTGTCAAATTTGTTTTTGGAAAATTTTATAGTGGTTATATCTTTGTCATATGATAATAGTACTAGAAGAGTTAATAGTGACATGTATCTTTGTCAAGGGTTTATCCATTTTCACAGTGGTTGAGACAGTGCACAAGAACTAATGGTATATGCTTTGATTGGAAATGTTAATAGTGTATATCTGCATTCATGCACAGTGATGACAGTGTGACATTATTGACTGAGTTTTTTCAATGGAGTCAAAGGCAGTGCATAAACTATGAGCCAAGTACTATTTTGGTAAATGAAGATACCTTATTTTGATAGCAGTCTTCATTCTTCAATTCTATCTTTATCATCCTTGTCTTCATGTTTATGTTGTTAAGACCTCACATCATGTTGCAAAAATTTACAAGGGTAGTGTTGGTGTCAAGGACTTGCATTTATGCAAATTTATATGAAGTCATGAAAACATGTTATCTAACATCTAGATCTCATGAAATCTAGATCTTAAATGCACACACATCTAGATCTTAAAGGATGAACTATGTTTTCTAATGTGTCAAGATAGTGATTGAATACCCACTCATAAAAATTGTCAGATTATACTAGACCTATTTCTTCTGTAGGGGGTGTATTTTCTTGGCATGTATCACAAGACTATGATATGACATTTACATTGGTAGTATGGTTTCATTTTTTTGACAGTACAGTGATATTTGGTTGAGGATTTATATGGCAGTTTGACATGACTACTTATTAGAGCTATTGGTCTTGACATTGACAATCATTGATGGTGGCATTTGTAAGAACTATATTAATGGATTTTGAAGGTCTTCTTGACAGGGGGAGTGTGTGCAAAATAGTGAGTCCTTGATTTCACATTTCACTTCATTTGTTTTTGGTGCAGATTGACATTTGCATGCTTTGGCATTGGCAGAATCTACAAGCTTATAGTGATTTAACTCCTCTTCGTGGAGTTAGGGGGAGATTTTCATGCTTATTCTTACCTCAGTTGGTGTTTGTTTGGCATTGTTGATATTCTTGGTTATCTTGCAATTTTTTCAGTTTGTGTTCTCCTCTGGCATTGTTGTCAAAAGGGGGAGAAAGTGTTGCTTGGTTTCAGAGGATTCAAGATGGTTTCTATTGCTCAATTTGGTTTTAGAGGTTTCAAGATGGTTTCTATTTCTCATATATGTGATGCTTGGGGTTCATGCTTTCATGTTTATGCTTGGTTATGTTTATGGTAGTGGTACTAATGGTTGCGGTTATGGTTTCAAGATTGTTGCAGGATTGTGTTTAAACAGGTTGGCTTATTTGACACCAATGCCAAAGGGGGAGTTTGTTGACCCCAGTGGAAATTTTTTTGGAATTGTGTCAAATATGGTTGCAAGGTCTGATGGTGATGATATTTATATGTTCTTTATGGCTAAGGATTTTTTACTATGTTTGATGCTTTACAAGGCACTTGTATTCTTTACAAGGCACTAACATGATTTGCATATTTGGGAAACTCCTAATCTTGTGTGTCATTGATAGTCTTTCATATTTTTGACACTTTGGCATTAAGACCTTTCCAAAGGGTCATAGACTTCACAAATTCTAAAGTATCATATGGTACCACCAAACTCCTAACACATATGACATAAAAGCATATATAAAACTTGAAGCTTGTTTTGAAAGGTGAAATTAATTTTGAAAAAGGAGATGGCTAGGCTTCGACATTGATCACATGGTAAATATGAATGAAATACTCTCAGATATCATGGCTTAGGATTTCATCATTGTTGTAGGTGGTTGAAAAAAATAGGTGAAATGATAATGTTGGTAGTTTGATGGAATGACAATGCTCAAACGGTTATTGTTGAAGAAAATCTCAAGCTAGGGCACAAACACATTCAACTAGGGTTTACTCTTAGCTAAAAATGGAATTTTAACTTAGACACGAGTTTGCTTAGCCACAGATGGAATTTTTTGATGCATTCCAGGTGTTTCTACTCCATTTTTGTGATTCTTGTTTTGCATCTAGAAGGGAATGCAATTTTTCTCTAACTGTTCTTTAGCTTTATACTTGTTTATAATGAAGATATTATTAACCAAAATTTGTTAAAGGGTTAAAGTGTGTTTACTCACAAAACCGTTTGATGTCGGGTGTTAAGGGTTAAGGAGTTTTGATTTCACTGCTTATTTGCAATCTATCTTTGGTTATGCAGGTTGCTTATGCTAGATTCTTGTTAACTCTTGTGGTTTTTATTGTGTAAACTATGGTAAAATAGTTATTTGGTAAAAGTGGTTGCAAGACAGTTATGATGTCTTCGGTTCATTCTCTCTTCAAATATTTTGAACATTATTTATGCTTTGTTGAATATATTTAGGATTTGTTGATCAAGAGAGAAATAATTGGTAGTTGTTGATTTTATACTCTGTTAAGAGTTATTCTTTTCAGTAATATGTAAAGAGTTATATCTCATGAGATTTGGTATATGTACTTGAAAGCATTATCAAAAAGGATGAAAAGCACTTGTAGTGCATTGAGAAAGTATTTGTACTTTTTCCTCTGAATCTTAAGTGATGCAAGATCAAAGGATGTTATAGAGAGAAACAAAGATGATACTCTATGTAGGAAATTCAAATAGTGATTGGAAGATATTGATTGATATATTTCCAGTGAGGCACTTTTAGCCAGTAAGGCACTTTCTGTCAGTGAGACATATCAATCAACCAGTGAGGCACTTTTTGTTAGTGAGACATATCAATCAGCCAGTGAGGCATTGTAAACAGTGAGTTTTTGAGATTAAGCCAATGAAACATTTTTGAGTGGTTTTTCTACCCCATGCGGATTTTCCACTCAGGACAAATATAGTGTTATAATCTTATTGTCTCGGTTTGATGATATTATGTGTTTAATTACTTTAATATTTCTCCTTTTCAGTTTTGTCATTACATTCAGTTTATGAATGTTTTAATCATTGAAATTGTAAGAGCACATATTGTTTCATTTTTTGTTAAAGGAAAAAAGTAATCTAAGACACTAATTCAGCCCCCCTCTCAGTGTCTTCACCACTCCAACAGGAATAACATTAAATAGTTGTAAAATATGAACGTTCTATATGAAACAGCTTGTCTTATAACTGTTTAGTAGGAAATAGTACTAGTTCTATTAAAAATAATGAATGTTCAAATGTAAACAACAATGTTAGAGTATCATAGTTTTGTGAGAATGCAAAGAAACAACAATATGTGTGAAACTATTAATATAGCCTTGTTTTGGATTCTTTATTTTGACAAAAGAAATGTCAAATGGAATATTATTTAATGATTACAAACTGATTTAATGGTTTATTTCAGAATGTATGCACAAATCAAAAACTTAAGTAGGTACATATATGTGTATGCACATAGACTTCGTCTATGTACATACACATACTTGTGGCATACCTTCTTTTGTTCTTAGTTCATTTAAAAATGGATAATGCTTATGATGAAAAGTAAATATGAGTCATGAGAATGATATGAATGATTGTTGAATTACTCTATTTGAATCATATATCTAATTTTTGTTAGAGAGTAATTAGTAATCTGATTCTTCTTTTTTGAAGACATATGTGAGAAGAATATTCTAATGCTTGAATGGAACAGTGATACCTAAGTGGACTAGAGCACCTCAAGGTAGATGTTGCTAGAGGGTAGATACCTGTTATGAGATGTATTGTAGAAAGTTACCTTCCAGGACGGGTGCCAAAATGGGGTTCATAGAGTATAAGTTTTCTTTACTAGAACCTATTGTTTGTTGTTGTTGCAACACATTTAATATGCTTGGCCAAGCAATATAGTTCATTTGTATGTATGAACTCTGTGATATCACTCTCTGCCATTCCTAGCATAGATCTTGCATTTTTTTTCTAATTGGTAGATAGAAATTCCATGTTGATGTATGGGCATGCACCAAATTCCACCTTGCAGATTGTTCTCTTGCTAAAATTTTCGTGGAGGGTCAGGTATTCTTCAAGTTGGGAGAATTTCGGGGAAGCGTAAGCTTCATGGTTGGGTGGTAAAGTGCTTCAACCATGTTCTCGTCCACCAGTAGAGGCGAGCATCAAGAGGAACCTTAGTTGTTCACAAGACTATTTTAGTCTAAGATCGTGTGTAACTTGATGTAATATATTCATGTATTTGATGTTAAAGTGTACAATGTAATGATTTTGTGGCCTTAGGAGCCAAGTCAAACCTGATATTGTAATTTGAATTTTGAAGAGAATATATGAATCATTGACTCAATTTAAATGGACATGTGTAGCTATGATTGACTTTAGCCACTAGTTATGTCTTTTTAATGAAATATATATTCATATGTCATTTACAATAATGTTAATTAAGTAATAATTTAGGATGGGTTATTATAGAAGGTTAGAAACAAATTATAGTAAACATTTAAACTTTAGCAAAAATAAATTAATATCATTAATCTTTAAAAGAAATGAATATTTTAAATCATTATTTATTTATATAAAAAATAATTAATAATTATTTATTTAGTAAAATTCCTAACCACATACAAATTATGACTAAAAGGATAATAGAAGGGAAATGTTTGTCAAAGCTTTGAATATGTTTCTAGGTTGAATTGATGATGGTGGTCACTGTTATTGTAGAAGAACTAAATTTCTACAATCAACTTGATTTACATACATATTTAATTATAATAAACAAGATGCATAATAAAAACCTCACTAACCATACAAATTCTACTACAATAAAATTAAAAATGGATCGAATTCTAAATTTCTTCATTATTATTATTCTAAAATAAAAACAACTAATTCATATTTCTTATATCATTAAAAAATAAAATAAAATAAAATAAAAATTCAACTCCTACCAATAAATCCTTGTAGATTTGTGCCCATGAAATTGATATTCACGAGTGTCTAATGAGGAGTTGTGAAATTGATATAACATGAATCAATAGAAAATTTAATAAATAATAATGTGATTGAGATAAAATAATATCTTAATTAAATTGAGAAAAAAACATACCACTTATAGCTAATCTAAAAAAATTTATGAGAAGGTGTTCCTTATATGAAGTTCACGAAACTTATTTTGTCCATCAATGTTGTACAATCATAGACAAAGCATGCAAGATGATCATTGAGATCATGACCATTCCCCTCTCATTTACATTTTGCTTTTAGATTTTAATAATGATTATATTTTATCTATGATAAATATAATATATAAATAATACATTATATTTTTAAAACTTTTTAAAAATTTATTTATTAGTTTAATAATTATTATATTATAATATATAACATATAAATAATTGATTTTAATATATATATAAATTTAATAAATAATAATGTGATTGAGATAAAATAATGTCTTAATTAAATTCAGACAAAAACATACCACTTATAGCTAATCTGAATCTTTTTATGAGAAGGTGTTCCTTATATGAAGTTCACAAAACTCATTTTGTCCATCAACGTTGTACAATCGTAGACAAAGCATGCAAGATGATCATTCAAATCATGACCATTCTCGTCTTGTTTATTTTTTGCTTTTAGATTTTAATAATGATTATATTTTATCTATGATAAATATAATATATAAATAATACGTTATATTTTTAAAACTTTTTAAAATTTTATTTATTAGTTTAATAATTATTATATAATAATATATAACATATAAATAATTGATTTATATATATATATATATTATATGGAAATTTTAATAGTATTATTATTTAACTTTATATATATGTATATATATATGCAAATAATAATAATTTTTTAATATATTTTTTTTAAATAATAATATTAATAAGTAATAAATTAAAAGTTATAGAGTGAGAGAGAGGGGAAAAGATAGATAGATAGATGAAGAGAGAAGGGAAGATAAATATAGAGAGAAATAAGGGAGAGATGAAAAGAGAGATTGAGGGATAATGAGAAACATAGAGATAGAAAGGGAGATGAAGATATACAGAGTTCTCTCTTTCTCTTCACATCTCTCTCTTTATATATAACTTCATATTTCTATCTTTCTATCCCTCCTCTCTCTCTACCTCTCTGTCTCTCTCCTACCTCTATCTCCTTACCTCTCCCTACATCTCTCTCTCTTTCCCCTCTATCTTTCTCACTATATATATCCTTCTATCTCTCCCTCTTCTTGTCCCTATATCTTCCTCTCCCTCTCCGTAGCACACACTCTCTCTCTCTCTCTCTCTCTCTCTCTCTCTCTCTATATATATATATATATATATATATATATATATATATATATATATATATCCCTTTATATCTTTATTTTCTTATCTATCTCACTCATACACACTCACTATTTCTCCCTCCCTATCTCTATCTCTCCCCTCTCTCTATCTGTCTCCCTCTCTCTATTACTTGTCTCTATCACTTTATCTCTCACTCTTGCCCCCTTTATATATCCCTCTCTCTACCTCTATATATCACTTCCAATATCTATATCTTTCTATCTCTCCATCTCCTCCTCTCTCATTATCTCTGTCTCTCTATCTCTATTTCTCCTCTCCCTCTTCCCCCTTTCATCTCTCCCTCTCTATATATTTCTTTCTCACTCACTCACCCCAACTATCTTTCCCAAGTTTTATCTATCTCTCTATCTCTCCTTTTTACCCCTATCTCTACCTCTATCTATCCATATCTATCCCTCTCTCTCCCTCTCCCTATCACTCCCTCTTTTCATATCTCTCTACTTCTCTCTCATCTCCCTATTTCTCTCCCTCCCTCTTTATCTATTTATGCATATCTATCTCCCTCTCTATCTCTCTCACACTCATATACACACACTCCCTATTTCTCCCTCCCTATATCTATCTATTTTTATCTCTTTATCTTTCCCCATCTCTATCTCTCTCCCTATATACCTTTCTCTCTATTTCTTTCCCTCTATCTCTATCTTCCTATCTCTCACTCCCCCTCTCTATCTATATCTCATTATCTCCACATCTCTCTTATAGACTCCATCTCTCTTGCTTTATATCTTTTTCTCTCTATTTCTCCCTCCCTCTCTCTCTCTCTCTCTCTCTCTCTCTCTCTCTCTCTCTCTCTCTCTCTCTCTCTCTATATCTCCCTCTATCCACATTACTCCCTCTCCCTCTCTCCCTCTCTATCTATTGATCTCTCTCTCTCTCATTCACTCCATTTCTCCCTCCATATCTCCTACTATATATCTATTTTCTCCTTATCTCTCTCTCTCCCTATCTCTCTATCTCTTTCCCTTTCCCTCTCTATCTTTCTATACCTCTCTCTCTCTCTCTCAATATATCTCTATCTCTTCTCATCTCTATGTCCCCTTAATTCTCTCTCCCTCTCTCCATCTCCATTTGTTTATCTCTACTTCTCTATGTTTGTTTGTCTCTCTTTAGATCTCTCTCCCTCTCCTCCTCTCTATATCTTCTTATATATCTCTCCCCCTCTCCCTCTTCCTCTATATCTCTCTATCTCATCCTCTCCATCTCTTTATCTCCCTATCTCTTTTTATCTTTATCTCAACATTTACCTCTCTCTATCTCTTTATCTATTTGTCTGTATCTTCATCTCTACCTCTATCTTCCTCTCTCCCCCTCTATCTATAGACATTTCCTTCTCTCTCTATCCATTCATCTCTCTCCCTCTTCTTATATCTCCATATCTCTTTGTATCTTTATCTCCCTCTACCTCTTTCTAACTCTATCTATTTGTCCCCCTCTTCCTCTCTCACTCTATCTTGATCTCTACTTCTATCTTCCTCTATCCTCCCCTATCTCTAGACATGACTCACTCTCTCTATCCATCCATCCATCCCTCTCCCTCTCCATCTTCCTATACTTCTCTCTCTCTCAATTGTGTTTAGATCATGTGAAGCTATCACTTCTCCATTGAAACATTTGTTGTACAAACATCATTTTTTTAAATGACCTACCAATTGACCTCTCATATACTACACAAATGTATGAAAAAAAAAATAGCCTACTAATTAAAACAAACATAAAATATTTAAAAAATGAATAGACAATGTTCACCATTACAATATGTCCCTACTTCACGTGGATACCTCTGGAAAAAGTTGAAAGTGGTGGAAAACGAAAAAATTAATAAAAGCGGGCCGGCCTGCCGTGCCAGTTAAATTGGCGTCACATAAGAAAAGATTTAATAAAAGTGGGCCCGCCCTCTTTGACTTTTTCTAGTCAATGCTGGTTGTCATTTGCGATCTACATGTAGATAAAGCACGGCAATGTATGAGTGGAGTAGAAAAAATTGTGCTCTTGAATTCAAGATCTGGAATTTTGGGTTGCGCTGTGTTTTCTTTCTTCCTTCCTCTTGAAATCCAGGTCTAAGATGGAACAATACAAGCCTCCCACTACTAAACTTGCCTTCCAAAGCGATAAAAGGTATCATGTATTTCTGAGTTTCAGGGGACCAGATGTCAGAAAGACTCTGGTTGATCATCTTTATGAAGCTCTCACCCAAGCAGGACTGAATGTCTTTTTAGACAGCGAAAAATTGGAAAAGGGGAAAAAGATTGGATTAAGCTTGGAAAGGGCAATCGAGTGCAGTGTTATACGCATTCCCATATTTTCCAAAGGTTATGCAGACTCAGCATGGTGTCTCAAGGAAGCCGCTGCAATGTTGAGGACCCCTGGCTTGATCATTCCTCTGTTTTATGATGTGAATCCAGCTGATGTTAGATATCATGAAAAGGAGTCAAGTCCGTATAACCAATCATTTCTCAAACATTCAGATCGGTACCCAAGAGAAGATATTGATGAGTGGAAGCGTGCCCTTCACCAGATCTGTTCTCGCTCGGGCTGGTCCATGGATATAACTCAAGGGTAAGTAATTAACCTGACTCTCTGCTTTGATTTTTCCTAATTTTTTTTGGTCTATGACTTTAATATGTAATGGGTAACACATATCTCTGCTCACAGTCAGCAATTCACTGTTGAAAATTCACGGCTAACAATTTACAGCGGGTCATGGCAGTGAATTTTCTCCGCGGTGAATTGTTGGCAGTGAATTTTCTCGCGGTGAATTGATGGTGGTGAATTTTCTCTAGCGGTGAATTTTCCTAGAGCCCTTAATTTTGTGCTTTTCAAGATCTTATTTAAAAATTTCATCACTTCTATTATTTTACAGCAGCTTACTTGTCAAATCCCCTACTTATAACTAAGGTTTCAGGGCCACATCATCAAATATGATGTCACATCAACGTTCATTTTGTTGAGGTGTCCAAAAAGGTCCAAAAAAAGTTAGATAGTTGTACACTAAGTCGTGTTTTATTACTGTGTTGATGTGGCATCGCATGATTTGTTTCTTTTTAGATCTAAGGAATACAATTCATTCAGTTATGGGTACTCATCATCAACACTAAGAATTTAAAGCCACAATATTGCAATACTGTTAAAAATATTGGGCATTAAATCAACAAATGCTAAAACAAGTATTGGAACATGCTCAACTAGTGGATCCCTAATTTATTTTGGTTAACAGTCATTGTTCAACTTTTAAAGGGAGTATATGTGGAGGAGTGGTCCCATGAATACCTATTTAATCTTTTAGCTTCTTTAAATTTTGGAAAAAAATTGAAGACAAATATTAGAAAAGAAGAAAAAAAATTGTGGAGCCACATGGCATTTTTGCATGGAAACACTCAACTCAAATTTAAGAGAAAACACACTTAAGCAGCTGCATAGAAACATGTAAACATAAGATTTTAGGGAAGGGACGTGGGCTTCTAATTTTATTTTGATTTGGAAAAATAGAATTGATGAAGATAATATGTATCTCTCACTATAACCATTAATACAAGAGTTTGGTATGCAACGTATAAATCTTAAATAGGAGAGGAGGTTGAAGGGTTTTTTTCCTTTCTTTTTTTCATTTTTATTTAAATGTTGCAATAAATATTTTAAACTTAATCATTATTAAAATTTTAGAATCATAATGAGAAATGAATTATAATCAATTGGTTATTATAAAAAATCATTCACTATAATATAAAATCTTAAGATTATAGATTTTTTTTATGCTATCCACTTTTTATGGTCTCCAAACTCTACTTTCTTACTCTTCCTATATTTTCTTTGGCCAAACATGTTTGTGTAAAATATTATGTACTTTAAGTTGTAAGATTCAAAACTTTTATCATATTTTTTAGTTTAGGTGTCCTCACAATCAAGTTGGCTTCTTAATCAACCTTATAATAATAAGAGTTAGGACAATAAACTCAATTTGTGTAGGTTTCACAACTACATTCAACCCACACAATATTAACAAGGCAACATAAATCCAAGCCAATGTACATGAATATCTTCAATATTATTTCTCAAATTCAAATGTTAAATAAAGGATATTCATTGAAAATAATCAATAAAAAGGCAAAGGTAGAGTTTTAATTTGCACAATTTTTTACAATGTTGAACTAGGGTTTTCATATGAAAGCTCATGCATGTTTTTGTGTATTAACCTTCGAAAAATATACTAGAAAGGGGTCCTCTATCATATTGCGCATGCTCTTCTCTGTGTGTTGTTGGATCTATCACAATTTTAGCCCTTTAACCCCATCTCATTACATCTACACATGTGCTTGTTAAAGATCCATAAAATATTTTAGTACAATGTAGTGGTTCAAAGAAAGAGATTTGAAGTTCATTTATAGTAAATTAAGGGAAACTAAAAGAGATTTGATTTGGGTGAAGAAAATGTGGGTAGGGGTTGAAGGATTTGAGAAGTGGTAGTTTTGGTGGCTTGTCTTTATGGTAATTAATAAGTTTGGAGGGCAAGATTCGGGCTTATGAAGGCACATTGAATTGCATTGCTTGCTTCAAAGCTAATTAGAAAACAATATAGAGGATGTTTAGCATGTGTTTAGATTTGTGTTGATGAATGTTAATGTCACAAGAAAGTTATGCAAAGCTAGATATTGTAGAGATAAACACTAAATTCAAGGCTTGTTTCTAGTGTCCCAAATAATTTAGTACATTTAAAATTTATTTATTCTTCGTACAATATATATATATATATATATATATATATATATATGTAGGAAATTGTTAGCTCTTAGAAACATGTTTTGTTCCATTATCTTATTGTTCTATGTTGATATGAAAATTTCCCACTAAATACATAGTATAGTAAATTGCAAGGAAATTGTGAAAGAATGGAATTTTTCTCTTGCAAGTATTAATAATGGAAAATATTTCTATTTGAAAAAGAAAGACATGCGCATTGTAAGAATATTTTAACCTTGGGGATTTAGTTAACAAACCAATGGAATAGCACATGCTTTCATAGGGTACTAATAAACACCCCTCATTTCATTTCTACCCATCAAATTTGTGTTTTTGATACTCTCTACATACACTAGTATAATTAAAATATCTTCCCTATTTTCATTAAGTATCTTATGTAACTATTTTTTTGTTATATTTTTATATCCTCTCATTATTTATACCCTACGACTAAGGGCACTAGTTGTATCTACACCTAACTCAAACTAATTTTTATCCACATCCCATACATTAAAGCCTCAACATAGAAATTCTAGATGAGCTATGACAAATATATCATCTTGTAAAAAGATTTGATTTAAAAGCATTTATATATCTCAAACCCTAAACCCTTGCCACACCAACTCTAACAACAAATCCCCCTAATAACAAACATCTCAATCATAATAGACATATTAAGCTAAATTATAATGAAAGAGTTTTAGAGATACCTAGTGACTCTTCTAAGTAGGGGCCCATGGCATTACTAAAAGGTGTCCAATAACCAGTCCCGAGAAAATTGATTAGGATTATGTTGATCCTACATGACCTTGTTGTGACCATTATTCCATTTGTTAACTACAATGAAGTTGGGATTAAGAAGGCACCCTAGCATTATGAGGCTCTGTTGGAATACAAGAGTACGTGTGGTGTAGAAAAAAAATCATGATTCTAACAAGACCAACATAGTGAATGGCATTTCTTCTTATTAGCCTATGTAAAATGATTTATTGAAGATTTGGAATACAAATTATAATCATCTCCCCCCCTTTTGTGCATGCTTTTTAGCCCCCAATACATGTCCATGTCACATTAATTAAATTGTCCCCTTTATCCTTAATATTGAAGCAATATATTAGGTCATATTTGGGTTATTTAAAAATCCCCACTATGCATGTTCAAGATAATACATTGCTTTGGAGGTGAATCCCTTAGGTATTTGGTGAGGAGAATAAGGTTAGCTTTAATAGACAAAAACCATAACTCTATTCATATTTTATAGTAAAAATTATGCTCATTATTTGAATTTTTACTAATATGAACATTTTGCAATAAATTAAGCCATTTAGAAGTTATATCTCAAGGTTTTTTATGTAAATAATCTAATAATCGATAGGGCGAGGCATGCAGATTTTTTCTTTTTGCGAGAATGAAATAGTGGTAAATGTTTATATTTTTAGATAATTAGAAATATATGTATTTGAAGATAATGTCTAATGAATGTTAGTTTTAGGATTAGAATTAAGTTAAGCAGAAACACAAAATAATAAACAATAGAACACAACGCTTTTACCCTAGGAAAACCCTCCTTGAGGGAGAAAAACCCATAAACAATATATCTCTTATATATTGAATAATGAAGCCAAATTCGCTTTTACAAAGAGGCCAAATACAAGGCCGAATGTAAGCACCACACTTGATGCAAACACAAGATAATATATAACTCCTTGTTGATGTTAATATCAATCTCTCTTGATGATGAACTCAACCTCCTTTTAGATTTTGATTTGCACTTGATAAACTCGCACTTGGATAGAAACAAACTATGAATGAATTATATGAACAAACAACATCACATATATATATACAAGAAGATAGAGGCGCCAACCATCACATCTCTTCACATCACCAAGTCGGCTCAAGAATGAAAGAACATAACCCAACAAAGGTGGCGATCCAAGAAGTTGGCCTCAAACAAACTCGAGTTAACAAACAATAAATAAATATTATTTATTATCCATGTGACTTGTCTCTTCACCATCAGATGTCTCTAATAAAATAAATAGCCGATAAGGCTATATTTAATTTTATTGCTTGATAATCGGGCTGGAAGATGAAACTCGACACTGCCAACATCAACACTCCCTCTCAGCTAGGGAGGAATACTTCTAGCTATCACATGTCATGGAGTCTCTCAACATGACACCCATAATGGCTACACCCATATGTGGAAAGAGCTCATCACGGAGTCACTCAACGTGATATTTTCCATCATGGCTACTCCCATACATGGAAAGAACATATGCACAAGTGCCCATCACAGAGTCACTCAATGTGATGTCGTCATCTCATCATGACGTCCACCATGGCTACTCACAGAGGGTGGATAAACATAAGTACAAGGAAATCATCAGAGAGTCTCTCAACGTGATGTTGTCATGGAGTCACTCAACATGACATCCACCATGGCAACTCCTAGAGGGTGGAAACAAGGGCTTTCACCTCAAATTTCTCTCGCAGAGAAAGATGCACTAACAAGGGATTTCACCTCAAATTTCTCTCGCAGAGAAAGATGCATTAACAAGGGCTTGCACCTCAAATTCCTCTGTCTCAGAGGAAAATGCACTAACAAGGGCTTACACCTCAAATTCCTCTATCTCAAAGGAAAATGCATTAACAAGGGCTTACACCTGAAATTCCTCTGTCTCAAAGGAAAATGAATTAACAACAGATCTTCATGATGGTGGGACTCCCTTTGAAGCTCCAAGTACTAGCATCAACCTCCTGATCTCCTCGTCCAAGATTGCTTTTGATGAATTGTCAGACTCCCTCTGAATGTAAGTTCCTCCTCTTTGAAGAAATTGATCGCAAAGACAACATGAATAGGTTCTTCCTCTTCGAGAGATGTCTTTAGCCACCAGCTCAGTCCCATGGCTACAAGCTAAGACTCCAAGCTTGATCATTTCTCTAGTCGGCAAGACTTCCGACTTCCTCATAGGATGCCTCAAGCTTTTCCTCTCTATGCAATCTCTCATCACCCTTTTGCTTCTCGATCCGTCCTGGAAGCATTTTAGAGAGAGATTACTAATAGTTAAAACTACCTCAAAAAAATACCAATTCTAGAATCATACATGATTCACTATCCCAATGTTATAACATGAATTAATAACTACATAAAAGATTCATGAACATTATTCAAGGGTATGAAATACTTATCTCTTTATATCTAAACTTCCTCACAATCCACCAATTATTCTTTAGAAAAAAGAAACCTTTTGAACTGACATTAGAACTTGGCTCCTTTTGAGATGTCCCTATGTCAATTTTTGTAGAAGAAACGAATTGAGTAGGCCTTGATTTGCAATCTCAAGCAAAGTGACCATACTTGTCACACCTAAAACATTGAATGTGAGAGAAGTCCTTCGGTTCAGGGGGAGAATCTAGTTCTTTGTTTCTATACCTCTTTCTTCCTTTGCCTCTTCCTCTAGAAGTATGTGTAGCAAGAACTTGATTTTCTACATCATGATGGTTCCACCCAATTCCTCTTGTTGCCAACCTAGACTCTTCTTGAATACAACCAGCTCGAAGACGATCAAACTTGGGTAACTTTGATCTCCCACTGATGCTTTGAATAAAGGGTTCCCAAGTATGAGGAAGACCATTAAGTGCCATCATAACAAGATCTTGATGCACAATTATATCCCCAATAGTGCTCAACTAATTTTTCAAATCAACAAACTTCATAAAGAATGAGATGACCGAATCATCTTTATCCATTTTTACATGGAGAAGTTGTCTCAAAGCAAGGGCTCTAATTGTGTTGTTGATCTCAAACAATCCTTTTAGAGTATCAAACATTTCTTTAGTTGTCTTCAACTTGGAGATGACTGGTACTAGGTGATCCATCACATAGTCTATAATGATCTTTCTAGCCTTCGTGTCATTTTTCTTCCACTGGATACTCTCAATATCATCGGAAGGCTCAGGCATAACACTTTCCACGAAATCAAGAAGATCATTCTCCTCTAATGCAATAAGTACCCTAGGTTTCCAAGAGTTGAAGTTTGTGGCTCCATCAAGTCTATCTTCTACCTTGACACTGATCACCATCTTCTTTTTTCACACAAAATTCACTTTCAAAGATCTTCCCTAAGGTCTGAAATAATTTGCAACCTTCGATCTACAATACTTTATCTTCAAGATCTCTCCTAGATGAAAAATAGACTGCTTAACAAATCTAATCAGATCTTTTCTTAGACCCACTCTAATACCATGTTAGTTTTAGGATCAAAATTAAGTTAAGCAAAAACACAAAATAATAAACAATAGAACACAACACTTTTACACTGGGAAAACCCTCCTTCTTGAGGCAGAAAACCCCAGCAACAATATATATCTTATATATTGAATAATGAATCCAAATTCACTTTTACAAAGAGGCCAAATACAAGGCTGAATGTAAGCACCACACTTGATGCAAACACAAGATAATATATAACTCCTTGCTGATGTTAATATCAATCTCTCTTGATGATGAACCCAGCCTCCTTTTAGATTTCGATCAACACTTGATAAACTCCCACTTGGATAGAAACGAACTATGAATGAATGATATGAACAAACAACATCACATATATATGTATACAAGACAAAGAGAGGGGCACCAACCATCATGTCTCTTCACATCACCAAGTTGGCTCAAGAATAAAAGAACATAACCCAGCAAAGGTGGCGATCTAAGAAGTCGGCCTCAAAAAAACTCGAATTAACAAACAAACAATAAATATTATTTATTATCCATGTGACGTGTCTCTTCACCATCAGATGTCTCCAATAAAATAAATAGCCGATAAGGCTATATTTAATTTTATTGCTTGATAATCAGGCTGGAAGATGAAACCCGATGCTGCCAACATCAACAATGAAGAACACAGTATTTTCTTTTAAATCTTGTAAATTTTGGGAAATCCAATAACACTATGCACATTTTGTATGACAATTTTCTAATGATAAATTGAATTAAAATATTTGGAAGATATTAAACAATTAGAAAACATAGTTTTATTACAATCTTGGTTCTATGAAAAATTAATACAATGTGCATGCACCTTTTTTAAATAAAAACAACAAAGGTCACAATTGATTGTATTTGAATCAAGGTTGTACAATTTAATGAAATTGTTCAAGTGTTGAATTAAGAGGAAAAGAATGATTACTTTTCAAATTGAGAATATAACGCTATACCCTCAATCTTAGAGTGTACATAGGGTTATGATTAAAGTCTGCTTGTGGCTACCTACTGTGTGCATAGGGTTATGAATAGTCAACTTATGGCTACCTTAACTCTTAATAATGATATATGATCATTATCATATTCTTATTTAAATATTTAGGTTGTCCTATATATCATATTTAAGTTTCCAAGTAGGCCTAGGTGGTAGCCAAGGCATAATTAGGTATATGCAGGAGATAGAGATAAGTTTATTATCATCATATTGTGAATTATGTTCTCATTGGAGATATTTGGAGGTTTCCCCCATCGATGTGACTTTTTATTCTTAGTTATTATCAAGTATTTATAAAATATTCTATATTATATTCCTCTTTTGTGCAAGTTGTTTTATTACAAGTGGTATCAGAGCAAGATCTTGCCACCACGAAGACAAGATACAAGGCAATTTTTTTAATATTGGAGGTCATTTTGATAAGCACATATCTCCCAAACTTTGGTGATTTTTTCTTAATTTGTTTAGAGTTTTTTAAGCAAATATTAAAGCTTTTATAGTCCAAATTGCAGAGAAATTGAATTAGTACTTGAAATCATGAATAAATATGGTATACATGAAAGTACGAATGCGGATTTTTGTATGTTTTGCTTCAGTGAATCAAAGTTTTATCCGATGTATACTACCAGACAAAAAAATGCTTTATTAGCATGGCAGTTAAAAGGTCTTTTTTGGTCTTTTGAAAAAAATTGATGCCAGTCTTCTTGGATGGCGATCTGAATATTGTAAATTCTCATATTTTATATAATATAATATATATAGGCTCTAAGCCTTTTGCTTAAAAAAATATATCTAGGACCTAGTAAGCTGCAATAAAATTTTTAGATTATATGGATTTGATTTATGTGAATTATTGCAAATTTATTTTTTCCATGATGATGGGGCCTACAACAAGAGGCAAAAAGAAAGCTATCACACCTAGAAAGTCTCTAGATAAGGATGATGTAGAAATAGAGGATATTAATCCTAATGAGGACAACAACAAGGTTAAGGAAGATATTTCGTCAATGAGAAAGGAGATGATTGAGGGAATTTTATTGGTGAAGAAGGAGATGCAAAGGAATATGAATGAACTATATTCACTTATTTATGGTATGAAATATAAGGGAGAAGATTCACATCATAAGGTGGTGAAGAAGGAGATGCAAAAGGAGATGAATGAACTAAATTCACTTATTTATGGTATGAAATATAAGGGGGAAGATTCACATCATAAGGTGGAAGATAATGCTTCTATGGGATATGCATTTTTTGGGCTTGACTTAGATCTCAAAAAGGATCAACACTCAAATAATCTTATGCCTAGGAATCTCATACCAAAGTTGGACATGAGAAAGTTTTATGGCAAGGATCCAACCAATTGCCTTTGCCAAATGGATCATCTCTTTGATCTTCACCATGTTCCAATTCAATAGAAGGTGGCAATAGCATCATTATACTTGGAACTAGACTAGAATTTATTTGGTATCGCTAATTATGTGAATGGAAGAAAAAGAAGGGTTGTATGGTCGCATGGTAGTTTTTCAAGAGGAACTTGCTACCCATTATGGAGATAATTTTATAGATAGCTACTTCTTCTAGCTCAACAAATTAAAGAAAAAAGGCATAGTCAAGGACTATACTCATCAATTTCAAACCTTTTTTCTAAGAGTGGAGAATGTTACAAAATAAATTTTAAAGGAATGATTTCTAGGAGCTGTAAAGGAACACATAAAATATGAGGTACATTTGTTCATATCACAATCCTTGTCCCAAGTGATACTTATGGCAAGACAAGTTGAGGAAATATTTTGGGAAATAGGTGAAAAGGGCTTGTAAATATAAGAGAAAGGAGCTCTCCTACACAATCATTGCCTTAGCCTACCAAGTTGACTCCACAAAAAGATGAAAAGAAGAGAGAAAAAGGATTATGTTTTATTCTAAAAACAAATCATAAATGTGTTGAAAATAAATTATTCTACATTGAAGGTCCAAACGAGGAAGAATTAATAGTAAGAGGAAATGAGTTAAAAGAGGAATCTAGAGGTACTCGCCCAATCATTTCTTTTCATTCTCTTGCTAGTTTTAGTGTCCCTCAAACTCTCAAAGTGGTTGGTTTTCTAAAGGAGAGAATTACAATGTATATTGACTTAGGAAGCACTCACAACTTCATTAACAAGAAGTTAGCTAAACATCTAAATTATTTTATATATCTTTCTCTAGAATTCCATGTCCAAATTGTTGATGGGGGTAAATTGTTGATGGGTGTATGTTAGTTCAAGAAAATTCCATAGCATTAAATTAACCATGGGGGAATATCAACTTGATTTCCCAATGTTTGTTATTCAAATGGATGCAATAGATATAGTACTGGGAGTATAATGGCTCACTAATTTAGGAACAATTGAGATGAAATTTTAGGATCTATTCATGAGATTTCACTTAGAAGGAAAGACATTGGAGCTAAGAGGGTTGTGTGCAAATTCCCCACAGATGGTAAGCTCTCATCAAATACAAAACTTTATTAAGAATGGAGTTGATGGATTTGTAATCTAGTTCTATCCATTAACAACCTGCCAATCAAATGCTCCTACCCATCCAAATATCCAAGCAATTCTAGATCATCACCTAATGGTTTTTGGATATATGCCTAAATGATTGCCTCTTAAGAGGTATCATATATACAAAAAAGTGAGATTGAAAATATAATTCAAGAGATGCTAGAGGCTAGTAATATTAGGCATAGCCAAAGTTCTTACTCCTATCCTATGGTGATGGTGTGTAAGAAGGATCAAACATGGTTCATGTGTCTAGACTATAGAGTGCTCAACATGTACACCATCAAAGATAAGTTTCCTATTCTAGTCATTGATGGTTTACTAGATGAATTGAATGGAGCTATATTTTTTACAAAACTAGATCTTAGATTAGGTTATCACCAAATACAAATTAAGGAAGAGTATATTCCCAAGATAGCATTTAGGCCTCATGATGGTCATTATGAGTTTATCATGAAGTCATTTGGTCTTACAAATGTTCCATCTATATTTTAAAGCTTGATGAATTCCATCTTTGAGAAATTTATGAGGAATTGTGTATTAGTGTTCTTTGATGATATATTAGTTTATAGCAAGACACAAGAAGAACATTATGACCATGTAGATCAAGCATTACAAGTTCTCAAAGATCACCAACTCTATACTAAGCCTTCCAAGTGTGATTTTGGTCTCAAAGAGGTGGAGTTCTTGGGACACATGGTGTCTCATGAAGGATTTAAGGTTGAACCTAAAAAATTGCTATCATAGATGGCCTATTCTCAAAACCAATACAAAATTTAAGGGTTTCCTAGGACTCACTAGATACTATAAGAGATTTGTGAAGAACTATGGTTGTATAGTAGTACCCCTCAAAACTCTATTGAAGAAGGGTTATTTTCAATGGAATAAGTTAGCTAATACAAATTTAAGAGATTGGAAAAGGTTATGTGTACTACTCTAGTTCTAGCCACTCTAAGTAAGGATTTTATTATGGAGTGTGTTGCTTCAAGTAATGATATAGGTGCAGTTGTCATGCAGGAGGTAGGCACATTGCTTTTGATAGTAATCAATGGGTAATCTAAATCAACTCAAACCCATTTATGAGAAGGAAATGCTAACTATTCTTCTTGCAATAAAGCAATGGAGGTCATATCTAATGGGTAGACACTTCAAATTTAAGATTGATCAAAATATTTTCTAGAGCAAAGATTATCTTCTAAAGAGAAATAAAATAATTCACTAAGATGTTGGACTATGACTTTGAGATTATATATAATAAAAGGATAATGTTTTGGTAGATGCATTATTTATGAGGGGTGAGAAGGATGAGGCAATATTTAAATAATACAAGTTGATTGGGTGGAAGAAGCCAAAGCGGAGTGGAAAAATGATGTTGCTACAAGGAATCTCATTCAACAATTGCAAATTGATCCTAGTAGTTCAAATAAGCTTTGTTGGAAGGGAGATGCTCTATGGTATAAAGAGAGATTATAACTATGCAAGAGTTCCAATCTCAAACACAAGATTTTAGAAGAGCTTCATGGTTCTCCAAATTTGGAGTCATTTAGGATTTTTGAAGACGTATCATCAAATCAAGCAATTTTTTTTAGGAATGACTTAAAGGTGATGTTCAACAATTTGTGGAATAACATTTGGTATGTCAAATAAATAAAGGGGAGACAAATAAGAAACCTGATCTTTTGCAACCCTTAATTATTCCTAGCCAACAAGGGGAAGAGGTCTCCATGGACTTAATCATAGGGCTTCCAAGATCTAAAGGTAAGAATTTCATCATGGCAACTTAGTGGACCACCTCACTAAATATACCCATTTTGTTACATTATCTCATCCTTTTATAGAAAGTATAGTGGAAAAAGCATTTTTGGAGAATATACAAAAGCTACATGGTACACCTTCAGTTAGTGTCAATGATTGTGATCCTATCTTTGCTAATAAATTTTGGACATATTTATTCTTTTGTTTAGGACTCAATTGGATCATAGATCTTCACACCATCCTCAATCTGATGGGAAAACTAAGGTTTTCAACAAGTTCTTGGAAGGGTGCCTCAGTTGTTTCACTTTAGATAAGTATTCTCAATGGGTAGATTGGCTACCACTAGTAGAATGGCGGTATATCACTTCTTTTTGTAGTTAATAAAAATGTCTCCATTTATATCACTATATGGATACCATCCTCCATCCATCACATCATCATTGAGGGTGACACCAAGAGTTCAGGATGTGGAGAACTACATACATCATCAACAACAAGTACTTTCAAGACTTAAGGAGAAGCTAGCCATGGCACAAAATCAAATGAAACAGTAGGTTTCCCAACACCATAGTGAAAGGATTTTTGAAGTTGGGGACTAGGTTTTCTTGAGATCGTGGCCTTATAACCAAATATCCTTGAAGAAACAAAGAACAAAAAATTGTACCCAAAATATTATGGTCCATAACAAATCATGTAAAAGATAAGCAATGTCACCTACAATCTTGAGTTACCTCCAAAAATAAAAATACATCCAATTTTTCATGTTTCCTATTTGAGGAAAGTTATTGGGTGTAATATCCCCACATAAACAATATTACCAAAGCTAGATGAAGAAAAAAGAATCATATTGGAGCCAAAGTTAATTCTTCAAACACACACAAAGAAGTTGAGGACTAGAACCCTCACCGAGTATCTCATTCACTAGAAGAATTTACTAGTTGAAGATGTTGCATGGAAGGATAAATAGTTCATCCAGAAACATCCACACTTGATTAGCATTGAAGACAATGCTTCTCTAAAGTGGGGGGGCATGTCATGCCCTTAATCTTAAAGTGTATGCAATGTTATAAGTAGTCGACTTGTGACTACCTAATGTGTGCATAGCGTTATGAGTAGTCAACTTGTGGCTACCTTAACTCTCAATTATGTTATATGATTATTATTATGATCAACTTGAAAAAATATAATTATGATTAAAAAAATTAATAGTATATAAAAGAACGTCAAATTAAGAGTATATAAAAGAACTCTATCAATTTGACAATCTCCCCAAGGTATTTTTATATACTATTAGTCCTTAACAAACATAAATCAAAATAAATGGTGAATCAAAAAGTAAAAGTGTGAGATCAACAAGATTAGATTTGCAAGCTATAGGATTGATCCACATGACATTAAATTGATCTATGAACCAAACCATAGTTGATCATAGATGTGTACAAAATCTTAAAACAATGAACACAACTAAATTTTCCATTTGTTGTATTAAGATGACATGATTTGTACCATATCAAGTTATATTCCTCCTTGAAATCTTATAAAGTACCCTAAAACCCTAACATTTCATTTTTCTATTTTAAACATTAGTTCAATTTCTAGTATCAATGCTCACTTAAATTGGTTTACATTGAGTTGCATGTGTTTTATTTGATTAACCTAAATTAAGTTTAAGGAAATGTTATTTATTTTACTCATCTAAAAATTTAACATTCTTAAATATTTTATGATTCCTTACACTCTTCTGCTTTCTTCAAATTGAACCTTTAACTTCAAATATTATTATCTAAAGGATTAAGAATTTACTTGCAAATAATTTTAATTTAAATTATAAAACTATTTCTATACTATTTTAATCACTTAACTCAAAGTTTTAATTAACTCTTTTTATAAAACCACAATCTAATTTTAATATTTTATTTTTGTTTCTTTATATTTGTGTTCATTTAATTAATTATTTAATCATGAACAATAAACAATCACTATACATTCTCTCAACACCCAGCTCCAATAACTTTTCAATATAATTATTTAAAATTTTAAAATTTAATCTAATTAATTTATTGTTTTTTGCTTGATAAAAATGGTTGTGAAGGGCCACACCCTTAATATTAGTGAGGGAATTTTAGCATGACCTGCACCAAATGAGTTCACAAAGGGGGGGACCTCATCCCCACAAATCCAATCCAAGAAACCCTTAAACATGCAAAAAGTGGAAAGCAAATAAGAACATAACTAAAATACCTCATAAGAGGTGACAACAAGATCCCCTCCCAAAACATAAATGCGCCTACAAAAAAGACTCCAATAGTCCACTAACAAACTGAGAGAAACCAACACAAACTATAGAATCAGAATCCTCACAAATGGGAAATACGGTAAACCACTAATACCACCATAGAAACTAGAGCTACGAATATATTCCACATTTGGAATGGGAGCATAGTTTCATGTTGAAAGTTAACTCATTCTTCCTTCTCCTTTGCACCACTATCCAATTTCCCTTTGTGGACTATGCAATATTATCCACATCTGAACTCTCCAAGGAATTTTTCCCTTTCCTAAGGGATCAAAATTCTAACTCTTTTGACTGGTCTTCCACCTCTCCAATTGAACTACTCTCCTTGGCCTCCTTATCGCCATTCCTAGGTTTACTCTCGAATTTTATGGTGAAGATTTTTGTTTGCCATCAAAGGATTGCTTTGAGGCAGCCAAGGATTTGTCCTAGTGGCAAGAAACTTCTTTTTCCACTGAATAATGGTGGGGTGAGACATATTTCCACCATGTAGCTAAGCTATCATTCTAATGTTTAGAACACTGGACAGCGATGTGGCTGGTATTGAAAAAATCTTTGACCGTGAAAGTGAATACCCTCATAATCTATAATCTAACTCCAACACCCATTTGTAGTTCTAAGGGATATATCAACGGGAAGATCTTTGGTGAGATTAATCTCAACCATAATCCTTGCATAAGTGTTATGCAGATAATTACTTGGCCCTTCATCAACCCCCAAGAATTTTCGCAATGAGTTCCCAATTGCTTCAAAACAAGAGTCAAACCAAAACTGTAGTGTAAGATTCATGAGCCTTACCCAAATCGGAGTCGCTGAGAAATATTCACACGATAGGTTGAAGGAACAGTGCCATGGTTTTAGCATCAATAGATGTTGCTCATAACTCCATTGGTAATCACATAAGACCGTGTGGCGAACAAGAATATTGTCGAAAACCACCACAAAGAACCCTCACACACAAGGATAAATTTGTAAATCACCAACTAATATGGGTCACTAGGTCTCCTAAATCCATTGGTGTAACATGGAAAGGCTCGACCAAAACCCTTGGAAGCAACCAATCAAACCCTTTTTGGCAAAAAGATCTTCATTTTCTACCACTTCCCGTAAAATTTCCTCATTGAAATCTACTGTTAAAGATATCTTGGCAAATTGGAGAGGCCTGTTCACTTGAGGGAGACCCCAATCCTTAGCAGGTATACCACCATTCTTCACCAAATCCACCACTGCAATCCCCCCAACCACCTCAAAAAAAAGACCCCCATAGTTTGATCTATCCCCCACGTGGCCTTGAAACAGTTTCCCACCATTGAAACCTCTAGGGATTTGTTGCCCATCGCCATTGCAAGAAAACCTAGTCACAGGAGCTAAAAAGGTATGTAGAGTCGACATCACAAGAGTATTATAATTTTAAAAAAAAATCTATTTACTTTTTGTTTTAATTTGATTATTTTTAATGGCCACCTATTTTTTAAAGAAAATCAAATAATAGAATAATTAAGTCAGGAGGCTTCCTACAGTCGTAGCTATAGGATGTTAGGCATCCGTATACACAAAAATGCATCCTTAAATCATGATTTTAATATTTAATTATCACCGTATATAGCACACATGTTGACTGAAAACCATCTTTTGCACTTCTGCCATTACCCACCACACGCACTATGTTGCAACCACACAACATTTTTACCACCGTTGAATCTTTACAAGCACAACAAATAAGAAAAGATTGTGAAACAGTTAGAGATAATGTTACGATATTTGATCTTGAACATAAATTTCACATATAATTAATATTATTTATTTTAATTATATTATAACTAACTTTGAAGTTTCTTCATAAAAGCCCTAACAATTTTTATAATGTAATATAATAATTTTCATTTTTTATTATATATTATTATTATATTATTCTATTTTTTATAATAGTACATTATAAAATAATATTATATTATATTATATCATTTTAATTATTATAATATTGTTTTTTTAATATTATAATTACAAAAATATCATTATCCCTAGTATTATAATATTATGTGTAATAATATATTATAATCTACTTCATTAATATAATATAATAATAATAATAATTAAACATATTATTATAAAATATATATATATATATATATTAATAATAACTAACTAACTAACTAACTAACTAACTATATATATATATATATATATATATATATATATATATATATATATATATATATATTAAAATTTATTAAATAAACTTAAAATAACAACAAACAAATTAATAGTTATATTATAGAATATAAGTATTATTATATAGATTAAAAAATACTATAACCATTAGTATGTTATAATATAATAATCATATAATAATAAACCATAATATATAATAATGTTAATATAATAACTACATATAAATACAACCCTGTAACTATAATTATATTGATAGTTATAGGGTTATACTAATATATACTATACTATTATAATTATATCGTAATATATAATATATAATAATAATATAATTATATTAAAAAATATAGATTATTTTAATAAGATTAATGAGAAATTATAGGATATAAGATAGATTTATATTTATAATAATAATTAAATATTAACTAATATAAAATCTTATATATAATAATATTAATGTAATCTTACATATATTATATGAATAATTAATATATAATAATTCACTACCATGTTAATTAATAATATTACATCATTAATATAAGTTAAATATAAATGAAATTATATTAAACGCTTTAAAAAAAAAAATCTATTGAACTTTATTTATAAAGATTATTTAATAAGACCCCTTTAAAATAGGTTACTTTTCCCTCCACTTAATACCCTTTCCCATCAGTTTTTCGCATATAATTATTACTCTTTCTTTTCTTTTTCAAATGTATTGGACTAAGAAGAAAATATATCAGATTACAACATATTTGAAGAACAAAACCGAAACCGGAGGTAGTGGTGTCTACAAAGGTCATCGAGGATTCTCAGCTTTAAAACTTCTATCTAGACAAGTCAATAAACACCTTTTTATTAAACTTTTATTTTGACAGGTCAATAAATACCTTTTTTTCTTGGGTACTGGTTAACATTTTAATTCGACATTTATCATTCGACTGCCTCAATTGAATTATTAACTCTCTATTTTAATAATATATTAATTTTATAAATTAATTAAAACTGAACTTATATGGATTATACAATGATGGTCTGAAGTAATTCTTAGATGTTAATGATTTGTGCTACTGCCTAATTTTTCTTTTCTGTGGAAGTTCTATTTTACAGCTTTTCTTGCAACTCTCTGCAGAGAAGTAGAACTAGGATAATTAGAATCTTTGCCATTTTTATTGACTTCCTCTGAACATTGCAGCTACGAAGCTCGGCTGGTAAAGACCATTGTGAATGATCTGAGAAAGACATTGGACAGAGTGCCGTTCGAAGTTGCCAGGCATCCAGTGGGAACGGACAACATGAAAAATGCCCTCATTCAGAAATTAAATCTCAATGCAGTGGAGGAGGTGGTTAAAGCTGGAATCTGGGGTATTGGTGGTATTGGAAAGACCACAGTTGCCAAGGCCGTGTACAATCAAGTTTATGGTGATTTTGATGCTGCTTCCTTTCTATTTAATGTCAGCGTCACTACTGAAAACCCCACAAGCCTTACAAATTTGCAGAAACAAATTCTCAAAGATTTATCCAAATATGATGGAGAAGTGCCCAGTATTGATGATGGCAAAACTTTGTTCAAAGATCGTTTGGGAAGAAAACGTGTGTTGCTTATTTTGGATGATGTGGATGCTGTTGTACAATTGGATGCTTTGGTTGGGGATTGGCTGGCTCCTGGCAGTAGAGTCATTATCACTTCTAAAGATAAACACATTCTCAATCTTGCTCGGATTTCATCCGAATGCATCCAGGAAATGACTGGATTGGAGACAAATGAAGGTCTCCAGTTATTTAGTTGGCACGCTTTTCTCAGAGCATCTCCCAGTCCCAGTTTTGAAGATCTGTCCGGAAGAATTGCAGAAGCTTGTAAAGAGCATCCTCTTTCTTTGGAAGTGATTGGATCCTTCTTGTATGATAAGCAGGATAACATAGGTTACTGGACTGAAGCTCTTCAAAACATTACACTTAACCAAGACATTCACAACAGACTCTACATCAGTTACAGTGCTCTTTGTGATGAGGAAAAAGAAATATTTGTCGACATTGCTTGCTTTTTCATTGGAAAACATAAAACATTGCCCATTGTTTTCTGGAAATCCTTGTACAAAAAGGTAGACACTGCTTTATATAATCTTTCGATGAAGTTGTTGATAAAGATTGATGATGAAGGTGTCTTTGATATGCATGACCATTTGCGAGATATGGGGCAGACCATTGCTGAAAAAGAAAAAGACGGTACGCGACTATGGGAGGCTGCCAATTTAAGCACCATATCCAACAACATCATATGCTCTCGCCTTTGGCTCAATGGAGGCAATCCACAAAGGTTAAAAATGTTGTACCAACCTGGTCTTTGCTATCTTCATTTGCAAAATTTGCCCATTGAGGGTATGACAGAAGACACGCTAGCCATGCTTCCTCCAAGTTTGATATGGTTAAGGTTGGAACATTGTCACTCTTCAACTGGTATGAATAGAGCAATAAAGAAGATCCTTACAGCAACAAGGAAGACGTGTAGAGCACTAAGGAAGCCACGACACTCCAGATCTGGGGGTAACATTAGGCAATTGAAGATTATGCAACTAAAAGATATCAACAACCTCTCTATCTCATCCCTATTTTCACTTCCTAATATACAGCTGCTCCAGCACTTGGATTTGGAAGAGCATTTAAGCTTAAAAAACCTCCCTGATACTATTGGCAACTTGTCACAGCTGCAGCACTTGGATTTGGGAGGGTGTGAGTGCTTAAATAACCTCCCTGATACCATTGGCAACCTGTCACAGCTGCACCACTTGGACTTGAAAAGTTGTAAAAGCTTAAAAAATCTCCCTAATACTATTGGCAACTTGTCACAGCTGCAGCACTTGGACTTGGGATGGTGTGATAGGTTAAATAACCTCCCTGATACGATTGGCAACCTATCACAGCTGCAGTTCTTAGCATTGGGAAGGTGTAGAAGCTTAAATAACCTCCCTCATACAATTGGCAACCTGTCACAGCTGAGGCATTTGGACTTGGGATGGTGTGAAAGGTTAAATAGCCTCCCTCATACCATTGGTAACCTATCACAACTGCAGCACTTGGACTTGAGATGGTGTGATAGGTTAAATAACCTCTGTGATACCATTGGCAACCTGTCACAACTGCATCATTTGTACTTGGGATGGTGTGATCGGTTAAATAACCTCCCTGATGCCATTGGTAACCTGTCACAGCTGCAGCACTTGGAGTTGACAGGATGTAAAAGCTTAAGTAACCTCCCTGATACAATTGGCAACTTGTCACAGCTGCAGCACTTGGACTTGGGAGCAAATGGAAGCTTAAATAACCTCCCTGATACCATTGGCACCCTGTCACAGCTGCAACACTTGTACTTGGGATGGTGTGATAGGTTAAATAACCTCCCTGATACCATTGGCAACCTGTCACAGCTGCAGCACTTGGACTTGGGAAGGTGTGATAGGTTGAATAACCTCCCTGATACCATTGGCAATCTGTCACAGCTGCAGCACTTGGGCTTGGGAAGGTGTACAAACTTAAATTACCTCCCTGATAGCATTGGCAACCTGTCACAACTGCAGCACCTGGACTTGGGATGGTGTGATAGGTTAAATAACCTCCCTGATACCATCGGCAATCTGTCACAGCTGCAGCACTTGGACTTGGGATGGTGTGATGGGTTAAATAACCTTCCTGATACCATTGGCAAACTATCACAGCTGCAACACTTGGACTTGGGATGGTGTGACGGGTTAAATAACCTCCCTGATACCGTTGGTAACCTGTCAAAGCTGCAGCACTTGTACTTGGGATCGTGTGAGAAGTTAGGTAACCTCCCTGATACCATAAGCAACCTGTCACAGCTGCAGCACTTGGACTTGAGAGGATGTAGAAGCTTAAATAACCTCCTTGGTACCATTGGCAAACTGTCACAGTTGTCACAGCTGCAACACTTGGACTTGGGAGGGTATGAAAGCTTAAATAACCTTCCTGGTACTATTGGTAGCCTATCACCACTGCAGCAGTTGTATTTGGGTGGGTGTATAAGCTTAAATAACCTCCCTGTTACAATTGGCAACCTGTCACAACTGCAACACTTGGATCTGAGAGGGTGTGGAAGCTTGAATAGCCTCCCATATACCATTGGCAACCTTTCACAATTGGAGCACTTGAACTTGCAAGGATGTGTAAGCTTAAAAGACCTCCCTCCTACTGTTGGCAACCTGTCACAGCTGCAGCACTTGAACTTGGAAGGGTGTGTGAGCTTAAAAAACCTCCCTGGTACTGTTGGAAACCTGTCACAACTGCAGCACTTGAACTTGGAAGGGTGTGTAAGCTTAAATAATCTGCCTGGTACTGTTGGCAACCTGTCACAGCTGGAACACTTAAACTTGGAAGGGTGCGTAAGTTTAAAAAACCTCCCTGGTACTGTTGGCAACCTGTCACAGCTGCGGCACTTGAACTTAGAAGGGTGTGTAAGCTTAAATAACCTCCCTCATACAATTCAGAACCTGTCACAACTGCAGGACTTCGACTTTGAGATGCTTCCTCAGCTGTAGCATTGAAGGATTCTAATGGAGCTTCAGGTGTTGCCAAACAGAAATTAAAACATTCTTAATCCTTTTACATGGTAAGTAAATATTAAATTTTTATTTTTCATTGAAATTTTAATAAAATTGAGTGCTGAGAGAGTATTAAATAGAATTGCCTAACAGGCTCAAAATTATTGTCACGTTTATTCTACAGAACAGGGAATGCACTCCATGCTCTCTGGGATGAATCTGCACTTTACACGTCTTGTTATTTGAGCTGCTTTAGTGAATGCTATATTAAATTCTCTCTCATGATGTAATGGCAAGCGAATTTAGTTTTCCTATATTTGCACGAAATTACAAAATGATGCATTACAATTTTCTTAGGACATGTTTTGTGGCACTTTTTAGTTTCAGTTCATAGGCAGGTATACTATAGCATCCATTAGATGCATTTTTTAATAATACATCTAATCAATCAGATTTTCATTTAAGAATTAAACAATTTAACTTAAAAACTCTAATGTTTAAATTTATCAAATTTAAAAACTCTAATGTTTAAATTTATCAAATTTTTCATAAATTACAAATAACTAATTTGAACTTCTTGTAGTGTTGTTTGTCTATCCACCAATTACATTTAAAAAAAATACTGCATCAAACATTAGAAATTTGAAATTCTGGAAGCCACCTGTCCTATACGCTTCTAAATCTTGCTAGGGCAACGGCAGATAGGGCAATACCAGGTAGGACAACTTGTGGGTTTGTGTTGAGAGGTTTCAAATCTTGAGTGGACAGCTGTGGATCCTTGCTGCTGTTGCAAAAGCATTCAAGGTAAACCAAAGCTGGAGGAGCCGCCACCTTCTGAACCTGAAACAGCAGCTGTGACATCTTGTGTGCTTATCAGTTCCATTCTCGGAGTGAACAGCTATGGCAATGCTATTGTTGTTATTATTATTGGTGATTAATTTGGTGAGGCTCCAACCAATATAAATTGAAGTTCTGGTAGGCATACAGTACATAGCGGCGCCTGCAGTGGGGGTTGGCAAGAGAGGCTCAGATTGTGGGTTGACCACCATGAGGTGATAATTGGCACTTGTGCTCATCGGCTGCAGCATCCAAAACCCCCTTGGCGTCATGTTAATGTGAGTAAGATGTGTGATGCTGTTGGCTAGCTTCAAGTGCCACAGCTACATGGAGCCTGTCATCTTCTTTAAACAGATCTTCTCCAAATCTCTTTCTCAATTTCACTTCATCCAAATTGTGATCTACTGTTCTGAGGGATCCTTCGCTCATGTTGCTGAAAATGCTTGATCAGCTATGCTTTCTCAGCTTTAGGGGAACTCTCTTACAGGTCCCATTCCTGACCTTTCAGGCCTAGTTAATTTGAAGAGCATTTTTTAGATCATAATCTGTTTTCTGGTTCTATCACTGGGTCTCTTGCTAGTCTACATCATCTGAAAGTTATTGTTTGGTCATATAATTTATTGAGTGATGAGATACCCAAGATATGGTGAGTCTAAAGAAATTGTATGTTCTTCAATTGGAAAATTATAGGATTTATGGCATTATTCCTCTTTTTAATCAGTCTGCTATGAAGGTATTTAATGTGCCTGATAATGAGCTCAGAGGAACAATACCCAGTACTGCGGCTCTGTCTGTTTTGAATGCTTCTTTCTTAGAAATCCAAGACTCTGTAGGAGCCCATTGGGCAAGCACTATCATATACTTTTAGCACCTCCTTCACAAGCTAATGTTGTTGTTATAAGCTCTCTGTTACAGGAAGATTTAAGGCTGTTGATGACGACTACGAAAAACCTAACTGGGGGGAAGATAGCAGGGATTGTGGCAGGATCCAACGTGTTGCTATTGGCCATGTTGTTTGTTGTTTTTCCTTTTAGCCAAAAACAAAGGAGAAACAAGAGGATGAGGCAGAGAAAAATGCAGGAGAAAAGCTTTCAGCTGAAGACAATGGGTTTGGCCAGTTTTATGATAATTTTAAGGCCATTTGGACAGACAAACTGAAGGGTGGGATTCGAATGTTCTGTGGAAAAGAAATCCAGATGTATGCTTCAGAGGATGTGCTTTGTGCATCTGCTAAAATCATGGGTAGGGGAACCGTGGGGACTACTCCAAGGCAGTGATGTAGAATAAGACAATTGTAACAGTGAAGAGATTGAAGAATTTTAATAATATATATGGAGATGGTCGGCAAGCTCGGAAATGAGAATATGGTTAGTCAGAAAGGTTATTTTCACTCTAAGAAGGAGAGGTTTCTGGGATATGATAATTATCCCAATAGAAATCTCTTTTCTCTTATACATGGTAACTGCATTGTCCCAAATGGCTGCTCTGGTTCATATTATTGGTTATCTTCTCATAAAAATTTTAAATTCATCAGCACAAATGAAATTTACATAGTCAAGAGTTTTGACTGCAAAACTGATATTACTTTTGGTCCTCATTTCACATAAAGAAATTCAAAGATTGTTCGTAGAAACTTGCAGAGGGACATAATGTGCAAGTTTAAGTAAAACAACAGAGTCACAGACTATAAGATCACTTATTGTTAAATTGAGGTTACCTTTAGCAATGTCCTTCAAAATACTGATCTCAACAGTTGAAAATATTTATAATTTGATAACTTATATCAACAGTTAGAAAATATTTATGATTTGATAATGTAATAAAGAATGGTAGAAAACATGTTAGGTATGGTACCAGGGTCTAGAAGGCTATAGCAACAATCTACTCGGCTCTCTGAAAAACGTCTCCTTGTATAGATAAAAATCTGAACTTCAGAAAATATGGACCAGTCAACACTTATCTAGAGAGTTTAGGCTAAATACTCCGGAGTCTGAGCAGTAGAACATTGTATGGCCGCCTATTTCTTAATCCAGGACTTTACATAGGCACTTAATTCTTAATCTGAAGCAATTCTGTAATCCGTCTAGCCACTCAATCCGGATATGCTCTGATACTTGCATCCCACTGCTTAGCAGATAAAATTCCTGCACAAAAATTTGTAATCTATACTGATTTTGCTTCGTCCCACAGAGCCTGGAGGGATAATGAAGTTTCCTGAAAATTTTCATTCGCTGATTGATCTGGTAATCTTAATGTAAAAACCCCTGAATCCCTAGAATGAAATCAATCAACATGTCATGTAGCAATCCAGGTCTAGAATGAAGAAAACAGTATTAATGTCAAAACCTCTGAAGCCCTAGAATGAAGACAAACATGCCATCTAACAATCAAGGTATAAAATGATTAAAATAATTTAATGCCAAAACCCCAGAGGTCCTGGAACGATTATAAACAACACGCCTTGTAGCAATCCAGATATAGAATGAAGACAAAAAACATGTCATGCAGCAATAAAGGTCTAAATTCTTTTGTTTATCAGATGCCAGGTCTCAAAGAGGGAAGCGCTTACACTGGATCTCCCGCCTTAATATCGCTGAATATATAGCCTGAGGCTTGGCCTATCCGCTCAGTCATCAAGATTAATTCCTGAAACCTCAAGTCTACAGATGTTCTTATGAGACAAGATTTTGAAGCTTGCATTACAGACTATGGTCTTACAGTCTGTGACATCGAGTAACCTGACTCCGCTCTCTTAGGTTACACGAACCCAGAATGCATGAAGTCTAGCAAGAAGATGGAACAGAGATCAGATGTCTACAGCTTTCGAGCTTCTTACTGGAGCTTCTCACTAGAAAAATACCTACTCTAAATACATAAGACATATTTTATACATATCATGTTACACCATTGAATAAATTGGTTAGTTGGAATGTTATAATTTTTTAATTAGTAATTTTTAAATTTAATATTAATTAGTAAGTGTATAATTCACAATTATATAATGATAAAAGCTTGATTTAAAACTTTTTTGTTCTTGTCTTGGTACTCTATATACATAGGAATATTTTATTTATATCATGTTATATCATTGAATAAATTGGTTGGTTGGAATGTTATAATTTTTGAATTAGTAATTTTTAAGTTAATATTAATTAGCAATTGTGTTTTAACATGTAGGGTATATTAAAGAGGTATTAAAGGTGAATTGATGGGTTTTTAATTAAATAAAGTGTTGTGCTCAACATTATCCCTTATGTACATGTGTCATCTTTAGATTGTTGGATAGAATGATTGATCGAAAGAATATCAATTTGAGTTTAGGAACCAAGTGTCAATAGTTAGACATGAACACAATGTGCAAACCATTTGATTACATTTTAAGTAGCATGGACTTCATGATATAGAGCTTCATGACTTCTTGCTTGAAAATTGATGGGTGTAGTCTTTTGTGTATGAAGTTCAGAGCTTGCAAGCATATAAGTCTATCCATGTGGAGATATGTGGACCTATTAGTATTTGATGTATTTACAAGGGTGTCAATGTAGTTATAGCTAGCTATACATTTGATAAATCTTGAACCAATGATAATGGTTTTATTGGAATATTTAAAACTATATAATCAACATGCATGTCCGCTTCTTGATTTTTTAGAGGCACATATGCATTATCCATTAGTGCCCTTATCCTTCTCAAGATAGTACACATTTGAAGGATTGTTATGTGCCTTTACTTTCAATTCAATCATCTTGCATCCTCAATAGGCATTTGTACACTATTTTGATTAGTTTTTTATGGATATTATATGAGTGGATTCCTTTGGTCCACAAACATAAGCTTGAGTTGCAACCAAATATGATACATTACAATTCATATCAATTGTGATTTCTTCACGGTATCATATTAATGGTTGTGTATAGGAAAGCATTAACACTTTCACATGGAGGAAAGTTGTATGTGCGTCAATTAAGGATATATTCAAGTAAGCATATTGTATAGGATATATGATGGGTGGAGTTGAAGTTGTGGATTGTAGGGTAAGTGCTCAAAAACCCATTTAAAATTAAAGAAAAAATATTGGTTATGGTGATATTTCTTGCACTGCTAATCAAAAAAGGCAATATGGCGACATGGTGGGGTCACTAGTCACAATTATGTCACATGTATGTGAATGTAAAATGGCCACTTAAATAGTTTTTGTTATCTTGCATCAATACTAATGGTAGCATTTCATTAGTTCAACCTATGTTGTAATATACACAATGGCCTTATGTATCTCCCTTTGTGAGTGTGTCAATGCTATTAGTCCATGTTTTAACACATAAGAAGAGTGGGACAAGGGGACCACTAGGGTGAGTTAACTCGATCCTAAGTGCTTGGAGCTAAACTATGTGCTTATAGTTTTGGTTGTAGTAGCATGTAATTGTAATGTAAAGTGCACAATCTTTAAATTAGTATGAATAATGGGTCACTAGTGTAGAGGTGTGAGTTGTAGTTTGGCTAAGGGATAGTAGTGATAGTAGTAGTTTAGGCTATATCTAGCAACAAAGGGTAATGTTAAGGTGATGGCTTCTATTTGAGCTCCCACAATCATGCAAAAGAATATTAAAGATATAATTAAATCATGAGGATTTTTAAATGTACAACTAACCAAGATACAAGGTAGAGTGAATGTACCTGGGATTAGTTATATTATTATGTATTGATGTAGAAGAAGTTGTAAGCTAATGATCCTTGAAGCCAAGTCACTATTCTTATAGAGAGGAATTCCTTAAACATAATAACCCTTAAAAATTCATTTTGTTTAGGTTTGAGAAAATGACATGGATTATGATGGTGGGGTACGGATTGAGTGTAGCCATAGTGGTTAAGGTGGGTGCAATACACACCAGGTCCAATCCTCAACATGTGTCTAAATAATGGGTTGTGGTTTAAAATTGTTCGTAACTCCAAAGTAAATATTCATTGCACCTAACTTTTCTCACTCCACTATATGTATCCTAATCAATAACCTCAAGCATATATGATCCCCAATGTGTGGGACACAATGTTGGAGTTGATCCCTCAACCCCACAATTCCCAAGGATCACCTGCAATCTAACACCTATCACATAACTAGAGAAAATAAAAAGTTGTGGAGGCCAAAGACAAAATGATCTAGACAGATGAATCATATTTATTATACAAACATCCTAAATTAGTAATAATGATACAATGAATCCTTATAAAGAAAAATAAAAAGATAAAAAATCAACCCTAAGGAAATGTTAGGTGAGGAGAACTAGATCATGACATGTGTCCTCATCATATGACTTGGGATACCAAAAAAGGAGCATGACCTAAATAAGCTTAATCTGGAGTACTAAATTACTCTAACACCCCCTCTTAAGTGCAACTTAGGTAGTAGCTAAAACCTCTAAATGTGAATGCATAAAATGAAAATGATGGGTCCCAACAATTAAGGCCTAATGAGATACCCATGTACAAAAAAATAACAAATGGAGAAAATGAGAAAACCTCTTTGGACAAAATCCTCTCCAGAGGAGAGAAAGATGAAATAAAGGACTAAGAAGCATCCAAAACAATGTCCCAAAAGAATAGGAAATGAAGAACATTAGTGAAGCACAAATCTAACCTATAGACAACTATCAAAAGATGAATGCTATAGTGTTGAAATGAAGAACCTCCTTTGAAACAAATGATGATTAGGACCAAGAAGAAGAAAAATTACATGAGTGCCACAAATGACACTAGTCGAACAATGATCAAATGGCAGAAAAAGGAAAAGCATTTGGCATTCGAAGATACAAATGACACATGAATCTACGTGAGTGACCCCAACAACACAACTCAACAATGCAAGAGTAAATTGCAAGTCAAAATTTTCTCTCCTATTTCTAAACCCAATTCTATTAGATTATAAATTTCTATTTTTATTGCTTCAAATTTTGAGGTAGATAAAATGGATGCTAAAATAATTATTCAACATGGAGATCTAGATGAAGCTATTGATGTGTCTTAGCTTAACATTTTCATTATTAAGGGAAGGGAAATGTAGTATTAAGTTAAAAAGGTCCATGTAAGGTCTAAATTAATCTATTAGGATGTGGTACTAGAGGTTTGATTCATATGTCTTGAAACTTAGATTTGATCATATTAAGTTTGGTAATTGTGCTTACTCTAAGTAGGTTGATGATCACTTTGTTATTATTTATTTTTATGTTGATGATATCTAAGTCATTAGAAATAATAAGGATATAGTAAAATAGATGAAATCCAACTTTCTACACATTTTAATATAAAATATTTAGGAGCTATAAAATTCTTCCTAAGTATGAAGATTAAAAGAGATCATCTTAACATGAAACTTTAGTTGAACTAAATAAAATATTTTAAAACTATCGTAGAAAGGTTTCATATGCATGGTAATAAACCAATGAATTTTCCTTTTATGAAAGAGATGAAATTATCTATGAAAAATATCCTAAAATATAAGCCAAAATGTAAAGCCTAATTTCAAATTGAAAATGTTAATACATAGCCAAATAAATATAAAAAAATGAAAACCTAACCTAGAGGTTGGTAAATCTTGCAACATTGATGAGAGTAGGTAGCAGGTGAAGTTTGGCGGTGTAAAGAGCTCCAAAAATGGGTACCGATTTTGCCTAGTTGTTGTTCACTCATAGAGGTTGGGGAAAAATGACTGACAATCATTTAAATAAATTTAAATAAATAGCTTTAAGAAATGGGTGCCCATTCCAAAATGGGATCTCGAAGCATAACAAGTACCCGTTTTGAGTAGGATTGGATCCCCATTGTTAAATGGGTATCCCTTCCTATCGATATTTTTATCTTACCTGAAACTTCCCCTCTTTGTGGACCCAACTTCTTACGGGTACTCAATATAGTGTGAGTACAAAAGAATGCTAGAGTAATCATGCATTAACTAATAATTAATTGATCTTTAATTGATTATTAGTCTAATTCATTTCATGCACTTAAGCTAAACTTAGGAGTGTTTTTTTTTGTTAACTAGTGTGAGATTTTATTAGATCAAATTTTGTCTCATTACATAGGATGTTGACAATTGTCATGATCCAATCCTTTATCATTTAGGGTTTTTCTTATAAAGAACTCTCCCTTGTTGTATTATCTTTTGATCTCCATGAAGAGTCTTGAGGTTCATTTGATAAGTTTTTTAGTTGAGGATATAGCAGATTCTTTTTTGTAACTCTTTTGTATGGAAGGTATTTTTGTTCATTGTTTGATCTTGCATCTTGCACATTTATTCACAATTCTAACATGGTATCAAAGTATGGATTCAGTGAACCCCTTCTCAATTTTTTAGGATTTCTTCAACTAGGGTTACATGGCTTCAAATCTGGAATCTTCATTTTTTTTTTGCAAATTTTGGAGTTGAGTGAATTTTTGGTGCACTTTGGCATGAAAAGGACCACACTGTTGCATTCAAGAGGCTGATTCAATGAATTTTGATTATAAATTTACCCAATTTTGGCATCGGGAGTGTTGGAGCCTAAAATTTCATGCAAATTTTAGGTTCCCATATTCAAAGAATTGATTTTGGCACTCAAAAATAAAGTTGAAAAATCCGCTTATGTAGCTCATTTTGAAAAATCATAACTTTGGATTTGTTTGTTTTTATGCCAAACCACTTTGTAGACATGTTCATCTACCATATTGGAGTATGCACGCCAGTTTTCAGCTTCATCTGATCAGTTTTGACAAAGTTTTAGAGGGCCAAGTTTAAGTGTTTTCTAGAAAATCTGATGTCAGCATAGTGGAATCTGTTAAAATGGTCAACTTTGAGGGTGAATATTAAGCAAATGGACGATAATAATCACAAACAGATTGGAGCCTCTGATTCTCTACACCAAAATCTACCTCTATGCCAATTTCCAGGGCGTTTGGACATCATTTAGTATTTTTGCAAAATTAATTCCAAACTGATTTTGCACAGTTTTATGACTGCATTCCCAAAACAGCTGCGAAGTGATCAAGTTTGACTTTTAATATTCTTCAGAGGAAGAGGATTTATGAAAAACCCTTTTGCGTACATATTCATGGAACCTAAATAAACTAATCTCCATGACAGCGGCTCCCAAGAATCTGATTTGATATTTTTTCAAAAAGACAAATTGGCAAGCTTTAATTAAGTTTGAATAGTTGTAAAAAATGGCTGAGTGAGCAACTTCAATTGTGAACAGCTTTCAATCCCAATAACTTCATTCCAAATCACTTCACAAACATACTCTCCTATCATAACTCAACACTTTGGTGAATATCATGGCTTTTTGAAATCATTTGACCAGTTTCATAAGGCAATTTTGGAGGCTACTTGATCTATTTTTACCACATTGTAAAATGTCAGAAGGCAGATTTTTAACAAATACCCACTTCAATTTAGAGATAAAGCATCATAAAATTTGATCAATTAAGGTTGTGCTCAGAGCAATCTTGGAAGAGAGGCTTTGAAGAAGTATTTAACAGAGGCGACTCATTTGGATGGCATCAACAAATTGGAAACAGGTCTAGTTACAAAGGGATATAAAAAATATAATAATAATGTGCAGCTCCAAAGGGAATTGAGGAATGCAAACCATCAAATGTGGAATTATTATCACTCATAATGAAGGAAGCCTCTGATGTTTTGAGTTTTGTTCAAAATAGGAAAATGCCATCTAAAGAATCTCACAATACATATGAGATCATTTTACAGGACACTCCTCTACTTTTCCTTTTTATAAAAGATTACCCTGTCTATGCTCTTCTTACAACTATGAACAATGATGCTTAGGAAATATGATTCTAATATGTATGACGCCATTGGAGGAAAGAAGGATGCAAAGTACGTTATGGTGCGCCTTGAGAAGGATAAAGAACTGTGTGTTGGCTGGAAGAGGCAGCAAATTCTAAGTCAATTTTGAACGTGATTATCATGGATGAAATGTCAAAACAAGATTATGTCTTATGGCTGATATCACCAAAGAGAGCATTCTATTGATGAGGGAAGTGAGCAAGTAATGAAAACCTTTTGCCTGCGGAGAAGGCTGTCTTTTTTTTCAGTCATCGAAGGAGAATGTCGAGATGTTTTGGCAGATTAAGAGAGAGCTTTCGAACAATTATTTGAGGAACATGTTGAATGCACTTAAGATTATGAAGGATGTCTTAATACAGTGGCACACGAAAACATCACTATTCAAATGTCAGAATAATCATAATATGGGGAGAATGAATGCGTATAATTGAGAAGCTTTGATTTTTAGAAATACTATTGTGCCTGTAAAGGAAGATTTGTCCGAGTAACTTCAAGCTTTCACCGCACTCCTCCAAACAACTTGGTAGCAAACCCTAATAGAAATGGCACACTGGGGACAAAAACCCTAAATTTATCCACGAGAGAAAGAAAGATTGAAATAAATCACACTAAACAGGTCACGCCGATGGGAAACTTGTCGGGGAGACATTCTACTATCGAAAGAAGAAAATTAATGTCTTTCTAATGATGCAATGTCTCGCGATGGATTAAGGGCGTATGCAAATATTAAATTGCATGAGAGAACTCTAAAGTAAGAATAATTTTCTTTGGTAGTATTTAAAATGGAATCATAAAAAATAATGGGAAAGATTTGAAACAAGAGAGTGCTGAAAGAATATAAGGGTGAAAATTATCAAATGAAGGGTATTTTTTCACTAAGTAAAATATTTGCATGTGATTCATGGAGGGGGTGATTACTTTACCCAAAGAATGTTTTTATGCTAAGTGATACAAGAGAGATGTTTTACCAAGGTAGAAGTAGGTAATTTTTGTTAAAAGAATATTTTATTAAATATGGTACCGGAGAAGTGAAAATTTAAGTGAATAATAATAAATCAAAATTTATTTTCACGAAGAGGCAGATGCAAAGGAAGTTAAAAGGATAATTATTTTAGGGAAGAGCGTGTTGAAGATACATACAATGAAAAGTGAAGTGTGATGAATATTAATTAAAATATTTAATTTTCCAAAAGACAACTAATTAAATATTTTATTTTTCAGAAGCATTGCAGTGAATAGATATGAAGGGTTATAACCCTAAAAATAGCAATATATATGTACAGTAAAATAGGTAGATTGAGGAGAAATAAGTAGGGTAGGTAGTTGGATAGGGTGAATTGTTGCCGAAATAAATATCATGTTGTACATTGTAAAATACTTTAAAGTTATATAATGGAGAAGAACATATTTATCTGGTGATTCAATTATGGTGTCAATTGTTTGTCAAATTTATTGAAAACATTATCTGGTTGTCTCCAAGGTTGTCATTTCTTGATTATTTAAATTGAAATATCAAGGATATTTATCAATTTATCAAAGCACACTTGCTGCTCTTGTGTGGTTCAATTAACTGGTTCTTGCAAGACAGGATTAATCCTTTTGATTAATCACAGTAATTTGGAAAAGGACATTTGGATCATTAAGAAGAATTTGATAATTATACTCTTGCACGTTTACACAAGCTGTAAACAATCACAAGTGCCAAGCAATTTGAATTTTAGCCATTAAGCAAGTCACCCATTATACAGATCTTGACTCCATTAGCCCAACAGAAGTAGGCACTGGTCACACCATCCACATCTTAGAATTCTATAAAATCTTTGTTTAAAAAAACATTCACATTTCAAATTTAATATTAGGAGTAGGAGTAGTCTGCAAGCTTTTATCTATTACATTTGTGCCATCGTAATAGATCCATCAATTCAGTCAAGTCATACAACCTTAAGTATGCTTTATTCACATAGGTACACCCACCTAAGTTTGACAACACTTGAAGAGTAGAAGGTCTAAACCATTTGGCCTTGTCTGTTCCCTAAAACGTACCAAGAGATTGGCAACCTCTTGAGGTATTGTACCTGCATTTTTGAGAGCTAACAGGGAGCTTCAAAGGAATTTTATAAAAATAGGGCATCTTGCACAATAATTTGTATGAATGAACGTATGACCATGTATCACCCTACCACCATTAATTCTTAGCGTGCGTGTACAGGTACAGTTTTAATTTTTCTTTGGTTTTTACAAATTTTCCAAAGGATTTTTCAAAAAAAATCTAAAGCTTTTTTTTAAAAAAATTAAAAAAGGGGATTTTCAATCCTTGCCAAGTTGTATGCTTAAGCATGCAAGTTGTACCCCAACGACAACAGTCTTATCAATAGACCATCGGTGGCAAAAAACTTGTCACTCGACAAACTCCTCACACCTCTAGTGGTCACTAATTCTATTTGACGGTGGTTAATCTTCTCCCTAACCAATCATTGACTTTCCTAGCCCCTAGTCAACTTTTGGGCTACTGTGCTAAAAATCTAATGCAAAAACCTAAATCTGGCTACTGTACACAAATCTCTGGCCAATCCAATGACAAAAGTATATTTCAACACTAAAATAGAATATTCCATGGTATCTGCAAGATTTCGGCCATCAATATTTTTTTGAGAAAAGGGAATATTTTGTAAAATATTCACTACTATCAGTTGACATCATGTTGATGTTAGCATGACATCAACAGTATGACCGCTCAACAAACCCCCTCCAAGCCCCTTTTGGTCCTAAAAGAGCTATTTTTTTTTTTGGCCATAACTTGTGCATACAATAATGAAATTGGGTGAACGAGATATCGTCAAAAAGATGGTTCCACATACTTTCTAGTGGTGTATGTCCCATCACCAAATTTTTTCACTAGTACATTTTATCGCATGTCAAAGTTAGATTGTTGTTTTCACTCTCGAGCTCACATATTTTGACCCATTTCTTCATTTTTCATGATTCCAATGATGTTGGAATGGTCTTTGAGAGCTTTTCAATCCATCCATGCACTTTTTCTATATTTTTCTCTAAGTACATTTTATTCATTTTTTTGTACTTTCACATTCTAGTGAATTACTTGGACGTTTTATCTTTTGAAAACTTTATGTTTGTGTGGGATGACTTGTTTTAGGATGTTCTACATGTATTTTCAACATTCTATCCTATTTGATCATTTTGAACATCTTTTGCATGCAATTTCTCTTTTGCAGATGCATTAAGATAAAGTGTCATTCTGGTGTATGTTTTTTGGGGATTTCACAAATCTTGTTGAGGCTATTATACTCACACTCTGTTATAAAGTGTCATTGGAGGGTTGTGTAGTGCCTTTGTTTTTCCATCACACTTTTTCAAGTGAGTGCTCCTTCCACGACAACATTAAATTTTAGTGGTTCTTGCCTCATGCATGTGTGCCTTGTTTGCACACCCTTTTTCAGTTGCAAGTACTTTCATGTGCACGTTCAGATGTTCTTGGTTTTCCTTCATGCACTTCTTGGTAACACATATTTTCAGTGGGCATTAGCTCACACGAGTAGCGGAGTTGGCTTGAGTCTTGGGTTTGCTCCCCAAGGTCTTGGGTTCGACTCTAAGGTTTGGATTTGCTTGATGCAAGTGGCTTGTGGGTGGCTTCTCTCATCCCCAGAGGACTAGTCTCACCTTAGCTTGCCCCTCTCGAACCCCAACTTGGAAAAAAGTAAGACCAAGGCAAGGCTAGCTAGGCGTTGGGCTAGGTCGCAAGGATACCTTTGGCACAAAAAAAAATCAATGAGCATGTCTTGGCTCTCCCTTTTTTGCATTATGGGGGGTATCTACTATTGGTGCTAATGCTTCCTTAGTTCATTTTGGAGTGATCTATGTATCTAGTTCATGTTCCTGTGTACTAGGCAGATGCAATGACCAGTTACCCATGCATTTCTATGAGCTGGAACATTTATCATATGGAAATTCTTGGATTCCTATTTTTGGAGGTGGCTTTCTATTTTCACTTGATCAGTGTTATTTGGACTATTGGTACATGTGTCATCTATATCAAGAACACTTGAAACCATCACAGAAACTAAAACTCAATACTTGCATAAACATTGAATTATTCATTCACCTTTTTCCATTCTGCTTCTACAATTGAAAGAGAATGCTTTGTATCTAAAAAACTAGAAAAAAACAAAAACCCAAAAATTGCCATTTTTAGCAATTTTTGACAATTGTTTGATTTGTGCCATTTTTTATAATTTCAAATACATATCTCTTTGAGCCCAATTTTATCCTAAGGTGACATGAATTGTCAACTTACATTCCAAATTGGAAATATGAGTTCCAAGTTATTAAAGAAAACAACTTTCTAAAAATTGGAAAAAAATAATAAAAGTTGATTTTGAGGGCCTAGATGTAAGATTTAGCTCCCAAAAAAGTGTCAAAATTGCCACCAACCAAGCTGGGCTCTATTGGAAATCCAAACAACTCATAATGCATCCGCTTGTAAAATTTGAGCTCAAACGAACATCCAAGTCAAAATTTATGACCTTCAGAAGGCCTTGCATCATTTTTCCATCTAATTCAAGTACTGCCATTGGTTGAAATCATGCAAATTTTTGTCTTCTTGATGTTGATCATCATTTTTTTAGAGGAAGTTATTCATTTCAACACTATAGTATTCATCATTCAACAATTATCTATAGCTTATTTATTCTTTAGCGATGCTCTTCATGTTCCTATTATTTTTTGGGACACTATTTTGGAGGCTTCTTAGTCCCTCATTCGTCTTTCTCTTTTGGAGATGATTTTTCCCATGAGTTTTTCTCCCTTTTCTCTAGTTGTGAGATATTATGTTGTTTGTACATGGGTACCTCATCAAGCCTTGTTTGTCGGGACCCATCATGCATTATTTTCTCTTTATGCATTGGCTTTTTTAGAGTTTTAGCTACTCACTAAGTTCATCATAAGGAGGTGTGTTAGATTAATCATGCATTAGGTAATAATTAATTAATCTTTAATTGATTATTAATCTAATTCATTTCATGCACTTAATCTAAACTTAAGAGTGCTTTTTTCTGTTAACTAGAGTGAGTTTTCATTATATCATTTTGTCTCATCACATAGGATGTTGACACTTGTCATGAACCAATCCCTTTAGCATTTAGGGTTGCTCTTATAAAGAATTATCCCTCATTGTATTATCTCTTGATCTCCATGAAGACTCTTGAGGTTCATTCTATAAGTTTTTCTAGTTGAGGATTATCATAATATTGTTTACATCTCTCTTACATGGAAGGTGTTGTTCTTTCGTTGTTTGATCCTGCATCTCATGTTTATTCACAATTCTAACAAAGAAGACACAACAAGATGCACGAAATCCCTAAAAATCATATACCAATGTGGAACTTTAACTCAGTGCATGTACAAGAAGATAAAGTGCATTCAAAAGATTCTTAAATACCGAAATAGGACAAAAAAATAGAAATACATGAAGAATAGCCCAAATGAAGTTATCCCACACAAACAAAAGGTATCTAGGTGTGAAAACATCTAATTAATTCACTAGAATGTGAAAACACAAAAAAATGAATAAAATGTACTTGGGATAAAATATTTAAAAACTGGATGGATATCTTGAAAGAACTTTGAAAGAGCTTTCCAACACTACAAGAATCACAAAAATGAAGGAATTGACCAAGATTTATGAGCTTGGGAGCTGAAAATAAACATCTAACTTCAATAGGTGATAAAATGAACCAACAAAAAAATCTAACCACTTGCACCACTTAAAAATTTCACACAACCAACTTTCCAATAATATCTCATTCATCATTCACCAAAATCCGATATCTTACACCCAAGTTATTCTACAAAGAAAAAAAGCTACCTTAGGAAAAATTAGGACTAAGAGGGTAGGTCAAGGGTTGTCCATATGGTTGACCTTAATAGATGCATATTTTATTGTAAAAAAAATATTCCATATAGCCAATAGAATATTCCTTCTTTTGTTGAAAAACCGTCAATGTCCTTGAAAAAAATTTATCATCACAAATATTGAAAAAGTGTAAAAAATAGTATGATAGTTGGACAACGTTCAAAGTTTGCCGATAAAATTTTGTGGGAAAAAATTATTGGAAATTGGTAGAGTAACCAAAATATTTGATTTGTTGATAAAAAAGATGTTGAAGATGTGAAAAGATGTTGAAGATGTGAAAAAATGTCAAAAATTGTTGCATGTTGTGAAAAATTCATGCATCGCCAGAAAGTTTCAGATCAACCATGGAGTTGACAAGGGCTACCAACAAGAAAAATGACCAGTGAGAAAAATTCATTGCCAATAAAAAAATTCATTTCCAATAAAAACTATGTTTCCAAGTCGACGAACTACCAAACTGCAACTTCCAAGCAAGCCAACTAGGTGACAAAATAAAAATTGTTAGTGGGTGTGGAAAAAGTGTTTCTCACGAAAAGTTAATTGTCACCAATAAATCAAAGTCAAAAGGATTAAAAGATCTTTGGAAAGTACTTTGACCCAAAAAGAAATGTTAGCTCGATGGAATCACGAAATAGTTAATTGTCACCAATATAATGTCTAATAGTTGTGATTTGACTACCCATAATTAAACACAAAGTATGCTTTTGATCTAAAAAGCAACCAATCATGTGATACCACATCAGCGCTCAACTACTCATGATGTAATGCACGAGAATTGGTCTCACTATTTTTTGGGGCCTTTTTGGACACCTTGACAAAAATGCCTGATGTGGCATCATATTTGATGATGTGGCCTTGAAACCTTAGTTATAAGCAGAGAACTTGCCAAGTAAGCTGCTGTAAAAAATTGGGAGTGATTTGAAATTTTGACGTAGGATAATTAGAAGCGCGAAGTTAGGGTGCACGACTACTGGGCCCTCTCCCCTATATGTTGTCAGACTTAAAATCCTCACAATATGGGTGTCGACAAAAGTCTTTGGGTGGAAAGAGCCTGTGAGGAAAAAACTACCCAAAACCAAGGCCGTAGAAATAAAAAAACGCCCAACACTAAAAAATAAAGCTTTTTCAACAAGTGAATAAACCATAGAGCCATCAATGGTGGTGAGATAACATACAAAGCTGCCAAGGATATCATATAGTAGGCAACAAGTGAAAACCAAGCTCATTTAGTGAATAAGAGGATGTTCGCCAAATCCAAATAAAGTAATTAAAAAAAAAAAACGTCACTAATTTAGGAGTTTCTAGGTAAAGTCGTAGGAATAAAAAAGGCCCTTGTTTCTAGTCAAAACCCAACACCCAATTAAAACATGTCCTATTTTTGTAATGGTAGCTGCCAGAGACAAATGTTGGATGAACAAATTTGAGGCACTTGATCACAAAATATTGGGGAGAAGGCATAGTCACACCATAAAAATAGTTGTTGGTCAAAGATAAAACCTCACCAAAATAAAATAACGCTAAGAAAAAACTTAGATCTTGTGCATGTTGAGGTAAAATCCTTGAAAAATATTGTCATCCTTGCCCTAGTTTAAGAAGGTATATCATTTAATTTGTAAAACTTTCCATCAAAACTTTGGGAATGATACATAAAACCTTTGTTGAATAGGGCTATGAAAAACCCTAATGCCAAACATTAGAAATCTCAAATCCTACAAAGAATCAGCTACGATGGACAAAAAAAACTATGAGAGTGGCAAATAGATGGCTACTTGGAGGAACACCAAAAAGCTTCTAAGGAAAAAAGTCTCAGGATCCAAAAAAACACAAATTTGCATAAAAAAATCATTGAAACCTTGAAAAAAACTCACTAGAAAATCATGAACCACCTTTGTTGCTTGCCAAATTGACCAGAAACCTTGAAAATCGACCAACAAAAAAATCATAAAGGGCCAAAAATTTAGCAAATGAAGGGGGCCAATTTCTTTTTCTAAGAATATGTATTGTGCCATATATTATACAAAACCATATAATTGTATGGATTTCATTTCCTTGAAATCTATGTCATGGACAAAAAAATGTCTTAAAATTTTTAACCTCCAATTTCAACAAAACAACAATCAAACTTAAGGTAGTTTCCCAAGACCAAATCTCTCAAAAATGGATAAGGAATTGCAAATCTGGAGGTTTGATACCATGTTGGAGTTGATCTCTCAACCCCATAGCTTTTGAGGATCATCTGCAATCGAACACTTATCACATAATAAGAGAAAAATAAAGGCTATGGAGGCCAAAGACAAATTGATCCAGAAGGATGAATCATTTTTTATTATACAAATATCCTAAATTACTAATAATGATACAATGGATCCTTATAAAGGAAAACAAAAAGCTAAAAAAGTAACCCTAAGGAAATCCTAGGTGAGGATAGAACTAGATCATTACATGTGTTTGTATCAATGACTTGAGACACCCAAAAAGTAACATGACCTAAGTAATCTTAAGCAATAGAGCACTAAGTTACTATAACACATAAGAATTATGCAACATTGACTATTTGGTGATATGTATCGACATAGTCAATCAAGCATGAGACCATAATATAAGAATATACTATGATAATCTAGATGAAACTTTAGAAAGAATAATGAATCATAAGATTCACATGCATTATAATAATAAAATTTTGTTCAAATGTTATAATTTATCATGTCAAAATGTAATCATATGTCCTAGGTGAATATTGGCAACTATATCTACCTAAAATTCCCCTTCTATTATTCATTGATGGATGTCAATCATGTCACCCACTCATTGGTGACATCTTCCACCATATACCTTTAACACATCAAACTATAACCCCGTATTCAAATCCTTCTCCACTCATCTCAACTATTTTTTTTTCACTATGGTCAATTTCCTCCATGCAATTCATCGAGAAATCATAAAATCAAATAGGAAATAGAACACAAGCCTAAGAACCCATTAGAGAAAAATAGCACCAATTGAAAGGAAATGATGAACTCAAAAAGCCTTCCAAGATCTAGTATGCACCTTCAGTATCTTATGCTTCTTAAAATAAATCAAATTTTAATCATCTTGATACAAGCACATACTACTATGCCTTAAAGTGGAAACAAACATAGTTTAATTTTCCATGCATTAACCCTTCAAGGAAAGTTGATGTAGTTTTAGATCTAAGAAAATTTCAGTAGCATAACAACATGTAAATTAACATTTCAAGAATGAGAAACATAAAGAATAGAAGAGAGATAGACAAAAGAGAAGAAAACACAATATACGTGGGGAAAAACCTTTCGGGTAAGAAACCCCACACTCCAAAGAATCGAACCAATGTACTAATCTACAACAATAAGGTTACAATGCACTTGCAAGCTCACAACCTTAACATGGAGACTACATCTTGCTCTTCTGGAGGAAATCCAACAACACTTCAATACCTGCAATCAAACTATGCATTCTACAATGCAAGGCATCCTATTTATAGGAGATACAAGCTTTGAGAGGCTTCTGGAAGAGTTTAAGCGTCCAAACCCATGTGGCAATAATACCCCACACCATAGGCATGATTTGGACATTTGTACAATGTTCTCTTACAACTCTTACAATTGTCATCAAAACTTCTCTCTCCAAGCTTGGGTGCCTAGTTCATGCTTATAGTGTGTTATGAAAAATTCCTTACAAATGTCATATAACATGTTCCATAAAAGTTTATCACACTTACAACACATTCAACAAACAAAGAATAATTCAAACATGACTATCACACTTATTCTTTCACACTTTTGTCATACCCCACTAAGGCACCACACTTTCTCCATTCAAAATATACCTTATGACGCATCATAGAATATGTCATAAGATGACACCACTTGTCCTAGGTCCATGATTCCAAGATGGGACACCTACCTCCACATGTAATGAATATGTGTCATACATTCACCTCCAACGGGGATGCCACCTAGCCAGTGGGTCCCACTTAATGACATGACATTGCAGGCAATTAATTGAAACAAATAAATATAATAATACATTAAATAATTCAATGTTAGGACTCTAAGGTTGAAACACCTTATTCCCAACATTCTCCCACTTGTTGAAGACTTGCCAAGAGTCAAATTAAATCAATGGCTTAGGGCCCCAAGGCCCATAAATTCATAACATAATTTTGAAGACAAAGAATCCTCCAGAGAACAAGATAAACCATCAGCTAGACCAATAACCAAACCAGGTTGCCCTCATCTAACTAATAAACCCACGAGATCAGAAATAGTACCCACAACAAATGGTAATCCATCCAATCTGCCATACCTCAAAGGTATCCAAAATAACAGTAGAACTTATGCCAACAACATATCCAACCCATAGACTGCAATCAAAGGCTCCATGTGTCAAAACCATCACTAAGAACACACACGTCCAGGAACTCCCACTGCATGGGTAATGTCAAATCTGAAAAATATCAAGGCATACCAAGTCTACCAATAATATCATATAGAAAGTGTAAACAACATCATGTAGTACCAAGAAACATCCACAATGATATGCAAAACTTGTAAATGAGTAACCTGTAAGAGTAACTCTCACCACAAGTCTCCAAAGCTCTCCCATGTTCTCCCCACTAAACAAAGGAAAGAGATAAAGAAACCTCCATGTCATCAAAACCTTTTATGCTTAACCTTTCCAATAGTTTCCATCCAAACCTCAAAACCAATGTAATGTGAAACCAAACATCCAAGAGGATAACCGAGACCAAAGAGAGAAACACTGCACATCATATACATGTGGAAAATCCTTCTACATACACCTCTAAATGTCAGCTGTGTCAAGTATCATCTCCTCCACAACACCCCAAAATAAAATCTATAACAACACCCAACCGTTCAATCACCAAGATAAAACATAACATATGTATCATGTAATCAACATGGATGTAAGCTTCTCAAGCCAAAGAAGATCAAACTAAATATCCATTCCCATATTAGGAAATAATCCCAATACATCTCCTAAACTCAACATCAATGAATTTTCTCATAATGCATAAGGAGATAAACATGCCAACACTCCTCAAATGAATCCTCCAAAACCATATATCCTTAGTTTAAGATCCATATGCATGAGAGGACAAAGAATAACATAATACACTTGAAAGAAACAATGGGCGATACCTCTCAAGTAGACTACCGAGTAGACCAAGAGTGGGGAATGAGAATGCTCCTCCAAGATATCTAAGTCATCATGACTCATCCAAGAACACTCTCCTCATAGGTCCATATTGAACTCACGTCCAACCAAGGTGTAGGATCCTCAGACTTCCTGATGAAATCTCATCAAGAGTGACCATCTCAAAACATGTCTCTAATTGCAAGCCTCACCTAAGTCTCCAAGTATCCATGAGTACATGTAACCAACCAATCCATGCCAAACTCCATATGCAACATAGCACCATCATGAAGTAATCAAGAAAATGATAAATGTACTCAATACAAAGAGAACCACCAAGATCAAAGTCAAAGCTCCAATCATGAAATAAGAACATAAACATGACAACAAGATCTAACCATCTCCTCCTAGGAGATCACATACAACAATGCACACATCATGGTCTCAAGAGAACAAGTACCATGTCGAACTCTAAACACGTATCAAGAGTAAACCATGACATAATACCAAAACATCTAAACCAAGAAACATCTCCAAACACATGAAGATAACCATCTCCAAATAATGTTCATGCAAATGCCAAAGAAATCTTCTGCAGCAATAGGATCTAAGAGCTCCTCCTAGTAAAATTTTGCAACACTAAAGAAGATCATCCATCACCAATTGATGAATCCACAGTCACTGGTAAAGCTCCCACTAAACAGTGATACCAAGCTCTCCAAGTATCATGACAACCATCTTCGTAATGAAGATTCTTTATGGTTCTAACACAATAAAATGGAATATCAGCAACACCAAATAAGTAGAACCAAAATCCCCAAGCCAAGAAGATAAAAAACATGTTGACTATTCAAGCACTCAATAGCATCCATCATCTCATCTCAAAACAAAATACCAATGCATAAATGACCACCAACAAGGCCAACTAATGAAATCTACATCAACATTGAATCAATTTCGTGGATATAGAAAATTCACATATGAGTCATCCCATTGCAACCAATGGGTAGCTAATCCACAAACTGCATAACTCGTAGATCCCAAACAATGAAGCATACGAACTCATCATCACATTAGTAACATGCAAAACTAAGATATCAAAGAAGATAACATGTAGATTTCAAGAATCGAACATGAGATCACCAACAGACCTAATTTTCCAAACAAATCCACTACTGAGTACCATAGTCAAGGAACTAAACAAGCATTCTTGCAAATTTGCAATTGTTTTCATCCAGAAAACTCCAAGAGTCTAAACACAATATTTTCCACAGATCTACAAACCATAGATTTTTGTTAACATGTAAAACCTGTAAAAATCATCTTCGTGTAAATCTAAGACCACTTAAACATCCAAAATAATAAATCACACATATTTCATCTGAATAAGTGAATACTCCAGATCTACACAAACCCACAGCTTTTAGACCACGGGGAAACTGTAAAACCTTCAGAGGAAATAGGTTGTCTAGAAGCTTATAAAATATAAAGTATCCCAACTTCACAATCCACAAATTACCAATGGTAAAAAATATGCCAACATCTCCTCAATGAGAAAGTTGCAAACCTCCTCAAAACATGCACAAAGCATACACATAAATTTGTAACTATCTTACATCCTGAAATACCACAAAGGAAACATAATTTGAAAAATAGTTCATCTACAAATTTGCAAAACTGTAAGTTTTGATTTACCATGTAAACCTGCAAGCCTACCATGTTTTTTAACACACATGTAAATCCATATCCACTTACCATCTGGAAGACCCTCAAGTCTGTATACAACCATAATAGTTAAACCATAACAATGAAATATCATGAATATGCATAATCGTAGATTTTTAAATGGAAAATCCATAAAACCTTCAAATCCAAGGAACATGAATCTGAGCCATGCAAGTACAAACATCCATTAGGAAAGAGAGGTCCAGGAACTTCTAGGCCCATTTGCAAGCCAACTCCATCACCAATATGTACATGCATCCAAGAGAGAACTAGGCTATTCCAGAAGCTTCCAGATCATCCAATGATCAACTTCATAGACTACATGCATTTGAGGTTATTAAAGCAACGCCTTCCAATGTCAGGAATTAAAAAACAAACACCAAACATAGGTACACCAAATTTAAGTAATAACAACACGAATCTCTTCATATGACTAGAGAGTCCATCTCAAACATCCAATATGAAAACTATAATGCACATAACCACGGAATGAAAAATAACCACCATGCATGAGGGTTATTCAGCTGTCAAATCAGGAGCTCCAGATCAATAACATATCAAATGTAACCACATGAACAAATCCATAAAAGCTCTATCTTTTCCATTCTTCACAATGCCTGTTGTTTCCAGAAAACAAGATCAACTATAAAACTTCCACTCAGTCAAGGATTAATAATCAACCAATTCCTTCAAAACAAATTCCCTCAAACTTTCCAAGCTAAGAAAACACAATAGAAGAAATATCCAAAACCCCAAACACCACATGCATCACCATGCAAGCATATGCAAGTGACATGCAAGTTTAGAATTGAGCTCTAATATTAAATGAAAGGAATTGATGAACTCAGAAAGCCTTCCAAGATCTAGTATGCACCTTCAATATCGTATGCTTCTTAAAATAAATCAGATTTTAATAATCTTGATACAAGCACATACTACTATGCCTTAAAGCGGAAACATACATAGTTTAATTTTCCATGCATTAACCCTTCTAGGAAAGCTAATGTAGTTTCAAATCTAAGAAAATTTCAGTAGCATAATGACATGTAAATTAACATTTCAAGAATGAGAAACACAAAGAATAGAAGAGAGATAGACAAAAGAGAAGAAAACACGATATACGTGGGGAAAACCCTTTCAAGTAAAAAATCCCACACTCCAAAGCATCAAACCAATGTATTAATCTGCAACAATAAGGTTACAATACACTTGCAAGCTCACAACCTTAACATGGAGACTACATCTTGCTCTTCTGGAGGAAATCCAACAACACTTCAATACTTGCAATCAAACTATGCATTCTACAATGCAAGGCATCCTATTTATAGGATATACAAGCTTTGAGAGGCTTCTAGAAGAGTTTAAGCATCCAAACCCATGTGGCAATAATATCTCACACCATAGGCATGATTTGGACATTTGTACAACATTCTCTTACAACTCTTATAGTTGTCATAACATGCAAAACCTCTCTCTCCAAGCTTGGGCACCTAGTTCATGCTTATAGTGTGTTATGAAAAATTCCTTACAAATGTCATATAACATGTGTCATAGAAGTTTGTCACACTTACAACACATTCAACAAACAAAGAATAAGTCAAACATGACTATCACACTTATTCTTTCACACTTTTGTCATACCCCACTAAGGCACCACACTTTCTCCATTCAAAATATACCTTATGACGCGTCATAGAATATGTCATAAGATGACACCACTTGTCCTAGGTCCATGATTCCAAGATGGGACGCCTACCTCCACATGTAATGAATATGTGTCATACAATCACCTCCAACAGGATGCCACCTAGCCAGTGGGTCCCATTTAATGACATGACATTGTAGGCAATTAATTAAAACAAAGAAATACAATAATACATTAAATAATTCAATGTTAGGACTCTAAGGTCGAAACACCTTATTCCCAACATCAATAAGGTTTAAACATAAAAAAACATGGTATATTTATAATGGAAAAGAAGACGTCTTTGATGAAGGGGAAGGGCTTCATTATGAATGGGGAAATGGTGAGAATGACATCATCAGTGACCTAGGAATGACCAAGATTGATTTCATCTTGTAGCCTTCTTGAGTAGTTTGAATTGTTGATCTAGGAAGCCAAGTCACTTCCTCTCATAGAGCAAACACTTTTGGTATAATTAAGATTATTATGAGAGTATTCATGTAAAAAATATTCCCCCCTTTTTAAGAATTTACACTCACACAAACCATCATTCTATGTCAATCCACTATAATGGCATTTGTGCTTTCTTCCCTTTACTTCTAATGGTATAGATAGAATGAGTTTATTCATTGTTAAATTTTTGGGGTTTACATGGACAAGGAAACTGAAAAAGTAATCTTCGTGTCCATGTTGTAGTTAATGTTTCTCACATAGTCTTTCCTACCCTCCCATCACTACACACACATTTTCCAAATATTCTCCATCAATAAATATGACATAAATGGCATAACTAATGTTAGAGTAAAAATAATTTCCCAACTAATTATTTATTTAACTATTAGGTCCCTTTTCCTCTAATTACTTAAGCTTACTTAGGTCATGTTATTTTTATGTCTCATGTCATAGGATGAGGACACATGTCATGATCTTATTTTATCCTCACCTAGGGTTTGTAGGTTAATTATCTTTTTATAAGGATTCTTTATTGTATAATCATTAAGATGGACATTCATAATGATTCATGCCTTTTCGGATCAATAGCTCTTGGCCTCCATAGTTTTGATATTCTCTCTTTCTGTGACAAGTGTTTGATTGCAGGTGATCTTTGGGAGTTGTGGAATTGATTTTTCCCAACTTCAACATGGTATTAAAACTCCAAACTTGTAATTCCCTCTCCTTCTTTTGAGATATTTCTTGCCTTGAGCTATCATCAAGTGTATCCTGAACCAAAATTGTATTTTCTATTGGATTCAAAGCTATCAAGAAAGTCAGTTTTGCCTTTTGTTTGGCTTGATTTGGACTCCTGAGGTCAAATCTGCAAGGGTTTGAAGCAATTTTTCTTTTTCTTTTTCTTTTTTTTTTTTCAGATCCAAAGGGTATTTGCAATTTCAAAGTATTTTGAGTTGAAAAGAACACCACAATTGTGTTCAGAAAGTCGATTTGATGAATTTTGATATAAAATTTGACATATTTTGATGTTAGGAGCTTCTAAGGCAATTTTTTTGCTAGAGAAGTCGTACGACCTCCCCAACATGTAGGTTGAGGTAAAAAAAAAAAATTAAAATATTTTTTCTTGAGAGTCAAACAAATCCAATTAAAAAAATTAAAAAAAATCTTTTGAAAGGTACTACAGGGTTTTTTTGTTTTTTAAAAAATATATATATATTTTTTACCCCATGTGGGGCGTACCCGCAATGGTATTGCCACCTACCACTAGTAGGGCGCCCCTTAGGCCCCTCCCCACTGTGCGGGTACGGGGGGTACTGCCCCTACCATTGGTAGGGCAGTAACCCCCTTTGGCCCCACCCAGAGTGGTGCGTGTGGGCCCAACTCCCCTATTGCTAGCCCTTTAAAAAAAATTTAATATATTTTTTAATAAAACAAGTTTTTAATATACTTTTTTCTTAAAAAAATATAATTGTTTTTATATTTTTTTTCTTAACAAAAAATATAATAGTTTTTTACTATTTTTTAACTTTAAAATAAAACAGTCAAATTATTGTTTTTTTTTGCAATAAATTATCCCTGTACCTGGAGTGCTCTTTTAGTAGTAGTTCTAAAGTTGGCAGATTTCTATATTTGGAGGTTTTTTGCTAAATTTGGTTGATATGTTTTTTTGCCAGCCTAGCCCCTCTCCATTGGGCTTTTCATTTTTGCACCCTATCTTCCAGAGGCCATATCTCAGTCATATAGTGGTATTTTTCTATGCAATTTATTTTGAAATAGGGTAGAATTTCATGCTCTTTGCATTGGTGCAAGTAGTTTCTAGTTTTGGATTCTATTTTTTTCTTCTAGAAATCAGTTTTCTCAAAGCTGTTGTTGTGCAGTTCTCATTTTAAAGACTTTGACGGGCCATATCTTCTGCATATTTTTTCATGTACTTCATTGTGGTGCTACCAATTTCCTCATTTTCTGTCAAAGAATTATATTTTCAACATGTGGCCTTTTTTGGACATTATGGGCTTCCATTGTAAGCATTTCTCTTATGTAAAAGCACTGAAATAAAGTGCCTCAACATTGTACATGCATTTTTGGGGATCTTGCACTATGATATAAAGTGCCATGGGGGGTTGATGTTTTCCTTCATTTTCCATCACACCTTTTGCAAGTGAGTGTCCCTTCCATGACAACAACAAATCACAGTGATTCTTACCTCATACATGTGTGCTTTTTTTGTGCACTCTCTTTATATTTACTGGTACTTTCATGTTTTCATGTTCAAATGTTCTTGGTTCTTTCTTCATGCACTTATTTCTAGCATTCAACTTCAATGGATTTGTCATGACTCTCCCTTGTCAACATTATGGGGGGTTTCTACTATTCGTGCTAATGCTTCCTTGGTTTCATGTTGGAGTGAGCTATGTATCTAGTATTTTAAACCTATGTACTAGGTAGATGCAACATACATCAGTGGCTAGTTACCCATGCATTTCAATGAGATGGAGCATTTACCATATGGACACTCTTGCATTCCTATTTTCTAAAGGTGACCTTCCATTTTCATTTGATCAGTGTTCTTCAAACTTTTGGTACTTGTGCCATTTGTATCTTCGGGTTCTAGATGCTTTGCCTTCATTTTCCATCTGATTCGAGTAGTGTTGTTGGGGACACTCATGCAGATTCTTGTCTTCTTGATCTTGATCATCATCTGTTTCAAAGGAGGTTCTTCTTTCAACACTATAGCATTCATTCTTCGATAGAGTTTGCAACTTCTTCATACTTGAGTGGTGTTCTTCATGTTCATCCTTTATTCCTACTCTTTTGGGATAATTTAGTTTGGAGGCTTCATAGTCCTTCACTTGTATTTCTCTCTTTTGGAGAGAAGTTTTCTCCCATTTGGTTTTTCTCCTTTTCTCTAGTTTTGAAAAGTCTTTTGTTTGTACATGGGTACCTCACTAGGCCTTGTTTCTTGGTACCCATCATGCATTCATCTTTAGAGGTTTGAGCTTCTCCCTAAGTTTCACTTAAGGGAGGGTGTTAGAGTAAAAGGTATTTCCTAACTAATTATTTATTTAATCATTAGGTCCCTTTTCTTCTAATTACTTAAGCTTACTTAGGTCATTTTATTTTTATGTCTCATGTCATAGGCTGAGGACACATGCCATGATATTTTTTGATCCTCACCTAGGGTTTCTAGGTTAATTATCCTTTTATAAGGATTCTCTATTGTATAATCATTAAGATGCACATTCATAATGATTTGTGCCTTTTTGGATCAATAGCTCTTTGCCTCCATAGCTTTGCTATTCTCTCTTTTTGTGACTTTTTTTTTATTGTAGGTGATCCTTGGGAGCTGTGGAGTTGATTTTTCCCAACTTCAACAACCAAGACATAAAACACACTTTCTTTAACTCCCTATTTTGTGTTACAAAAATTGACAAATTAACACACCCAATTATTTTTTTTGTAGGTATATTAGTTGACAATTTTTAGCTGAGAGAGAGAAAATGATTACAATGTAAGCATGTTGAATTGTGGGATTGTCAATATACATTATTAGGGCACCCTTAGCTTTCTATGTGAGATTAAGCAAGGGTTTTTGATGGGTGAGAAATAAAAGGGGTTTCAAGGGTTCTAATATAATCCTTTCACAACACATATTGACCAAAGAAGGTGTACACAAATGCATGGAGAGCTAGGGTGTCACATCACATGACATTATCATTGATTTGAGAATGGTTCAAATTGTTTCATTATATTTCATCTTTCTCAAATAGTCTAATCCATTGAACTAATAGCCATATTACTCCCTCCCTTGAAGAGAATACCTTCAACATAAAAAATAAAAAAATATTGCTTAACATATAGTATTGTAAATAATCTAGAAGTAATTGATTTTTTTGTCAAATATTTTAAATTAATCAACTTTTTTATTTTTAAGAAAATAGGTTTTAATAAATTGATTATTTTTGTAAGTGTTTTAACAAATTGATACTTTAGGGATTTTTTTTACTTGAAAGGGTTTTCCCATGTCTATCTTGTGTAATGTGTAAATTTTATGCTTATATGATTCTCATTTTATTTATTTTATATTTTGTTTATGATGATTAGTATCCTAAGATCCTAATTACTAACATCACCAAACTTAAACTTTAAATTTTACTTATAAAAACAATATGAACATTACTAAGGTTTCCTATTCCAAGGTTGAAAAGCTCTTTTGAGATTTTTTAAAGGCTTCTGTAGATGGGACTAAAGGTTTCCATTATGTTAGTTTTTTTTTTGTCTCTCTCATCATGGTAGTTGCTTGAATCTTTTTCAATCCATCAAAAAAGTGTTTCTCTTTGTTATAAATAGATTATCATAGCTTTGGAAGGGAATGATGCCTATAAATTTCTCATTAGGCATTGTCTTTCTTTAGGAACTCCTATTTTGACAACTATCTTGGAAAGGCCTTGGTCTTTATACTCTTCTCACTACAAGGGAACCTATTCAAATTCAAGGCACTTTGTTATTGAGAGCATTTAGAAAGCTTGAGATTCCATCAAGCCTTGGATTCTTTGGGCTAGTATTGACTTTCACAATGGTCTCTCAATTAACCAACAATCTATACGATGGTCTCTTGTTCTTTAAGTCAAGGTTATCCTCTTAGAAAAGAACCTTGGGTTCATGCTTTGAAATTCTTTAATAAAGGAATCAAAACTCTAACTGATCTCCTTATCAAGATTGCCAATAATTTTCTCTCTTGGCTTGAAGCCAAGTTAAAATTTCATCTAGATCCAACCAGGATCAATGGTCCTTTCATATTGTTATTGATGCATTTCCTTCCCTTATGGTTCACAAGATTGGGTTTAGATACTTTAAGCCTTGGTGGAAAGATTGGAAATGGTATCCTAAAATACTATTTTTAAATTACAAATCTTGCAAGGGTCATTTGTGGGTCACATCTCATCTTCCAATAGTGGATCAATTAAACCATTGTTTGCACCTCTAGTCTTCACTTAACACTTAGCATTGGTGTTTCCATACTATTTGGGTAGCCATTCTTGAGCATAAATTTGATCACTTTGCATGGTGCATTATTACCAAGGGCTTTCACTTGGTTCTCATTCAACTCACTTGGGAGTTCTCAACCCCCATTGCCCCTTTTGTGGATAAGAAGAGTCTCTCAAGCATACTTTTTTGTTATGTTCCAGAGCTTAAGAAGCTTGGAGTTGGATGCGTGATTTTTTCAAGCCTTTTTGGTCTAACCATTTCAAATGACATATGTGTTGGGTGATTGGGCTTGCTTCCCATTCAAATTTGTCTAGATTTGGTATGCTTTCAAGGTGGAAAATTTCTTTAGTATTTTGAAAAATGGAAATTCAACTCTCTTTTTTTTGGTTGTTTGGCTAATGATCAATTCTCTTTATACACTAAATTTATGATTTTCTCTAATGTGGCAATGCAAATTTAGGTGCAAGCACACAAAGTTGCACATGAAGTTGTGCATTTGTAAGAACTTCTTGACTGTTGGGGTAATGCTCCCTGCATGGTTGCTAGAGTCCCAATCCTTGCTTCCTCCTCACCTTAAGGGTACATGCACGGTAATGGTAAATTTACAAGACAACATTATGGATCCTAATCTCAAGGCTTTTAGTTGTAAGTTTTCAAGGATGGTGCTACTTGTAAATGGTCTCAACCCTCTCAACCACTTGCAATCTCTTCTCATGGGCATGGTTCTTTGGCTAACTAGATTCTAACAAGTTCTCTCGCCACGAGTTGGAAATTTCCCTTATTTGTGCTTCATAACCTACAAAAGATCAAGAGGAGGAGGGTGCTTTTCCTAGCTGTGAGCCTATTCATGATGGTGCTATCCCTACTGATGTATGGAGTAAATTTGATTATTGTGACCCCCCTCTTATTGGTGTTGCTCTTGCCATTGAGTGGGTTTATCTATGTTTATTGTTAATCAAACTCCACCCTTTGTTTATTTTGCTTGTTGTTTGGATTTGATCTTGCCAAAACTTTTAAGGAGTGCCTTTCTATCACCACCTTTTTTTATGAAGTGTATTTTTTAATCAATAAAATTAATATGCAACTTATTCACACAAAAAAATAAAATTAAAAATTACATACAAAATAAAATAATTTCTAATTAAAAATTTAAAATAAATATCACTCTAAGTAATTTTGCTTTCAACTATTTTTTCACAATCCCACATTAAACAAATACAAAATAAAAAAATTATTCAACTAAAATATCTATAAAATAAATAAATAAATAATTTATTTTAAAATATGCTAAAATTCTACCACCTTTATGAAATGCCTCATTAGAACAAATAAATAACTCATAAGAAGACTATACTAAAGTTAAGGCTGGCTAAGATGACATGTTCATAAAGCACAAAGCTGCAATATCTAATCTCCCACAGTAAAGCTCATAAAATGGCTCTTATTCGTCTTCCATCATTTCCCCTGCCTTCACTTCATAACGTCCCACTAGCCCTTCCCAAGGGCACCCCCTACATGAAAACAAGGGCACATGACATTACCCTAGGCACCAAGAGACTCCAATGGAAGCTGATGACTCCAAAAGCCCTATTTGGGTGGGGCAATCCAAAAAACGAGGAGCCCTTATCCTACACTTCTTACCACGACAACATAGAAATCCCATTCCCACCATCTCTGCTTGCAAAAACCTTCTTATCAGGTAAAAAAATCAGAAAAATTGAAGAAATCAAATTTATACTCTTTTTTATCTAAAAACAATGCACTTGCATTCTAATGTTATGCCTGCAAGAAAGGAGTTGAAATGCTGTTACAGAGCCTCTGAAGATGGGTTCAGTGCCAAGTCATTCCACAAGTATTGTGACTTCAAGGGTCCCTGTGTTATTGTGGGATATACCCAAGAAGGCCTAAAGTTTGGAGGCTTCAGTCCAGAAGCTTACAGGAGCACAGATGATTACTATGATACTTTTGATGCATTTTTATTCTACTGGCCCCAAGACAGTAGTAAAAATAATGATGATAATGATCCAGAGGTGCTCTTGAAAGTGGGGGGAAGTGGGGCTGCTCTCTTTGACTATGCAAGAGGAGGGCCTCAGTTTGGGGCAGATGGGTTACTGCTTGGACCTCCAATGGCGCCTGTCATGGGAGGGTTTGCAGGCCCTGATACAAATTCTGGAGTTGGGGATCTCAGGTTTGGTAAATCTCGTTTAGGTTTGTCTTATGCTAAAAGATCTGACGGTAAAGATTCCATCTTTGGGGATAAGAGGAATGCCACTATTGTGGATGTGCATGTATTTTGTAGTCCTCAAATTGCCCAGTTGTATTGATAAGCTCTAGCCTTTGACCTATCACATAGTATCTGAAGCAGATATATTATTCGTTCTTGTTATTATATGGATATAATGAAGTGTGTTTACTTGTATAATCCATTTACTTACAGATTTGTAATTACAGGTGATATTTCACTTTACAAAATGTTAAAATGCTTGGAAGTGGTGGGTTGTATATTTTATAAACAGGAACAGTTTTACTTTCTTGAATTTAAAGAACCCAATAGCTTGGACATATTTACTCATTAGAACTATTTTGTAGAGCAGATAATTAACACCATACATTTTTTTATTGCTTCCAAAATATTTTTTGAGTAGATTTTATAATTAATCAAACAAATATACTCCTCTAATCATAAATCATGTAATATGCAAAGCTTAAACTGATTTTTAGTATTATGCAGGGCAGGTAATTCTAGTTTTGCTTAACAGATTTCTGGATTCAATTGTGTGATAAATTTTTGCATCAATCTATGGAGTGTGATCCGAAATGTTGATGCAAAAAATATCACACAATCAAATTCAAAAATCTGTTAAACAATCAACATAGATTGTAGAAACTTATTACCATTGAATTCTTCTGCTTCACCGGAAAATTTCTAACATGCTCTTCTGCACAGCAGAGTTGGCCATATTCACAAAAATGTCCATCCTGTGAACCTGCTGCATCATTTGCTGAATTTATCTGATCATGACAAGGACTTAAAGTAGATGCAGCTGCTAGTCCTATTGTAGACAGGAGCACCCCAAGTCAAGAAGATGATATTCCTTCCCACAACTCTCTTATTGGGATTCTCTAGTCTGATCCTCATCTACTTCCTTGACTTTCCTGGTATTTCTTCTTGTTTAAGATCCTATCTAATTTGCCATCCATATGCCATTTAGATTGAAAGGTCAAGAGCCACAATACAAACAGGGAAGACTTTTTTTTTTTGAGTAGGGCCACTTATAAACAAAAGGGAAAGTATTGTATGCACTAAAATGAGAAGGTATTTGAGTATAATTTCGTTGCTTTCAAAAGTTATGTGCATGGATATTTGACTAGAAGGAAGGTTTGCTGGCTGAGGATAACACATTATTTTCCTTTGTCGGGTAACCATTAGTTTATTTTAATTTTTGAACAATTTTCTAAGCATCGAAGTTATATTTTTCTTTTTCCTGATTTGTTAGACTTAAAACTTTGATGAGATAAAATATCAAATGCTACAGTTTCATGTAAAAGACTCTTTATGTTTCTTGCAGCTGCAATGTATGTTTAAATTCAGAGTTGAATGCTGTTCATAAGTCAAGGTTATGGCTGCGGTTGTATGTTAATGTATTCAGCTATTTCTTATGCTTATTGTTGTCAATTATATGTTGTGTATCTGTTGGACTGCCTTGTAATTCTTCTCTTTTGACAACCTTGAGTTGCCTTCTCTTATTGTAATTTATTCGCATTGTTTCAATACCAATTAAACAAAAAACCAATACCAATTAAACCTTTGTGATATCTTTCAGATTTTGATTTGGTTTTTGTTATTTTGAAAGGTAATTGGGTCATTTTGGTTTGAGCAGGGGATGTGTCTCCTAGAAGCATGGTTTTTGTTTTTATTTGGAGGGGAGTGTTTTGATATAAAGATATACTGACAAATGGTATAATTTTGTGCAAAGTTAATTTCATTTTCTAGACTATTCACTCATCTTATTACATGTGTTTTTATACTCTTACCAGCTACTCCCATTCACATGTTCACAAACTCTTATACATTTTCTCTATTTATTTGTTTATTACACCTATGCTCACACTCACTTCCATGCACATGTCATCCACTAAGATTTAACTTGTTTTCTGTTTTGCGATAAGTTCATGGATACAATATCATCCTCACAGTTGTAGACTTAGCCTGTCCTAATTTAAATTTATAAAATTCAAATCAAACTTACTTCCCACCTTCACTCTTCTTATCTATAGCCAACTAAACACAAGTTCGGGCAATATGTTAATATGCCCTTGTGTTTGAAGACATTAATGCATTGTTTTAATCACCTTCTAAGCTAAAGCATTATTTGACTATCACTCACATTATACACTTCAATTGATACACTAAAAAGAATCTAGGCTGACACAATCATTCTAGAAGTATTTGCATGACTGAAGATTATTATTTTTTATTATCAATACACATTTCTAAGGGTTGACCTCGGAGAACATGTCTCCTTGTGATATGTTGAAAGCCCCACAAAGATATTTATAAAGATATTCAATCCTTAGATATCAATGAACATAGAGGAAGTCAAAACACATTAAATGAGTTGAAAATAAAGTCCATAGAGCACACTTGATAAATTCATATGTGCTAGAAAAGTTCATGACCCCATATTTGTCCTTGCATAATGATAGAGGAATATTTTGATCTTTGAGACAATTCTTAATCTTTCACACACTTCTTTCTCTCAAAATACATTAAATTTAAATTCATATCAAACTTAATGTATTCTTTAATTATAAAACTAAGTAAAATTATTTATATTTATATTCCTACATTTCAATTAGAAATATTGAAAAATACCAATTTCCAAATGTAACCAATTAAACTAGGCTACCGTGCTTCTAAAAGGAAATAAAGAGCTTCCTAGTCTAATGAAACTAGGAAGTTTAACCTTTCTAGATAAGCATAAGGTCTTTAGTCAAAGTATATCTTACCTAGGAATGCTACGTTCATTCACTAAGTGAGAATACTAGAGCTTCTTTTGCATATAAGAACCTTGTTTTAGAAATGAAACTAGATTATGAAAGAAAATGTCTAAAGAGATCAAACATGTAAGGAAAAGCATTCCTAATTATAATGTTTGATAGTACGAATGTCAGTTGAATCTGATTCAGGGGGTTGCTATTCCTCACAATACTGTGGTGACAAACTCTCATTTTGTTGATGGCAACATGTTGTTTATTCAAAATTCTGAGAGGGAGATCAATAATGTCATGGGAGTTCATAATTTTTATTGTGAAGTTTCTAGTTTTAAACTTGCTTACTACATGATTGAATTTTTGATGGTTCAATCAAGTTCTCCTCCTTGGTGGATTCCTAAATTGTGGAAACAAATTAAACATGAGAAAATTACTCGGTACCTTGGCATCCCATTTGGGATGGGTGTCTCTATTTCTGAGATGTGGGACCGGTACTTACAAAAAATAAGAAATAAATTGTGTAATTGGGGAAACAATTTTTTGTCATTTGTGGGCAAAATTCAAGTGGTGAACCATTTTTTTTTGGCTTCACATGTGTATTAATCCTCTTGTTGGATGCCATAAAAAAAAGGTTATAAGAACCTTATTAAAATTGTTCGCAGCTTCCTATGGGCTAATTGGGTTGGTAAGGCAAGTTTTAAAGCTGCCTCTTGGCTACATTGCATTCAAACCAAAACTAAAGGTGGGTTGGGTCTTTTGGATCCAAGGACACAAGGGACTTGCCTGGTAGCAAAATGGATTGTTCGATTAGTAAATCGAGATGCTCCGTGCAAAAATCTACTTCATTTTCGGATCTCCCAAGCTACTATCAAAGGTAAATGGCAAGTTGTCAGTTGGGAAGATGAAATATTAATGACACCTTTTTTCCAACTTAAAGCTTCCTTTCCATTACTTTCTATTTGGAAGGCATGGTAGCAAGTTAGTATATTTTTATATTGGAAAATTTCTCTTCAACATAGGTTTAGCCCAGAAACTTCGTCGATTTGGTGGAATAAATTGGTGCAATATCAGGGGCAACCTCTCACTGTGGCATTTCCAAGGTTGGCTTATTACTTATTTAAAAAAGGAGTTCAATACTCAAGAGTGGGTCAATTGGAAAATGATCAAGGATAACTTTGGTCTAACTTGTAAATACAAATTTTTTTTTATCTTCTTTATGCCACTGGTCCCCTTTGAGCTGGTTATGAAGATGTGCACCCCTCTTCATTGTAAACTGCTCATTGGTGACAAGTTGGGTCATATGCAGTTTCAGCCTATTAAATGTCCTTTCTGTAAATGTATTGAAATATGAAACATATATTTTGGAATTGTTCTTTGACGAAAAGGAAATGGAAGGATGTTTTTGCTTACCTCTTTGTGATTTTTGGGCATGCTTTGAGTTGGAAAGAAGCCATTATGGGCTTGGGCCTGTGAAATAATATTGTTGTTGATTCTATAAGGTAGTTTGTCTTCTTCAATATATGGAAAATTAGATGTATGATTGTTTTTGCTAATCATAACGTTCATCTAGACTAAAAAATGCTAAGGTTTTACTCTAACACTATTTTGCAAATTGTTTTCTTATGTTCACAATTGCAGGGAGTTCCCAAATTTAATGTGAAAATCAACATTCATTTGGACAAGATTAAATGGAAAATACTGCAATTGCACAAAAATGATGTAATATGTTCCACAAGGTTTCAACGCATGTTAAAATTTAGAGTTTGAAGTGTTTTTCTTGCAGCTGTTCATTGTTGTTGTAATTTGTACTGTGATAGTTTGTTAGTGGTGTCCTTATTCAGGACAGTTGTCTAATTGATTTAGTGTGGATGGTCCTTTGTTATGTAACTTCTTCTTTTTGGCAACTTATGATTGCCATTCTTTATGTAAATTTTTTGCATTGATTCAATACAAAAAAATTAAAGTGGTGTAAACTAGTGTACTAGAGAATAGAATTTGACAAAGTGCAAGAATAGAGACACTTTTGTGATTGCAATAGGGACCTGACAATTGCGATAGTATGTTTTAGGGTCATACATACTCTAGAAAAGAATTCTTTTACATCAATTAGATCCAAATAGTTTGATATTTTTCAACCCTATGACAATTAGATAGTAATTTAAAGTGTGTGTTTGTACTAGAAAAATAAAGATACTTTTCAAGGATATAATAAGAACCTAAAAAGCTTCTACATTGTTTGAAGATGTATAAGCGTGGAGGAAGAGAGAAAATGAGTGTTACCAAAATCCTAGAAAAGCAAGATAAAGCTTTCAAGAGTATATAGAAGAGCTAAAGAATATTAAAATAAGTTGCATGAAGAGGAAGAAACTTTAGAAGAATATTCTTAGGAATGAAAGGTGGAAGTTGCAAACTAATATACTCAAAAAATATGACGATTTGAATGGGAAAGTGATATATTTTTATAAAGAATTTGAATACGTTAAGAAAAACTCAACAAAGCCATGCATGTAGGGGAGAAGACCCAGTAGCCGCCACCTCCATGCTCACTCCACCCCCCAAATTTTTTTTAACTTTGATCCACTAAAAAACTTTTTATGAACAAATAGAAAATTACAACACCAATAGCTGCTCATAATAGAATGAGTCACTCACCAATCATAGTACATAGCTAAACATGCCTTTGCATTTATAAAAGAAGTCAACTTGCACATAAAAAGGCTCATTTACAATTTCATTTAAATCATTTACTGTTAAAATTACCCCCACTTGCAAATGTTTGTCCCTCACTACATTTTATATTTACAAGTATACATGCACAACTAATGGTGCTTTAGATGACATAATCACAATCTCCTTTTAACTATATGGGATTTGAAATGCACAGTCTTTCACACACTCCCTGGCAGCTATATGTATTTATTTCATTTCCTGTAGGTACCTGCACAATTAAATATAGGTGTAAGGCTCCCCAAATAAACATCAAATCCAAATGTAATGCATAATTCAGTCATATCATCTTTAAAAACCTACGTAACTTGCAGCTTCAAATTCAAATGCTCAAACAAATTCAAATTTCAAACACAACAACCAAATTGAATGCATTCAATTGTCAGATTTGAATTCCTAAATAAGAGGGGGAAAGTAGCCAGCGGCATTCACAATTGCATGTTATTCTCTGCAAAGTTGAAAGCAACGACAAATATTTTCTGCACATTCCTCTGATATCCCAAGTCTCAGGTAGGTACTTATAGTTGTTTTCACTTATGCAGTGTCTTCTTACTTTATACATTCTAGCATTTGTTAAAAATTTTCTACTTTCCATTGCACATATAGTAGGCTAGCATACATACATTTGTCATTTTACATTACGTGTCTCTTGTTCATTCAGCAAATTGATGTATATGTGTGTATCCTTTGCCTATCCATTGAAAATGCAAAAAATGGTACCTATATTTATATTTGTGTGTTTTTGCTCATTTGTCATTTACTTCAGTGTTTATATCAAGGTTTATATTTGTCATTTATTTTTTCTTATATGTGTTACCTATTTATATTTGTTTATTTTTGGTCATTTGTCAAGGTTGGTCATTTATCAGGGTTTAATATGTATATGTGTGTGTGTGTGTATATATATACATGCATTTAATATGTGTATTATGTATTTAAAAACATATACACATATATATAAATACATATATACATGTATACATGTACGTATATACATAGACAAACACACATATATACGTCTATTACCCTGTTTAAATACGTTTCATTTGGCTGTCCAATACAATAGCCTAGCATTTGTTTATATTTTTCTACTTCCCATTGCACATACAACAGGCTAGCATACATATATTTGTCATTTTACATTCTATGTCTCTTGTTCATTCAGCAAATCGATGTATATGTCTATCCTTTGCCTATCCTTTTAAAATGCAAACAATGGTACTGGTTAATCATTTTCTTCTGCATCTTTCACGACCCATGAAGGATTTATTCGATGATTGAAAAATTATTACTGCTTGTTTATGAAATAAATCATTCCTCTTACACTCCTTTTCCCACATTGAATTTATGTATGTATGTATGTATGTATGTATGCAGCTTCATACATACATACATACATATATACATATGTATGTATATATGTATGTATGTATGTACGTATGCACATACATACATACATACATACCCTAAAAAAAATGTGAATTTGGTTTTCTTTTGTGCTTAAATGATTAAATACGACCTGGTAAAGTCGATTGTCTCATGATTTTGTCTCCAGAAATGATCAGGAATTTCGTGGGTTTGAACACATGTCTATAAAAAACCCATGTCACTTTGGGCATAAATCGACAAACCCATTAAAAATAAATATGTATTTGTCAAAACCCTTGCATGGTTTTTTCCAAATTCGTGTGCTTAATGAATTAATCTCATGAAACCCTTGCCTGGAATATTCTGCATCTATCTGAAAACGCACTTCTGTATTCCTGCGAGTGAGGAATTATTATTATGAAACCCTTGGTTAATTTCTTGTGCTCTTTTTTGAAAACCCAAGTCTATACAATGTGCTTTGAACATTGATATATATACATACATATATCTATGTATATATAGATATATATGTATATGTACAGATATATGCATACATGTAACTATGTAATTATATGTATCCACAGATACATGTATACATATATTTATACAAATACATATAAATACATCTATATCTACATATATATATGTAAACCCAAATTAAATGATGCAAAAGAATTGGATACCCAAAAAAAAAAACATTAGTCATATGCTTTAATCAGACCCTAATTGGGGTGTAATGTGTTTGGTGTCTGGTGCTTTAGTAAGGAGATTAATATGTAGGAGTGATTTTTAATGGGCACCAAAATGATTTTATAAGGTGCTAACCTGAATTAAACCCATTGACTTTTGAGCAGATTTGAATGATAAAATAGATCTGTTTTCTATTTTGCAAAGTTTATACCTATGTTTTGTACTTATATCTGTGTTTTGCAATGTTTATACATTGTTTTTCTGACACTTGATCACTTACAATGTACAAGATCATTGACAATCATGGCACCAAGGCACAAGAGGAAAAGATCGGGTGGGAGGCGCTTGAATAGAGTACCTCGTGGAGTGACATTCAATGTTCCAGATGTTGATGAAGAGCCAACAGTGAACATGGATGAGGAAGTTATTTCTGAAAATGCAGAACATACCAATGAAAATGATGGTTTTGAACCTACTGTTCATAATACTGACGTAGAAATGGAACCGCCATCTGCTGACCAAGTGACAACCCCAGATCGGTGCATGAAAAGTTGGTCTATGCATGACATGGAAAAAGCCGTTGTAGATGTTGAGGACCATCGAATGTCAATCAGAGGTTCAGTGATCAAATGGGGAATCTCACCTAGCAGTTTGTGGTCATGGCTCAATGGTGTGACATCCACAAAAAAGAGGGGGCCACCAACAATCTTGAATGACGAAGAAGAAGCTGAAATTGTGCAATGGTGTAAAGATATGATTAATATTGGCCATGGCCTTCAAATGTCACAACTTAAGTCAACGATGACCCACATGGTTGGAGTGAGGCCTAACCCATTCACAAATGGGATACTAGGGAGGTCATGGTGGGTTGGATTTTGTCAAAGGAATCCTGATCTGACAATTCGAACACCCGAAGGAGTGGACACCGATCGAGCTATAATGTTGTGGCCCAAAATAGTTTCTTCATTCTATGATAACTTGGAGGAGTTGTACAACAAACATAATTACGGGCCCAACAACATATGGAACTGCGATGAAACAGGTGTGCAAGCTGGCAAAAATTGTGCAATGAGAGTTATTGCAAAAATAGGGACAAAATGTGTTCCACAATTAATTGTTAAAAGCAGAGAATGGATCACTGTTCTAGCTTGTGTTAGTGCAGCAGGTCAAGCTATACCTGGTTACTATTTGTTCAAGTCCAAAAGGAACATTAGAAACTATATTGTTAACTGTGAGCCAAGGGCATGCATGGCAATCCAAGAGCATGCTTGGATGACCAAAGAATTATTTGTGGAATGGTTAAAACACTTCACAAAAAATGTCCCAGGAGGTGTGTCACCAACCAACAGAAAGCTTCTAATCTTTGACGGTCATGGCAACCATGTGGCATTCAAAATGATCGAAGAAGCAAAGACTATGGGAATAGATTTGCTCACACTTCCAGCACATTGCAACCACAAATTGCAGCCCTTGATGTTAGTGTGTTCTCACCATTTAAGAACTACTTCAAATAGCAAAGGACTATATGGGTCTCTGAAAAATCCTCAACTTGACATTGGAAGGGAAGAGTTGGCAACACTTTCCAGCAAAGCTTTTGCACAAGCTTTGACTCCTAATAACATTGCAAGTGGTTTTAGAAAAACAAGAATTTGGCCATTAGATCGACATGCACTTGACTTGGATATGGGGCCAAGCCAAGCTTTCATGGTTGAAGAGGAAGGAATGACATTGGGAGCAGAAACTGAGGGTGATACAGCTGATGAAGAGGCACAGTTCATTGCAGCGGAGACTTGTTTAAGGATAGCAGGTTGGAATGAGGAACATAATGGACAGTTTGTGGAAACCTTTTCTGCAAATATTCCCCCAAATCCAGAAAACATTGAGGCAATAGAAATTCAACAAGTACCAACAGTTCGACTATGTAATCAGGCAGCTGAAAATGAAGAGAGTCTGAATCTGCCATTTGAATTTCAAGATGCAGTTTTGAACCTAGGGGTGCATCTCAATTTCACTCAAGTGGATGAAGGGTTGTCCATGCCATCACCACCGAATGTTGATCCTGAAGATGTCATCCATTACTTCACAACAGGGAGAAATTGGGAGGCTGAAAATGATGAAGAGGATGGACTCGATGGTAATGACTCAAGTGATGAAGAGGCTAACTATGTGCCATGTACACAAGTCAATGATCAACAACCAGCAGGCAACATAAGCACTTTTTTGCAACTCCCAATGCAACGAGTGCACCAATCATCTAACAGAGGTCGCAATGGGGTCCTACGCCTTAGTAGGCAGTCTCAAATTTTGACATCGGATGATTTCTTCAATTTGCTGAATGAACAAGAGGCACAGAAGCAAAGAAACCAAGAATTGCAGCAAAGGAAAAGGGAGCAAATGGCTGAAAGGAAGGCAGAAAGAGAAGCAATCCTCGCACAGAGGGAGGCAAATAGATTGGAGCGTGCTGCAAAAAAAAAAAAAATTGCAGAGGAGAAACTGAGGCAGCGACATGAAAAGGAGCTTCAAAGGGAGCAAGCAAAGATTGCTAGACAGTTGAAGGAAAACCAAAAGCAGGCGGAAAGAGCAGAAAGAAACAGAAGTAAGAGTACTCCTACAACTCCTCTTCCAAGTCAACATCCAATTTTAAGGGACATGATTAACATTTTGTCTCCAGCCTTTGCAGCTCTTAGCAGCCTACAAAATGGGTCTTCTGAAGGCTGCTCTCCACAGTTACAGCTAACTCCAGAGGCAAATCATGCATTGCTTGCTTGTATAGCAAGTGCCATACAGAACAATCCGCAGTCCTTAACATCTTCTCCAGTTGACGCGGAGTCAGTTGACCCCCAAGGACACACCACTTCATAATCAGATCTGTGGATGTCTGATTAGGATTTTTTGTTGTCAACTTTTTGACCTCGAAGTGTGCTAGAGTGTTTTTTGTAAAACTGAATGCTAGTCTATTGTATTGGACAGCCAAAGGATACTAGTTTGTTGTATTGGATAGCCAAAGGATACTAGTGTCTAATTTTGTAGAACTAAATGGTAGTCTGTTCTCAACTTATCTAATTCGATGTGTTCCAATGTGTTTTTTGTATATATGAAGACTCCTTGTCTTCTTTCCAAGTTAATGATCTATGCTTTTGTGATTCGAAATCAGTTTTGTGTTTGTTGTATTCATCTATCATTGATGTGATTTAAAAATATGACTCACTAGTCTATTCAAGTTCTATGTTTTCTAAATAATGCATTTGGTAAAAGTTGAAAACATTATAATTCAAACTTTGTATTTTTCCTTACATCACACTTTTTGAAAATTCTAACTTAATAATTCAATAAGTTTCTATGTATTTTCTCACATCAATTTATTTTGAAAATTCTAACTTCACATATGTGTTTGTTTGTTGCATAGATATATATATATAACTATACATCTATATGTAGCATATCCATAAATTGTAACTGTAAGTGTAAGTGGAAATCAATCTAATTCTAAATTGTAAGTTTACAATGAATAAGTAAATCCCACCATAAATCAAATCCCATTGTTCAGGTTCATGAATGAACATCATAAGAAAAAAGAACATCATAAATGAACACAATGTCTAGCAGGTCACAGCCAAAGTAAACTCTTGAAAGACTTGACCTGAAATGTCATCATGCAAATTGACTTGCTCTTTACAACCTCCCTAGTTGTGTATACATGCATACATACATACATATATATTATATATATATATGTACATATATACATACATACATACATACATACATACATACATACATATGTATACACAACTAAGTATATGCATACATATAACTATACATCTATATGCAACATATCCATAAATTAATCTATTTGAAATTATAAATTTTTGAACACATACACTTGGAAATTAATCTAATTGTAAATTGTAAATGTAAGTTTACAATGAATAATAAAAATGAACATTATAAATGAACACAATGTCTATCGGGTCACAGCCAAAGTAAAGTCTTGAAAGACTTTACCTGAAATGTAATCTTACAATTTGACATGCTCTTCACAACCTCCTAGCCATTTGACATGCCTGCCACAACAAACAAATATAATACAACAAACAAACATGGACAATAGTTATTGAAATAAATAAAAAGATATACTAGTTAGTAAAAAATATAGAACAATAATTGAAACTTAGAACAATTTGAACAAAAAATCCTTAATTATTTGGTGTGTTGACAAACACAATTACCAAACTGCCCACCATGAACATTGTTGCACCACCTCTCCTTGTTCTCCCATGCCTGCAAGAAAAGATTTACAACCACGGGTAGTCACAAATGAGGCTAGTAACATACAAACATCATATGACCTTTGAAATAATGCATGTACAACCACACATAATTAATCAAGTTCAATTGTGAATATAGTAGTAGAGGAGAAAATTTGTGAATGCCACTGGCTGCTATCCCTCTTATTTAGAAATTTGAATCTGACAATTGAATGCATTCAATTTGATTGTTGTGTTTCAAATATGAATTTTTTATAGCATTTGAATTTGTAGCTACCACTTACGTAGGTTTTTAGAGATGATATGACTGAATTCTGCACTATATTTGGATTCGATGTTCATTTGGGAAGCCTTATATATTTGTGATTTTTTGCAGGTTTGCATGCATGCATAGAGTCATACAAACATAAGAATACATGCAAACATTCATAGAAACATAAGCATACATGCATGTATTCATATAAACATATACATACATATAAATTGCAGAAAATCAATAATATACATTGCAAAGCAGAAAAAACACCTGAATGTGTCACTTTTAACATCTAATTAAAACTCTTTTATCATTCAAATCCGCTCAAAATTCAATGGGTTTAATTCACGTTAGCACCTTATAGAATCATTTTGGCGCCCATTAAAAATCACTCCTACATATTAATCTCCTTACTAAAGCACCGAACACCAAACACATTACACCCTAATTAATCTTCATTTGGGGTCCGATTGATGCATATGACTAATGTTTTTTTGTGGGTATCCCATTCTGTTCACTCATTTTACCGCGCACTCTCTTTGTAGCTGCACATACATACATACATACACACACATATATATATATGTATGTATATATGTATGTATGTGCATACATACATACATACATACATACATACATGTATATATGCACATACATACATACACACATACATATATGTATGTATGTATGTATGTGCATACATACATACAAACATACATGTATGTATGTATGTATGTATGTATGCATGTACATACATATATACATATATATATATATATATAAATGTATGTATGTATGTATGTATGTGCATACACACATAGATACATACATACATATATACAACACATGGCGAAAAGGAGTGTAAGAAGAATGATTTATTTCATAAACAAGCAGTAATAATCTTGACATCATCGAATAAACCCTTAATGGGTCGTGAAAGATGCAGAAGAAAATGATTAACCAGTACCATTGTTTGCATTTTGAAAGGATAGACAAAGGATACACACATATACATCGATTTGTTGAATGAACAAGAGACACATAATGTAAAATGACAAATATATGTATGGTAGCCTGCTGTATGTGCAATGGAAAGTAGAAAAATATAAACAAATGCTAGAATGTATAAAGTAAGAAGACACTGCATAAATGAAAATAATTATAAGTACCTACCTGAGACTTGGGATATTAGAGGAATGTGCAAAGGATGCTTGTCGTTGCTTTCAATACATACATACATACATACATACATACATACATTTTTGTAATATGAAAGATGCAGAAGAAAATGATTAACCAGTACCATTGTTTGCATATTCAAAGGAGAAAGATGTTAGATGTTCCCTGAGGCCTGCTGTATGTGCAATGGAAAGTAGAAAAATATAAACAAATGCTAGAATGTATAAAGTAAGAAGACACTACATAAATGAAAATAACTATAAGTACCTACCTGAGACTTGGGATATTAGAGGAATGTGCAGAGGATGCTTGTCGTTGCTTTCAATACATACATACATGTATGTATGTATGTATGTATGTATGTACACATACATACATACATTTATTTTTGTAATATGAAAGATGCAGAAGAAAATGATTAACCAGTACCATTGTTTGCATATTCAAAGGAGAAAGATGTTAGATGTTACTTGAGGCCTGCTGTATGTGCAATGGAAAGTAGAAAAATATAAACAAATGCTAGAATGTATAAAGTAAGAAGACACTGCATAAATGAAAATAACTATAAGTACCTACTTGAGACTTGGGATATTAGAGGAATGTGCAGAGGATGCTTGTCGTTGCTTTCAATACATACATACATATATATGTATGTATGTATGTATGTGCATACATACATATATATGTATGTTTTATATATATCATGTGTGTTTATGTATGTATGTGCATACATACATACATATATGTATGTGTGCACATACATACATATATGTATGTATGTGCACATACATACTTACATGTATATATGTATGTATGTATTGAAAGCAACGACAAGCATCCTCTGCACATTCCTCTAATATCCCAAGTCTCAAGTAGGTACATACATACATACATACATACAAACATACATACATACATACTTGGGTTTTCAGAAAAGTGCACAAGAAATTAACCAAGGGTTTCATAATAATAATTCCTCACTCGCAGGAATACAAAAGTAAGTATTCGGATAGATGCAGAATATATGTATGGTATGTATGTATGTACATACATACCATACATATATGTATATACATTATGTACATACAATATGTATGGTATGTATGTATGTACACATACAGACATACATATATACATACATACATGTATGTATATATGTATGTCTGTATGTGTACATACATACATACATACATATATACATGTATTGGGATATTAGAGGAATGTACAGAGGATGCTTGTCATTGCTTTCAATACATATATACATATATACATGTATGTATGCATGTGCACATACATACATATATGTATGTATGTATGTATGTATGTATGTACACATACATACATACATACATACATACTTGGGTTTTCAGAAAAGTGCACAAGAAATTAACCAAGGGTTTCATAATAATAATTCCTCACTCGCAAGAATACAAAAGTAAGTATTCAGATAGATGCAGAATATATGTATGTATGTACATACATACCATACATATATGTATATACATTATGTACATACGGTATGTATGGTATGTATGTATGTACACATACAGACATACATATATACATACATACATGTATGTATATATGTATGTTTGTATGTGTACATACATACATACCATACATACATACATATATACATGTATGTATATATGTATGTTTGTATGTGTACATACATACATACCATACATGTACACATACAGACATACATATATACATACATGTATACATGTATGTATACATGCATGTATATATGTATGTACATACATGTATACATACACATACAGACATACATAAATACATACATGTATACATGTATACATACACATACAGACATACATGTATACATACATGTATACATGTATGTATACATGTATGTATATATGTATGTACATACATGTATACATGTATGTATTTATGTATGTCTGTATGTGTACATACATACATACCATACATGTATACATGTATGGTATGTATGTACATGTATACTTGTATGTATACATACATACATACCATACATGTATACATACATACCATACATGTATACATGTATGTATATATACATACCATACATGTATACATGTATGGTATGTATGTATGTACACATACAAACATACATAAATACATACATGTATACATGTATGTATGTATGGTATGTATGTATGTACACATACATACATACATACATACATACTATGTATGTATGTATATGTACATACATATATACATACCATACATATATGTATGGTATGTATATATGTATGTACATATACATACATACATACCATACATACATACATATATGCATATATGTATGTATGTATGTGTACATACATACATACCATACATATACACATACATACCATACATACATACTGTGTATGTATGTATATGTACATACATATATACATACCATACATATATGTATGGTATGTATGTACACATACATACATACATACATATATACATATATGTATGTATGTATGTACACATACATACATACATATATGTATGTATGTATGTATTGGGTTTTTCATAAATGTGCACGAGAAATTAACCAAGGGTTTCATAATAATAATTCCTCACTTGCAGGAATACAAAAGTGCGTTTTCAAATAGATGCAAAATATTCCTGGCAAAGGTTTCATGAGATTAATTCCTTAAGCACATGAGTTTGGAAAAAACCAAGCTAGGAATGCAGAAGTGCGTTTTCAAATAGATGCAGAATATTCCAGGCAAGGGTTTCATGAGATTAATTCCTTAAGCACACGAATTTGGAAAAAGCCAAGCAAGGGTTTTCATGAATTCGTTTTGAGATAGATGCAGAATATTCCAAACAAGGGTTTCATGAGATTAATTCATTAAGCACGTGAATTTGGAAAAAACCATGCAAAGGTTTTGACAAATACATATTTATTTTTAATGGGTTTGTCGATTTATGCCCAAAGTGACATGGGTTTTTTATGGAGACAAATACGTATTTATTTTTAATGGGTTTGTCGATTTATGCCCAAAGTGACATGTGTTCAAACCCACAAAATTCCTGATCATTTATGGAGACAAAATCATGAGACAATCGACTTTACCAGGTCGTATTTAATCATTTAACCACAATAAAACCCGTATTTGGAAAAACAAAGCAAGGGTTTTCACAAACCCACAAAATTCGTTATCATTTATGCAGATAAAATCATGATACAGTCGACTTTACCACGTTGTGAGCACACAGTAAAATGAGGACAGGAAATTATTTTACCCCAAAAAAAAACCCGTGTGTATAATGCCAGTACCATGACATTAGAAAAATAAAACAACACATGGCGAGAAGCATGTAAGATGAATGATTTATTTCATAGACAAGCAGTAATAATTTATCAATCGTTGAACAAACCCTTCACAGGTCTTAATCATCGAATAAACCCTTCATGGGTCATGAAAGATGCAGAAGAAAATGATTAACCAGTACCATTGTTTGCATATTCAAAGGAGAAAGATGTTAGATGTTACTTGAAGCCGTGTGCACGTGCAGGAGCTGTGGAGAGCTGTCGCCATCCGCATCCTTCTCCATCGTCGAGAAGCTTCCAGAAAGAGCGCGCGGTAAAGCGAATGAATAGGATGGGATACCCACAAAAAAACATTAGTCATATGCATCAATCAGACCCCAAATCAAGATTATTTGGGGTGTAATGTGTTTGGTGTCTGATGCTTTAGTAAGGAGATTAATATGTAGGAGTGATTTTTAATGGGTGCCAAAATGATTCTATAAGGTGCTAACGTGAATTAGACCCATTGACTTTTGTCCGGATTTGAATGATAAAAGAGTTTTAATTAGATATTAAAAGTGACACATTTAGGTGTTTTTAATTTTTTTTTTTGGTGCTTATATTTAGCGAGTACTAGGACGTTAGGTGACGACAAGCGGACGACACCTCTAAAAGGGGTCTTTTTGACCTCCACGCTCATATCGGATGCTACCGCACTCTACCGAATTGCCTAGAAGCCAAAACATTAGTTATAAGATCTTAACTCGTGCAAAAAAACCCCATAATTTTTTTTTCCGATTCGACATATGGTTTGAATTCTACGGTTGCACGAAGTTAGCCCTGGCAGATATTGGGTCTTCTCCCTTATTAGATTTTAGTGGTTAAAAATATAAGGATCGAGATTTAGTCATTATATAGATGGTCTATTGTTAGGGATGCTACAATAATTATGGTGGAGTATAGGACTAATGATTTAAATCAAGAGTAATATATATTTTGACATTTTGGTGATGGTACAAAATCAAAGAAAGTTAAATACAAGTTGCTTGCTTATCTAAGTGCTTACATTTGTGGTTCTTGGGTAAATCTCGATCTTTTCAGGAGAGTCCAACTAGGGTTTCGCCTTGTTTACACCAATTTGCTATTCATCACCCAAGATTTCAAGCTGTTGTTTCATCTTGCACTATTAGAGTCCATCACCCAACATAGAATCTATGGAAACAAAAGGACGGATTGCTGACTTCCAATTTCCTTTTTTTGCTATTATCAGTAGTGATGGCTTTGCCTTCAACCCTAGTGCTTAGCAAATAGGTGATTCAAGCGATTTCTTTGTTAAGGTCTCTGATTTTCTATCTTTTATGTCTATACTTTGACAAATTGAGGCTGAGAGGATTTGGAAAACCCATGCGCGACCCAAAAGTCCTTCTGGAACGCTAGCATAATTTCAAATGGCCCATTTCGTTGATTTGTTTGGGTTCTAAAATGTGGCTTAAAATAGAAGCACAAAGAGTAGGCAGGTCTCTTATAGATTCCCTGGATGATAGTTAGATTGAAGCAACCCTCACTTCAACAGAAAATAACGTTGCCTAGAATGGTGAAATGATGAATGATGTTGAGTTGGTTGGAAAGACAATCGAACCCACCGAAATATCTAATGCTGGAGAGTATGCTTACAAAATGGAGGAACAACAATGTGGGGATTTAGGTAAAACTATAGAATTTATGCTTCATGACGATGTGGTTGATTGCATAGTTGAATGTGAACATAGATATGTCATTCTATTTTTTCTAAGAGGCATCCCTTCTGAGTCTGACTTTTCCAAATGGGCTAAAACAAATTGGGAAAATAGAGGGTGGGAAATTGAAACTTTGAGAGGGTTGTGGAAAGGGTACGTTTCATGTAAGTTTAAATCAGCTGATCATGCACATGATGTACTTCAATATGGAACCTAGGTTATTTGTGGGAAAATTTGCTACTTGTAGGCTTGGACATTGGATTTTCACCTTGAAGGTCCATCTAGGTCCAAATATCATATGTGGATAGAGTTACCTTTTTAAAATATTGCTTTTAGACCCTTGAAAGAAATTGTTTTACATCTTGGAAGAGTTCTATCATGGTGCAAAAGTAGCACATATAAGTTTTCTAGCCTTAGAGTTCATCCTAGAGTTTGTGTAGAAATGGACCTTGCTATGCAGTTACTAGAAAACATCAAATTAATAGGTCCAGGGTTTGAGTTTTGTCATCCATTAGGATATTTGAACAAGCCTAATGCATGTTTCATTTGTCCTCAAGATGATCATTTGATTAGAGACTATCCTATAAGGAAAAACAAATATGTGTAACCCCACATAGTTATTTCTACCAATGTACAACATTTGTCAAAACCTCCTCAGCCTTCTGTTATGCTTACAATTTCTCAGTTGAAACAAGATGTGTTTGATGAAAATATTAATAATAATGATAAATCTTCTTCTTATAAAGATGCTATTATGACTGATGGTTGGAGGATGATTAGGAAAAGAAAGGAACCATCAAAATCTAAACCTCAAAATGGTCATATGTCATCACATAATTATTCCTCACTGTCACCTCACCAAGTTACGACAAGTTTTGAATGTGCTCCTTCACCAACCCCTTTGAGACAAAGATCCCCTTCTCCATCGATAGGTAAAGGAGCCCCATCATCTGCTATGAGGCAAAGAAGGTCTCCTAATCCTAGTTTAAAAGATATTAGCCCTTCCAAACAATCTCTTACATCTGCCAATTGCTTTGATGTTTTGTCACAAGAACAAGATGCTCCTAACTCTACTTAAGAATGAAATATAAAATTATTTCATGGAATGTTAGAGGGATTTTTCTCCCTCATCACAAATATGAGGTTAAGGGATTTCTCTCCCTCATCCAATGTTTAATGTTGTTGTCTTGTGTTTTACCTTTTGTTTTGTTTTTGTTCTTTCTTATCTTTATCATTTTCTATTTTATTATTGTATGTTTCTAGATTTAAACATTTTTATGTTTGTATCATTTTTTATATATTATTTTTCTTTAGTAATTTCTCGTTCTTTCTTTTATTTTTGTAATTTTGTTTCTTTCTTTATTTTGATTAGTTTTCTCCTTTTTATTTATCTCATTGTTCTCAACTTTGATTGCTATGCCTTGTCATGGACCTTTCTTTGATTTTTGGCTTTTGGCTTTTTAATGTTTTTTTAATTTTATGTCTTAGTTTCATGTTGTTGGTTTGTTATAAATTTTCTTTTTTTGATTTATATATTTATGTTTATATGTATGTAGGTTTGTATGTTTGTGTTTGTATAGGCGTTTGTATATATGTATGTTTTGTTTGTGTATGTGTATTCGTTTATATTTGTATGTATGTATATAAATTTATGTTTTTGGTTTTTCTTTTATTGTTTTCTTTATTTTAATGCTTGGTCATTTTTCCTTACTTTTCTCTTTAATCTTTTGTACCCCTTCTTTTAGTGTCCCTTTCCAGCTTTCTGTATTTTCCTTTATTTGCATTGTTTTTACCAAACTGTGGTGTTCTTCTTTTCTTATTTCATTATATTTGTTACTCTCTTTGTTTGTCTTTTTCATTTTTTGCACCATATAATTGGGGAATTTATTTTTTGTCTTTATCTTCCTTTGCTTACTAATTTGTGGCCTTTTAGATTTTTCTTTATATATATATATATAATTTTTAACTTTCTCTCTCCCCAACCCACCTCCCCCATCCTTTATTAGGCTATGTCTACATTTCTAATTCATTTTTTCCTCTTCCTGATGATGGATCATTGAGTGTGATCCAAAACGTCGATCTAAAAACATACACAATTGAATCCAAAAAACTTGCATACAATTTCATGGACTGTGGAAAACTCATACCAACTATAAGGGTACTACAGTCAAATGAAAACTTGATATATTGTCTTCCTTCAAGAAGTTAAACTCAATGGTTCCTGACTTGGTTCTTCTCTATCCAACGTATAGAGAGATGCATTTTTTTTCATATGTCACATAGAGAAGGGAGGGGCAGTTATTGGTTTAGCTCCTTGGGTGGGAAAGTTTGCTATTAATAAAGGGGAGGATCCTTCACATAGCTATGTTTGGATCCTTTCATTTATCAACGAACATCCCATTGGTTTGTGTTTTCTATATGCTTCTAATATTACAAAAGAGAGATTTAAACTATGGGAATGAATGATTGAGAATTTTCCTCATGTTGATTGGGTCATTGGTGGTGATTTTAACATGGTCGAGCACCACTCTGATCTTAACTAGTCTAATCATGCAAAACTCAACAATGATGAATTCAATAAATGGTTGTTTTGTCAATATTCTCTTGGGTTTATTGATCCTATCCATAACAAAGTTTCTAGCCATAAACATAACCGATTCACCTGGACTAATTGTAGACTGGGTTGTGATAAGAAACTTAGTAGGCTTGATAGGTTCTGATGGAACCTTAGTTCTCATGCCCCATCTTAAAACCTTGTTGCATTTAGGAGGGTTTTTAAAATTTTTGCTTCCTTAAAACCAATAAAGCGCTCTATTTGGTTGTTGACTTCCTATTGCCCATTGTTGGTCACTATTTTAATACTCTCTATTAGGCAGTCAGTTTCCTCAACATAAGTTCAAGAAAACTAAGCTATGTCATGACTTTGGGGTTCTTAAGCTTTTGTTTTATCTATCGTATCATCCTAGGAAGTCCCCCCCATCATAACAACTTATTGAGCACGTGTATAAAAGTCTTCACTTAAGTTCAATCAGCCTTATGTCCTTATCGCTCATCATCGATCACTTTTGAGATATATGTTTTAAACTAGCGATGAGCAATGAGGCGATATCTCTAAGGTATCACCCATTGCTAATTGTTCTCTAAGCTTTTGTCTATGATTAGCGATGAGTGAGGTTCTTATGGGATCGCTTATCACTAGTGTTTTTTGGGTTCTTAAGGTTGTAATAACAATAAGCGATGACTTCTCACTTCATGATCCTAATTTCATTGCTTATCGCCAGTATGTCTTAAAGGGATTGTTTACAATTAATGATGAGCGAGATTATGAGTTCCCAATGATATCTCATCTCGTGGATTTACTTTGAGCACTAAGGTTATGATTAGCGATGAGCGATATGCCCCCTTATGAGAAATTTTCTCCTGCTAACTTGACTACATCCTATTTGCGATGTCTTTTGTATCATTTATTGTTATGCAAGTGTATGTGTCAAACTGTGGTGCTTGCATCTCTTGTCGTTGATTGGAGTCAAGGGGCAAAGATGAATTAGTGAGGAACGATGGAGATAAAGATGATTAGGAGTCTGGTCATTAATCTAAAGGCTGAGATTTTATCGCACAAGGTACTTACATCACTGATAGAGATGGAGGAGAATGAGATGAACCAACGATTGGCGACAACCGCTACATGAAGAAACAACATGTCAGAATCTTAAGGATTTCATATAAAGCATAAAGAAAAGTAGTGAGGTGGATTATCTACCATTGATACAGTTTTAAAGATAAAGGATCAACGATCAAGGTTCAAAATTGAATGACTACTTGTCAGTTCACTCGTGTGAGCTTACTATCAAATATTAATGGTGACATGCTCCCCTCTCGATCGTAACTAAAAGTAGATATCTAGTTTATTGTGCATCCTAGTTCACCGCCTAGTAGGGGAAATATTAGAGGCCGAAGAATTTTCTAGGAAAACTCCAGAGATTATCTACAACAAGGGTGGCACAACTTTTGTCCGAGTAAGCAAAACTGATACCTCCTATTAATTAAGGTGGTAGGATGAATGCCCATGAAAGCTGATAAGAAAATTGATGAAAAATGCAATTTAGTATTTTCCTGGTGCATTCAATTTGATAATTGAGCATTGTCTAAATTATGAGGAAAGTTGTCATGTTCAGAAGTAGAGTTTTTACCTCCAGTAGTTGTGAAGAGTTTTGTCTGTCTGTAAGAAATTGTAAACCCTAACCTCCATTCACGTTATAAGCATGAGTGACCCAAAACCTAGTGAATCCAGTGTTAGACTTGAACAAAAACCAAAACAAAAAAGGGTCAAAAGACCTAAAACTCAACATGTTTCAGCTGAGGTTGAGCCCAAACCAGTAGCTATGTATAACCCTTTGCCTGGTACTCCTGCAGCTTCCACAAGGTCTAGAAGTGCGAAGAAAGAAACATAAAAGTTTATACAAGAAACTTCTGGAGGTATCAGAGAGGGAGGGTCACGAATTGGAAAAAGGACCACAAGACAAGTTGTTGTTACCACTAGGTTGATTGATGATGCTAGCGAGATTGGTGAGAAACCCCAACCCTAGAATGAATGGAAATTGTTTAAGTATGCTTTCAACATGCGTAATTCTAGTAAGCCTACATGCTTCTTGTGGGGGTTGAACCTAGGAAAGTTAGTAGTTCCAAATGTGTTTGTGGAGGTTGATTTAATGATGGAGCTAGCAAGATACTATGACCCTAGTGACAGGAAAATCAAGAGTGAGAATGGTGATATGATTCTGGAGGTGACTAAGGATAAAATGTTGGATGTGTTTGGGTTGAATCCCAATTACACTGCAAAGTTCAAGTGTGTTGAATTTTATGTTGAATATCAAGGAATAAAAATTGCATACAAAGAATCAATATTTGTGCGACATAGAAGGAACAAAAAAATTCACTGTTCAAGATGCTGAGCCTTTTGAGTGTGAAGAGTTTGAAGACTATTTCAAGAAAGCTTACTATTTTTTGAACCAGGCGCTAGCTCAGTATTTTAAGGTTAGAATAGCTCCTAATTTGTTGGTGATGGTCACAGATAATAGGAGTATAATCAAAACACTGGTTTTGATTATGCTAACTTTGTTGCCCAATAGATGCATGACGATTTTCTTAATTTGAAAAGGGGATCGATCCCTCTATCTTTCCCTCATTATTCCTTACTAATGCACATGCTCTTGTGGGAAGGAGATTTTGAGTGGAAAAGAAAATAGAATCTAAGGATTGTGAACAATGAAAATGAGGCCATCCTTGTGCAAATGCGGACATATATTTGGGATCAGGATTGCTCCAATTATAACTACATTTTGTTAGCCAATATTATAAGACATGGTATCTTAGAGTCATTAGGTGCAACACCTAGATTTAGACTTTCTCTAGAAATCAAGAATGGCATGCACCCAATGGATGTTCCAGGTTCTACAACCACACTAATTGGGCTGACTGGTTCTTACATTTTGAATATTCCTTGATCAGGGTTTATGGAGCTAAAGTGGCACCCCATTGTTTACCCTTATAAGTCTCAGATAGATTGGCTTTCATGGAACTCATGTGGCAAATGGAAGTCATGGATTTTGAAATGTTTAGAAAGGATAGAAAGGGCTCTGTGTTATACCCCCAATGCTATTTTGCTTATTTTAAGGTCATTGCCCTGGAAGGGTATGAGAAATTGGGCATTATGGTAAATAATATTAGAATTTCTATAGATGGGGTTAGAACTTTTGATCTAGAAGGATTTGTGGCTAAGAAGAGGAGACAAAAGAACTTAGGCATCATACATCATGAGTTTTTCTAGAAAGATGATGTACTAAGGAACCTAACAAATGATGAGGCTGTTATGGCTAGAAAAAGGGAGTGGACAACTATGACAAACCTTGAAGAGAAGATTATGAAAAGGAATTCCTTCTACATTAGTCCATACAATGAAATTGCAAAACTCTTGGAGAGGACCTCTGCTATGATAAGGGATTATCAGTCTGGTCAATTTAAAGTAAAAGTAAAGGAGGTTGTAAACAGGGCCCATATCCTTTTAGAACAACAATGACAACAACAAGCTATGGATATCCCAAAAAGTTTTGAAGATGTTCAGGAGGTCAGAGAGGAACACATGGCAGAACATGCACCAAAAAATGAAGAAGTTAAGCAGAAATTTCCTCCTTCCCATATTGAAGAGACTCATAGTTTAGATGTTCCTCTTGATAGGATTGTCCAGTGGAATTATGATAGAGAAAATGATGATGATCCCAGGATTAGGGAGTGTGATGAGTTCTTGGATGATGATAAATTTGTGTAGACCAAAAAGTTTTAGGAATTTATGATCCAATAGAGGAGTAAATAGATAAAAGAGAGTCTAGAAGCAACTCGAGCCAATGTTGAACCTTCTCATCAAGAAGCCGAGAAAGAAGAAGAAGAAAAGATTAAGGCTAAAATTGTGGCCATTAATCCTATTAAAGCTCAAAGAATTGTTAAGGATAGTGGAATTATATTATTACCAGGGTGTACCATTACAACTGCCATAACCTATGATGCAGTTAGAAGAGATCCTCAAGCTCTGATATCTGAAGATCAATTTGAGAATAAAGTATTTGGTTCTGGGTATAGTTCAAAGTTGTATACCCTTGCAATTTGGTCTATGGCACCTAATACTAACAAACATGAGGTTGCTAGGTCAATTAAAGAGATCATGGGTTCACTAGTGGTCAAAAAAGCTATTGACATAACCCCTATCTAGGCAGTTGAATTAACTACACATGCTGCAATGCTTAGTGTGGATACTGCACACATTTCTCAAAAGAAATATGAATCTTTGATCAAGGAATATAACAAGGCTTTGAATGAATTGAGTCGAATGAGTGCTACCATTCAAGCTACCCAAAAGACAGTGACTCGGCCTTCTCCCTCTTCCTCATTTGATATGTCCACACAAGATAGAGAAAATTTGGCCCTCTAAATTGATGAATTAAGAGGAAAGTTAACTGCTGAAGAGGAAAATGTCAAGCAGGCCAAATTAGAGACAGTTAAGGTGGTCAATGAGATTTTTAGGGATGTGCTTAAACATAAAGTGACCAAGTTGGTTCACAAGTCTAATGAAGTGTGGGCCACGTATAAAAACATTCATGAGGCAAATACAAAGTATCTGCAAGTACAAGAAGCCTTTAGGAATGTGTTGAATAACTAGATTGCTAGAGTAAGTGCTCTGAAAGAGATGATACCAAAAATAGAAGAGGATCCTGAGGCACCCACAAATATTCTTGACATCTTGAAGACTATTGCCTCAATAAATGAGGTAACAAATTTCCATGGAAAATTGGGAATACAACTCTAGAGCAAGTTGAAAATATTCAAGGAAATGGAGAACCGTGGCATGCCTTAAATATTTGTTAAGGAAGCCAGAGTTTTAATTGATGCAAGGTACTCCCAGTATACTACTAAGGTGCAAGATTTATTGACTGTTAAATGGCCCACTGAGGAGGAGTATAATGTTTGGTTGGAGAAGTATACAGAGTGAATAAGATGAATAATGGATAGGAGAAGAATGATACATAGCCTAAAAATAGTACAAATTAGGCTTTTGATAAAACATAGTAAAATATTATTCTCTCCTCAATGCTCAAAGTGATTAGCATGCGGTGCTATTGTGGATTAAACATTTTTTGACCTTTTTTTGTTTTCTTTGCCTTGCTTCATAATTTTTGCTATTTTGATTTCCTTACAATTGGCATTTGGAACACATGGTGAATATCCTATGACTATTGTAACAAACTAATGATTTCTTTTTAGGTGGTACCTATTTTCCATGAAGATTTGAGGATATTTCTACCTCATGTTTATTTGTTTCACCTGAAGACTTAAGCGTAACCATGAAGGGAATATTGTTGCAAGCGGTCCTATGAAATCATGACATGTGTGCTATTTGGTCTAAGGCTTGTTTTTCTCCTTCATCTCTATAAGAAGGAATTCAGGACCAAAAACACAAGAGTTAGAAAATTTTGAGTTGATATTGTTAGTGTTATCAAGAGAATACAAATCAAGTTTTAGGGTCTTTGTTTTAAGTTCATTTTGGAGTTCATACTCGTGCATGTAAGATTGGTAATGGTATATCATTTATGATACATATTAATATTGGTTTCATGGTTATTTTCTCTCCTTGTATGTGTGTTATGAGTTATGATTGAAAGTACAGTCAAAGATTTCTTTCATTTGTCTCTGTCATTCTTTGATGGATGTTTAGTTTCATGTTTGCCTATCGATTCAATGAATTGATGTAAATGCTTATATGAGAGTGATAACTTATAATTACCCTATGCTAGGATATTTGTAAGAAGTGATAATCCTAAAGTCACAAAGAAATATTGTAATGAAAGATTTCTTGGGATTATATGTGTTATTGTTTGAATTTTTATCAGTTTATGTCAAAGCATATTGACTCTGTGCTCTGGATAAAGACACTCTAGTTCATGCAGGATATTAGTGTTACATTTTCAGTATTGATTCATTACTACTCAATCTTTTAACCATAAAATTTCAAAAGGAACATTGTTGTTACTTGTTGTTTCAGGTGTTTTCTCTCTCATAATCAACTTATATAACATTAGCATGATAAGCTGCCAACTTATTTAGTGTTTCTATTAAGTGGTATCATGAGAGATATATGTTATTAACAATGTATTTGGTTGTAATTGTAAAGGATTTTTAGGTATACATTGTGGGATCACCCTCCCAGGTTTCACAGAGCCCAAAGAGTAGGAATAGAAGTCTAAGCAACCTCTATTCGTTCATTGGCCAATCCATTTAGTATTATTGATAATTGGAAAATGGAAAAATCCATAGGTATGTCTAGAGATTAGTTTGGTTCTTAAAAAAAACCAACAGGCTCTATATCTCTCCCAATCTACATTTAATGCAGTGATTCAATGGGTGTTGTGTGAAAGTTGATTATTCTATGCATCTCTCAAATCATTTTCCTATCCTATGTATTTTATCAAAGGAAGATGTTCAAGAAGGGGATTATAAGATGCCTTTCAAGCTTAATAATTCACATCTGAGAATTCCTTCTTGTGTTGTTGCACTAGTTAGCATTTGAAATTCCATTCCCAAACCAAAGGAAGGGGTATCTTATAGGGAGTGGTGACATGATGCTATTTCTCAATGTGATTTTTTTACAATCTTTTGGAAAAAGATTGGCATGGAAGCGTAAATGTAAAGAGAAACCTCTTAAGAGTAAACTTGAACTCAATAGAAGAATTCTTTTATCAAATCACATTTATATTTCTATCCAATCTGCTATAGCTACTATTGAAACTTAGCTATGAAAAAATTGATATGTATAAAGGAAAAGGGGCCAACATCTGACCTAGACTATATTGGATTAAGGAAGGTAATAGAGGCACTAAATGCTTCTTCAATTACTTAAATTATAAACATAGGAAATAATATATTGGAGAAATTCAAGATGAAGATGGATAGGTTCTCACTAATTTAGAAGAAATTAAAGCTTTGTTTCATGATTTCTATGAGAAGCCTTTTAGGGAGGACCCCCATTGGTAGGATGTTCAAATTGCATTGGAAGATATCATCAAAGATCATATACCAAGGAAGGTGGATTATGAATATAGTAGATTCCTTGATCGAGATCTTTCTGTAGAAGGCTTGGAACAAGTTGCATTTTCAATAGCCCCCAATAAATGTCCAAGATTTGATGGGATTTTTGTTGAGTTTTACCAAGGATGATTTCTATCTTGTTTATTTGGAAGCCTTAAAGCATGGATCATTAAGACCTAACATCAACAAAGGATTAATCAAGCTTCTTACAATGAGGAGGAATATTGACTCTATCTTTGGATGACATCCTATAACACTACTTAATACATCATATAAAATTATTGCAAAAGCATTAGCTGCAAGAATTAAACCAGTGGCTAAGGAGATAGTTAGACCCGAATAAACAAAGTTCTTAAATGGAAGATATATCCTTGATAACTTAATTCTTGCTTGGGAAACTTGCTAATGGACACAAAAAATAAGACAAAATGCTTTGTTGGTTAAAATTGATTTTGATAAAGCCTATGAAAAAACGCGATGGAGATTCATTATCAAAATGTTGCAATGGCTGGGTTTTGGCCCCAAAATATGTAAACATGTTCAAATGTTGTTTCAAGATGCAAATGCACAACTAGTGATCAATAATTATTTGAATGACTCATTCCCATTATAACGTTCCATTAGAAAAGGTTGCTCTTTATCACCTTTTCTTTATGTTCTTGTTGTTGATGTGTTTGGTTATATGCTACAATCCTTTAATCAATTTGAACTTGATCAAAGGTATTTCCATTCTAAATAATGCAGTGGTGATCAAATCTGATTTTATTGATAATAGCATGCTCTTTGTTCAAAATTTTGAAATAGAAATAATAATGTTTTGGTTGTCTTAAACTTGTATTGTTCTATCTCGGGATCCAAACTTTCTCATCACAAAACTAAATTTATCATGATTAATTCTAATCCGTTTCCACATTGGATCCCCAAAGAATGGAAGAAAATTAGGCATGGGAAGATTACTCGATACTTGGGTAAACCATTTGGATTGAGAATTTCTTTTTCTGATATGTGGAATTGGTTCATAGCTAAATTGGAAAGAAAAATATTTACTTGGGGTAATAAAGTCCTATCATTGGCTAGAAAAATACAAGTGGTGAACTAGATATTCTTGGCTTCTCATGTGTACTTTTCCTCTTGTTGGATGCCCCCCAAAATGGGATATGATGACTTAACTAAAATAATTCATCAATTCTTTTGGACAAATTGGGATGATAAAATTGGTTTTAGATCCTCCTTTTGGTTACATTGTATATAACCTAAAAATAAGGGAAAATTGGGTCTTCTAGATCTTAAGACACAATGGACTTGTTTATCAGAACAATGGATAATTAGAGTTGTTTCAAGAGAGGAACAATGGAAAGACTTGGTTTGTTATCATATTATTCTTACTGAACTATGAATAACTAGTGGCAAAGTGTTGGGTGGCAGGATAAAATTTTGTTTGCCCCTTTCTTTCATATTAAAGTGTCATTCCCCTTGCAATCTATTTGGAAGGAATGGTAGTAGGTTTGCAAATCTCTAAATTGAAAATAATCCTTGAAAAATGGTTTTAGTTTCACAAATTCTTTGATCTGGTGGAACAAACTAGTTCAACACCATGGACAACCACTAGTTATCACTTTTTCTGAAACAGGCTCATTATCTTTTCAAGAAATGTGTACAACAATTTGGTGATTTGTGGAACTTCAATTCCTTTGATTGGGATGATTGGAAAAATTCCAAACACTCATCCAATTTAAATAATAAGTCCAAGTGTTTTGTGACATTTGTGAAATCATTGGTTCCTATGGATCTTCTTATGAAGTTTTGCACTCCTCTATGTTACAGTTTTGTCAAAGATTGGCTATGGATTAAGAAATATCATTTCTTTTGTTTTCCTTTAAGGAAGGTTTATTTAAAACTCCTCCCTAGTATGGATTTAAATCCAAGACTTAACATTAAGTGGAGTTGTAGATTTCGAGAACATAAATAGAGGTATCTAAGTGCCCAAATTTGAAAATCTAGAGCGAAAGAAAATGCCCAAATTCTAACTTGGAAAATCTTACATCATAAATTACTAATTGGGGATAGATTGAAATATCTCAAGATTCAACCTACCAAGTGTTAGTTTTGTCAACATGCTGAAAGTGTAAAACATATTTTTTGGCACTATTTTTGGGCCAAAAGAAAATAGAATATTATATTTGTTTTTTCCTGTTATTTTTGAACATGTGTTGCATTGGAAAGAAACAACTTTGGGAATTGGGCTTCATAAGAATGTGGTTGTTGATACTATGAGACAAACTATTTTACTGCATGTTTGGAAAAGTAGATGTTTAGCTATGTTTTCTAACCATATTAATCATCAGAAAGTAGAAATACTATAGTTTTACTCAATGTCATGTTACAACTTGCCTCTTTGTGTTTCTAGCTAAAGGAGGATGCTAATTACAAGCAAATTTTGGAAAAGAAGGGGACATCTAGTGTTCTAGAAAACTCCAAAAAAAATTAAATTTTGAGTTTAATGTATGTTTCAGTTGTTGTCCTATAATTATTGTTGTTGGTTCTACCTATTGGTTAATGCCTTATGGGTCTTTAGAGCTATTCAAGATTGGGACAACAACTATTTTTCTTGTATTCAATTATTGTTTTCTCATTTCCTTGTTTAGTCTTGGGTTGTAATATGCAGTAGTTTAGTATTATACGTTGTCTTGTTGTATTATTTTTCCTTCTCTTGCAGTTCCCTTTTGGACTGCTCATTATTTATCTTTGTATTCCAACTTTTTCAATAAAAAAGTTAAATACAATTATAATATTTTAATGAAATGAACACTAAAATGAATGCAATATATAAAATATAAATTATAAAGTAAGAAAGTTCTAACTTTACACTTATATATACATTTTATTAAATTAACTTAATTCAAGCTTAAGAAAAAAATTCTTATAAAAACTATTTAGAGCTAATATTTATTTTTAGAAAAACTAAAATTATAAAATTAAGCTTTTAAAAAGTAATATATAAGTATATGATACCTATAACATTATTCTATTGCTTATTTTTTCTGAAGCCCACTTTTATTCTGGATTCAACCAACAATGGTAGTGATAAAGATTTAAGTGCAAAATTTTAAGGAAACAAGCCACAAGTTATGAGAGTTTATATTCTATCAAAATACAAGATTTTTTTTGTGTTTAGTATTCTTTTTGAAAGTTCGGGTAACTCTATTAAAAGTAACAAAATCTAGGCTTAAGCCAAAAATAACAGAACATTTAGGAATCGAAAATGGAAGTGGAAGTTCCTGATAAACATGATGGTGGTATGTAGGGCGTGACACTTGGAAGAATGGTTAGGTGGGCTAACGAACAGGACCATTTTCATCCCTTGAACCCTTATTTTGGGAAGCATAAGTAGGATTCATCTCATCCTAGGCAAGCTTTTACCACAGGCAAAAGGCACCCTCATTTTAACCCTAGGGACAAGGGTATTTTGGACACTCCAAATTTGGGTTTTTCATCAGATCAAAGAAGGCCCCAATTAAACCCTTGAGATAAGGGTATCCTTGAAACTCCAAAGTTGGGTTCCTCGTCTGATGGTTGGAGGAACACTAAGTAACCAAGAAATTCTTACTCTTGAAATCCCTATTACTCAGGCAAATATGAAGATCTAGAGCCCCCCCATAAGCAAAATCATAAGGAATTTCCTTGTCATCACTCAAATACTCATTTAGTTTCCAGCCATACATCCAAAAGGAATCTTCACCAAATTCAAAAGGATTTTGGTTACCATAATAGTATTAACTTCCAGAATCATCGTTCCAATCAGTGAGGGAGCCAGAGAAGATTCAGGAAGGATTACAGAAATCAACCCTTCACTTTAGGGGCCGAGAAAGTTTTAGAAACTCTGAGTTATTCAAACTCTCACTCTCAGTGTGGATATGATTCTATTCCTCGGGGCTCCGAGGCTTCAGCCACTCAAGGTCATCAATGGAGGTTGTTCCCTACAATTCTTGTTCATTTAGAGACCCAATATGAAGATTGTACACAAAATGGTTTCTTTGTGCAACTTTGGGGTGAAGAAAAACTACTTTCTGCGGTTCGTGTTTGGATCCATGACCACTGGTATGAATATTTTGATTTATTTGTAGTTTCAACTTCCTCCTTTGTTCTTTTCAAGAACCCTATTATTAAGGGTAGAGTTTTGCGTAAAGGACCCTTTTGGATTGGAAATACTTTTCTTGGGACCCTAGATTGGAAATAAAATATGTCACTAGAAACCCTAAATTTATGTCCTCTTCCAACTTGTTTCTTGCTTCCATTTCTTCTAGAATAATTTTTTGAGATCTCCTCAATCCAGCAAATTGCTAATCATTTTGGGGATTTTTTAAAAAGTGAATTTATTATTTTGAATGGAAAACCCTCCATTATGGTTTGGGATCTAATTAAGAAACCTTCTTCCCTCCCACTTAGAATTTGTTTGTCCACTATTAAAGGGGAATGGATTCAACAGTTAAATTGGGAGAAATCTACCTAGAAGGAGGCAAACTTAATCATTGATTTTGATATTTTCTTTAGAGTTGAAAACCCAGATCTTTCTTCATTCTCGGGGGTTTTAGATTTGAACCAATCATTCCCAAATTATTTTCCTCACCCTTCTCCTCATTCTTCGTCAAATCATTATGGGTCGCTTAAAAAATTAGTCTTTGACATTCAAGATCTTAATATAATTTCTGAAAATAGTCAGCAAGTTCATTCTCAACCCATTGCTAGATCTAAATCGAAGCCCTCTTCACCATCGTTGCCTTTGAATAAATCTTCATTCACCTCTAATGCTTCGACCTCTTCCTCTCATACCCAATTAAAGAACCTTTCTCTCTCGAAGGGAGATATTGAAAATTTTGAAAACATCCTTAATGGATTTGAGGATGAATTGATGAAATTTGTAAATGAGGCTATGTCTAAAGCAGTAGAAGATCTGATAGAAGAAATTGCTGATGAGGTTTTGGCAGAAAATGATTTAGTTATGACTTCTCCCACTCCTCCCATTTTATAGTCTTCTACAAAAAGAAAAATTGATTTCTTTGATTCTATCATATCTTCTCCTCCTTCTGCACCTGATGTGCTGGAGTCTTTTTCTTCTTCTCCCATCTCACAATATGATGTTGACCTAAAAGCTTCATCTTCTCCTAGACCTAAAAGAGGTCAGAAATTGAATAAGGAGAAGACCAATATTGAAATTGTAGTCGGGCTTCAATCTACTCTGGAAATGAAACTTTGATCAACCTCCAAGAGATCGAGTGGGTTGAATTCCCCCTTTCAATGTTGGTAGTGTGATTCTACTATGGGGATAAAATCTTCAGAAAGAATCGAGAGGAAGAGGATAGAGGGAGTCTCTCCTCAAGTGCAATGAGGGTCACCTCCTGGAATGTTAGGGTCTTAAATGCCCCTAACAAAAAATGCTTGATAAAGCATCATTTACTTGGTACTTTTCCTAAAATTATTTTGCTTCAAGAAAGTAAACTCTTAGTTCAATTGGCTAAAGACACGTTTAGTTCTTGGAAAGATTGGGATTTGATTGTGTCTCTTGCTTTTGGTGCTTCAGGGGGTTTAATCACCCTGTGGAATAAGTCTTTTGTTAAAGTGGATCAATTTGAGATTAAAACAAATTGGATTAAAGTGTCAGCTTTGTGCTTAAGATCAAACACTCGCATTTTGATTTACAATATTTATGGTCCATGCACCATAGAAGGAAAGAGGAAAATTTGGAAGCAATTGTATTTAAGTTTTGAGTCTATTTCATTTGCTACAAAATTGTTGTAGGAGACTTTAATGCTATTAGAAATACATCTGAAAAAATTGGTGGAATAACTCCCCCAACTGGTATGATGGATGACTTTAATAATTTTATTTCCTCCAACAATTTATATGACTATCCGATTAAAAAATGGTACTTTCACATGGACTAATAGGTGAAAGGATTTTTATCAAATTGTAGAAAAACTTGATCGTTTTTTGCTTTCTGAAAATTGGCTTTCGGCTCCTTGGGACTTTATGTCAATCATTCATGCTCTTCTTGGCTCATATCACTTTCCAACCTCTCTGTCCTTTTCTGAAGAAAAGCAGAATACTAAGTTTCCTTTCATATTTGAATCTATGTGGTTTAGAGACCAAAATTTCATTGATTTAATAAGAGATTGGTGGACTAATTCTCCTTTTTTTGAGGGAACAAGAATGTTTCAATTATGCAAGAAGTTGCAATAGCTGAAAATTAAGATCAAGGATTGGAATGTCAAACATTTCAAAAACATTTTTCTGAAAAAGTTCGAATTGAATCAGTGTTGTCTAAATTTTATGAAGTTATCAAAAAGGGAATGGATAATTCTTTGTAGAAAACACTGAAAGTGGATTTAGAAGAGATTCTTGCCCGTGAAGAGTCTTATTGGAGACAAAAATCCAGGGAGACTTGGTTAAATGAAGGTGACAAGAATACCATTTTTTTTCATGCCTCCACAAAATTATACAAACAGTGAAATAAATTTCTTTCAATTCTATCCTCTTTTGGTTCCATTCTCACTTCAGATGAAGATATTGGTTTCGAGGTAGTCAATTATTTTAAAAACCTTCCCTCTCCTAATATTTCTTCTTCTTTTGATGAAGAGAATGAGATTATCAATAATATCCCCAATCTAGTAAATGAAGATCACAATAAAATAATGATGACAAAATTTTCTCTTGAAAAGATTAAAGATGTGATCTTTTCAATGGAACCCGAGAAAGCTCCTGGTCCTGATGGATTTACAATTCTTTTCTTTCAGAAATGTTGGGATATTATTAGTCTTGATGTTCTTCTTACCATTGAAGAATCTAGGAGATACAAGAAAGTATTAAAAGATTTTAATACAACCTTTCTAATTCTTATTCCCAAGAAATTGGCTCCTTCATTTGATGATTTTAGACCCATTGTGCTTTGCAATTCAATTTATAAAATTTTGACTAAAGCAATTGCATTGAGACTTGCCAAATTGCTCCCCTTGATAATCTCAGATGAACAAGGGGGCTTTGCCCCAGGGAAGGAAACCCCTGAAGGTGCCATCTTGACACATGAAGTTCTTCATTCAGTTATATCAGAAAAATCTTCTGCGGTGGTTTTAAAATTAGATATGCTAAAAGAATATGAAAAAGTTAACTGGGATTTTTTACTTGCAATATTAAAGAAATTTGGATTCTCCCATTCTTGGTGTAATTGGATTTTTTCATGTGTTTCGGGGGCTAGCTTTTCCATTATTATTAATGGTTCTCCTCATGGTTTTTTTTACCCCCTCTCAAGGGGTAAGGCAGGGAGACCCCATATCTCCTTTTCTATTTATTTTATTGGCCGAAGGCTTAAGTAGATCCATTATCTCAGCTCGTAATGCAAGGATTTGGAAAGGAATTTCTATTTGGTCCTTTCCATCTCCAATCTCTCACTCTCTTTTTGCTGATGTCACACTTCTCTTGGGTCAAGCTACTATGGCAGAGGCTAAGACTATGAAAAGGATTATTTCAGATTATTTCTCTTATTCAAGACAAGTCCATAACTCGGCAAAATCAAAGATATTTTTTTTGAATGTTGATCCTTTAATCAAAAGAAATTTACTTAAGTTATGGGGCTTTTAGTGTGACTCTCTTCCTTGTAAATATTTGGGCATTCCTTTCATTTCCGGTAAGGAAAAGCATGACTTTTGGGATAAATTGATTTCTTCAATTTCCAATAGAATTTCTCAATGGAAATCCAAATGGCTCTCTTTTGCGGGAAAATTGGTTATTCTCAAGTCAATTTTATGTTCACTTCCAATTTATTTAATGTTAGTTTTAAGCTTACCTAAAGGGAAAGGGTTGTTATTGCAAAAAGTGCTTAGAGATTTCCTTTGGTCGGAAAACATGATGGAAAAATATGAATTACCTCTTGTTGCCTAGGATATTATTTGTGATCCTAAATCTCATGGTGGTGCTCGTTTGAGAAATACCTTTCTTCAAAATAAGGTGTTAGGTGCAAAATTGGTGTGAAAAATATATTCTAAACTAGATTCTAAATGGAGCAAATTGATGAGATACAAATATTTGGATTCTCTTGATAAAGAAAGAATCTTTACTCAAAAGCAACTTCCTAAGGGATCTAAAATTTGGAATTTTCTTTCTTCCTATAGATCAGCCATTCTTCAACATCTTTCTTGGGTAATCAATAATGGTGAAAAAGCTCTTTTCTAGGATGATGCATGGAATGGACATTCACCTCTTCATTAGTTGAGGGATTGGAATCAATTAGAATAATAATCAAAACTCAAATGGGGCCAAAAAGTTAGAGATTATTTCTAATATTGATCCCTCCAATCCCTCCAATTGTAAATTGAAGGACATTAATTCTATGCAAGCTCCTCCTCACCTTAAATAGTTATTAAAGGCTGAATTGGAAAAGAGACAAGTTTATTTGTCAAACAAATAGGATGAAATCATATGGTTAAAATAAAAATCTAGGAAACACAATGTAAAAGATGGTTACAACTCTCTTGTTTGTTCTAACCATAGCATATTTTTTCCCATCAGGCTTTGTTGGGGACCTCACATTCTTCCCAAGGTGGGAGATTTTGCTTGGCTGGCCATTAAAGACATATTTTTGACTAGTTTGAGATTAGATAGATTGGGTATAACGAATCTTTTTTCCTTGTGTCATTTGTGGGAGAGCTTTTGAGTCTACGAATCAACTTATTTTAAATTGTGAATTTTCTCACACGTGCTGGTGTTGGTTGATAAATAACCTTGGTTGGTCTAGTCCTCTTCATAATTCACTTTACCATCACTTTCTTTCATGGCCTTCTCTTCATTCCTCCTCCATTTTCTCTCCCCTTTGGGAAATTTTCCCCTCCATTCTTATTTGGAATATCTAGTTGGAATGAAATAATAGAATCTTTAGAAAGAAATCTTCTCCTATCTCTCTGGTCCTTCAAAGAATTGAAATTTTGATTTTTGAAGTCACTCATTCAACTCTTCATAGAAAATCCTTGTCAAACAGTCGGTTTTCCTCTTGGGATACTTTTATTCTGAAGAAGTGGCATTTATTGAAGCTCCCTATGGTTGGTTCAATTTCTTCAATGGCTTCTATTTCTAAAAGAAACAATTCTTCATGGTCTCCTCCTCCCCCTGGCTTCATCAAACTCAATTTTGATGGAGTATCTAGGGGAAATCCGGGAAAATCTAGTATTGCTACTGTGTTGAGAGATTGGAATGGTTCTTTTATCTCAGCTACATGTGAGCAAATCCCTGTTAGATCTAATAACGTGGCAGAATTCAAATCTTTATGTTTGGGTCTCAAGCTTGCTAAAAAGTTATCAATTTCTCATCTCTTTATTGAAGTGGATTCAATGGTTACGATTTCAGCTCTAAAAAATCGAAACACTCCTTTGTGGCACCTAAACTATATTTTAGAGCACATTTTATTGCAACTTGAAGAGATTCCTAACTTCTTGATTGCTCACTGCTATAGGGAAGCTAACATGGTTGTAGACTTTCTAGCTAATAAAGTTGTTGATGAAAATCTTACTTCTTGGGAACTCTTTGCAGAAGAATGCAACAAATTATTTATTAAAGTTCTTTTTTAATTTTGATCTTTTAATTGTGCTGAGATGATTTATCTATTGCAAAAATTTGAAATGTTCTTTGGGCTTGTATATCTCTCTCACCCTTGTTCTTGTGATATAATTCTTTTACACATGGAGATATTTGGATTGTCAGATGTGGAATGGGTTATCACGTGAGCCGTGATCACATGTTCTTTGGCTTCGATTATTTACCCTATTTTAATTGGGGTAACGGTAATAGATTCATGTGTTCACTTTTTGATAGTTATTTCATCCTACAGGCATGCCTCTCTTGTTTCTAGTGATTATTCTTCTAGTACTGATTATTCCTTCTTGGGCTGGATGTCCAAATTTGAAGAAGGTTTACTATTAATTGCTCATGTTAGTTGTGAGATGGCTCCTTTTTTAAATAACATGGTGGTTTTTTTGGCACATGATATTTCACTTGATTCCCAAGAAGCACTTACAGAATTAGGCATCACTGTTGATTTAAATCTTTTATGTCCTCTCTTGGGACTCACTCATGGCTAGATTCTCGTCTGTGGATTTTCATTTATTAATTATTCCTTGCCATTTTCTTGGAGGCTTCCTGATTTTATGGGGATAAACTTGGAAATGGGGTTTTTTGCTTCTTTCAATGTTTGACCATGAGAATTTAGTTCTCATGATTAGACATCTAAAGAATCCATTGTGATATCTTTGGTGGAATTATGTAGCTCGGGTACTCTGCCATTCTAGCTACATTTCCAACACTTCACACCTGGCAGCATTTGCATTGTCAAATTTCTCGGCATGCTTGAACATTTATTGTTCTTTGATTTGGGCATAATGAAGTTTTCTTTTATATTTCAAATGGCAGTGGCTTTTTCTGCACATTCTTTGTATTAGTTTTATTGCTCATTCAAATTTGGTGGCTTGCTACTCTGTTCTTCATCAATGGATCATCTTTTTAGAGTTTTGGTACCTCCCCGAGTTCATGAAATCAGGTTTGATTCTCCGTTCACTGAAGAGAAACTTAGAGGGGATTTTTCTTTCAAGTGTAAATAGGTATTGGATTCAATTCAAATTGTCTTGGGATTTGATTAGATGGATATGTACACAATGGTCTTACCATATGAAATGACTTCACAATTTGTGTCAAACTTAATGGATATACTGGGTTTTGTCAAAATGGTGAAATTTTTAGCAGGCACCTACCTGTTGCCACATGTGTGCCCTGTCTCTACTCTCCAACCAACTTTGGACAGATATGACATTTTACAGGGGTAGAATTTAGTTGGTGGAGTTTTGAGCAAGCAACATCTTCTCTCAGACTTTTGTCTCTCCAAATTGCTTAATGCAATGGCCTATGGGCTCTTGAATGATTTCCATAGTGAGTTAAAATTTTAGTTAAATCTCCTCAAGCATCAATATGGGAGTTCGGTAAGCCATCCAATTATCTTGCTTTACAAGGAAATTCAACTCCTTATTCAACATGCCATTTTAGAGCCTCATGAAGAGCCCCACTTCCCTCTGCCTACAAACATCGCCTCCTTTGAGGGAAGTACCTCTTAAGGGATGTTCTCATTTCCCTTCTTTTATCTCTCATTTCATTGGTATATGTCAAGCTGAATTCTCTTCTCAAATTTTGCCTCTTCTTCAGTTTTTCATTTCAGATGAATTGAGCACTTTAAATGTCTTCAGGAAAATGCTTATTGCATTGGATTTATTCGGCTTCTTTTGGTCTCTTTGGATCCTTTAGTTGGCATTTTTGGAGCTATCAGTTATCTCTCGCTCTTTGGCTTCGACGGATTTTGGCCATTTTTCTGGCTTTTGTTCTCTACAAAAGCTTGTGTTTCTCTTGCCTGAGTTTTCTCTTCTGGGATATATGTCCCTATTACTCTTTTAGCTTTTGAGCTCTACAGATTTTGTTTCTAATCTGAAATTTTCATACATATGTAAACTTCTTTTAATTTGATAAATTTGTGGCATTGCCACCTTTTCTTAAAAAAAATATATAAGTATATGATAATTACACACAAAAGTAAAATAGCTCTTCAAATAAAATAAAGTAAACAATCTAATAAAATAAAATAATTCTTAAGTAAAAATAAAATATTTAAGTACCTCCATGTATTAAATAAAATAATTCTATAATAAGAATAGCATTAGGTTTACAATATGAATTATATCGAGGATGGTAAAAAAGGTAGAGCATACAACAAAATCACAATAAAAAACAATGAAGAAACTTGTGACCATAGAGGTGATTACTTGATCGAACTATCTGATATTGTATGTATGGATTTCAAATAATTGGAGAACATTGTGATCATAGGTAGATTCTTGGGGAAAAGATTGATAAGGCACAAGATCACAAAATGGGCGGACATGCTTGGAGTTCTAATCTTGTATTGAATTTTTTGTCAAAAGGATTTTTTGTTCTAGTTTTCAAATCAAAAGAAGAAAGAAATAAAGTATTAAATGGGGAGCAATAGAAACATGACAACTCATATCTATTCCTACAAATGTAGAGATCCAATTTCAATTCATTAGAAACCTCACCTATAGAAGGGTCGATTTGAATTAAGTTATACATTTTTCCCTTTGAGTAGTGCTATACAAAAATCATAAATAAGATAGGAAATTCCATAGGGAAAACATAGAGATTGTATGTGAAATGAAGAATCCCTAATCTATGCTAGAATCAAATTAATAGCGATCAACAAGATACCAAGAATTGTCCAACTTCACACTAATCTTGGATGTTGGAATCAAGAAATAGAAGTAGAAACTTCAAAGTTTTTGTACCTTAAATGAGAGAAAAGGAATCATTTTAAGTTTGTATCATTAAAAACCCCCAATGTCATGAATGCAATGTAAGCAAAAAAGAAGGAAACCCAAATCAACACAAAAGTAATTCACTTAATGAGAAGGCATAAATTCCTATGGAGAACACAAAATTACAAATTTTGGAGACCAATCAACCCAATGATAACAAAAAGGAGCAAGATGAAGCCCAGAATGAGAACTCCCAATATGAAGATGAAGAATATAAGGATGAAATGGATTTGGTGGATAGAAAACACATAAAATAGATGACAAAAAATTCTCAAATTGGGCTCTTGAGACTCAAATAAAAGTTGTAAAACAAACAAGCAAAAGAGGGAGGAGGAAGCTATGAAAAGTGATTAGAGCTCAATCAAAAAATACCTTCTGAGATCCAAGGGAGGAATTCTCTCCCTTGGAGAGCAATGAATATTCTTACATGGAATTTTCCCCTAACAAATGAGACATGGTAAAGTACCAATTTGATAATCAATTGATTAACCTCATAATGTTACAAGAAAATAAGCTAAGATAACCTAAGACGACAACCTTCATCAATAATTTTAAAGGATGGAAGGGTACTTTTGTTGAAGCTACTAGGTTAGCAAGTGGATTGACAATATTATGGAAACCAAATACGATATTGATCAAACCCCAAATATCCAAGACCAATTGGTTATTAAAAAAGGTTTGTAGTCTAAACACGACACTAAATCTATTTATCTTTAATATATATGGTTTGAAAAACCAATAGATAGAAAACAATTATGGAATGAGTTAAGTTTGTAATTCTCAAAATTGGCTAACTCCAACTTTGTGGTGAGAGGAGAATTCAACACAATAATCAACACCCATGAGAAATTGGGTGGAATAAGGAAACAAACTCAATCTCAAATTAACTTTATGGATTTCGTGAATCATAATAGCCTCATTGACATTTCCCCAACCAATGCTAACTACACTTGGAATAATAGGAGAATGGGTTTCACTAATATAGCTAAAAGACTTGAATGGCTTCTATTGTCCCCATCATGGCTCTCAAGGTTGATACTACCATACTCCCAAATAAGAATTATTGCTAACTAAGATCATTTCCCTATTGATCTAGCCATACAAGAGGAACACAAGCCTTAGAGATACTAGTTTCAATTTGAAAAATGTTGTATAGAAGCTCAAATATTACAAGGGATTAGTATCCAATTGGTGGAAAAAACCATTAAGTATACAAGTAACAAGAATGCTCAAAATCCAAAAGAGGTTGCAATACATCAAAGAAAGCCTAAAGGTCAGGAATAAATCAACATTCAAAAACATGTTCCATGAAAGTGTAGTTTTGTAAAATTGCACCCTATGTCAATTTCACACTTGCACATCTAGCTTGTTGTATTTATGACAAAAACCCATAAGTTAGAATTTCATGATTTTGACTCCATGGGAAACAACAATGAAGCATTAATAGCCTAAATACTTGCACAATGTTTTGAGTAGGACACTTTCATGATGCACAAACATCCTCATGATGCGCTAGTGTCCCCAAACTTTTTGTGATTCAAATGAGAATATTCTATATCCTTTACCTATGAAACATGTCATTATGGTAGAAAGTACACAAATGAAAGGACTCCTCCCACCCATGCAACCACACAAAACCTCATTTTACCTATCATTCTCATTCATTCTTGCATGATATCTTTCTATCTTGCTCTCTCCCATTCTACTCAATCTTCTTCATTCTCTATTTCTCTCCTTGGCTTCCATATCAAAGCTCTACCAGATTTATCTCAAGAAATAGGTAAGGCTTCTCTTGCATGCTACTACATCACATCTATCTATCCAAGAGGGAAGCCACATGTTGTTGGTAATTATCTCTTATTATTTTTATCTCATATATTTTATTTGTGATAGGGGATCTCCTCCTTGCAGGGTTTGTTTCTATCACATGTATTTTACATTTGTGATAGGGTTTCTCCTCCTTGTAGGGTTTTTTTCTATCACATGTTATTTACATTTGTGCATTTTATATATCCCAATCCTATTTGGTTGTTTGTGGAGATGGAAACACCAAACCAAGGGGTTTGACTGAGGCAATCCCTAAAATAACCCCCAACATTTTTCTTGTTTTGTTTATGTGTGGATGTATAGATTCAACAATTTGAACTTATTAGATTTTGGACTCTTATTTTCTATTTCATCAGAGACAATATTGTGGGGCACAAATGTCCCTACAGTGCACTATCATCTATGGTCGATGGTTAATCCTCGTGAGGGTAAAATTTGTGATTTATGCACTTTTTGGTTCTATATATTAGAGATTTTAATTTTGTTATCTATTTTTTTAATTAAGTGATTTTATCATTCTTGTCATTAGTAGTTTAACATTTATTTGGTTAAGTTTTTTAAACACTCTCCATTCTTTATCTCATCACTCGAGCTTTGATCCTTGATGATGCCCTAGATGATTTCTTAGAGGCATTTCCTTCTACTCAAAAATTTGATAAACAAACTTCTTCATTAAAACCTTCTTTTCAAGTCAAAGAGTTTGTAAATGTAGTCATAGTATCTTCCACCCCTCAAAGGCCTAAGATACCAGTCATTTATGTGACTTTGATTAGCTCATCTCCTAAAATAATTCATTACTTTTGTGGGGTACTTGTCAAAAGTGACACGCCAAACCTTTACATGAGATTCATACAATTTAAAGCTCCATCTTATAGAGTGGTAGCCCATACTTATAATACTAGAAGGAATCAACAAAATATTAATAAATCTACTTCTTTACCACCTTTTCAACCAAGCCTTCCTCAAGCACCTAAACTTGGAGCCAAGCCACTAAGTGAGTATCATATTGTCAAGCAACTTTGCATTACTCCCATCAAGTTCTCACTTTGAGATTTGCTTCAAACTGCTAAGGTTTACCAAGGTATGTTTCAAGAAGCCTTGCAAAAGACCCTATTTCCTTCTTCTTCTAGGTCGACAGATGTTAATGCATTGATGGATCATATTTATGCAGATTCACTGAATATTATGTTCCATCCACATGAACTCCCACCTTTGGAAGTACAAAAGCAAGTAGATCCTTTAATCCAATAATATTTTACATTAAAAATATTGGCATTAGACGTGCTCTCATTGATATTGGTTTGACACTCAACATATGTAGCATTGACTTGTTACCAAAAATTAAAGTCAATTCAATTTCCCTTCTTGCTTCTTCTTTATATATTCATGGATTCGATAATACCAGTCGTAAAGCCTCAGGCACAGTAATTTTGCCTCTAAGTTTGGGACCCATTACTGTACCCACCCCAATATATGTTTAATGAATTTCAAAAGTTTAAGGCATTAGTTGAAAAAGAGTTTGGATGTCAAACCATAACTCTTAGGTCAGATGATGGGAGTGAGTTATGTTCCAATCATTTCATTGACTTTTGTACTAAACATGGTATTAAGCATCAGCTTACCACACCCTATACCCCTCAACAAAATGGTGTTGTCAAGTAGAGAAATCATACCATCATGGAAATGGCCTGCTGTATGTTGGAGAACATGAATGTCCCAAGAAGTTTTGGGATGAGGCAGTGTATACTATAGTATACCTTCTTAATTGGTCTCCCACACATGCCATCAAGAAGATTACCTTAGAGGAAGCATGGTCTGGGAGGAAACCAAGAATCACTCATCTTAGAGTGTTTGGTTTGACTACGTATGTTTGGATTCCATATGCCAAGAGGACCAAACTAGAATCCAAGAGCCAAAAGTTGATGTTAATAGGATATAGTGACAATCAAAAGGCCTATCAGTTGATTGATGTGGCCACTAATAATTTGACATTCAGTAGGGATGTTGTGTTTGATGAGGAAGGTGGACCCTTTTTTCTCTTTTCTCTCATCAATAGTCCTGACAATCGGTCTTTGAAGCCCAATTATTTGGGAGCTAAGCTTTTAGTAGCTCCACATGTAGGGAGGAATTTTGATGATTTTGACATTATGGAATCTCCTAGGCAAGATACTCCACCAGTAGGGAGGGACTCTGATGACAATGTTATTGTGGAATCTCCTAGGTAAGATTTTTGTACCAATAGATTTTCCTCAAGATAACTTGGATCAACATCTTGATGGTATTATTCCAGGCATCCCAAGTCATAATGATGCTCATCTTGATATAGAAGAAGATGCATCTACTCCTCACCCTAAGTGGTGGGTGAAGCTCATTAGTGATGTTCATGATGATGAGCTTGTTGAGGGAAGATTATCTAGAGGCAAGAGAAAAAAGAACATAGTAAACTTTGCTCTTATGGACAACATTTAGAGTGTTTATGAGCCCCAGTAGTATTCAGAGGCTAAGGGTAAACCTGAATGGGAAAAGGCTATGGATTTTAAGCATCATAGTCTTTTGAAGAACAACATGTGGGTTTTGTTATATTTTCCACCAGGAAAGAAACCCATTGGCTACAAATGGGTATACAAAATAAAATACAATGCTAATGGAACATTGGATAAATACTTGAGGCTTGGTTGGTCGTTAAGGGTTTCTCGCAGAGAAAAGGTATTGACTATGAGGAAACCTTTGCTCCTACAACAAAGATGAGAACCATCTGACTTGTCCTAGCCATGGCATCATAGTTTGGCTGAAAATTCCACAAGATGGATGTGAAGAGTGCCTTCCTCAATGGAGATTTGGAGGAAGAGGTATACATGACACAAACTCCTAGTTTTAAGGTTGCAGAAAAAGAGCATAATGTATGTAGTTTGTTGAAGGCTCTTTATGGCCTAAAGTAGGCACCCAGGGCATGGTACCTGAATTTTGAAAAGTATTTGGTTGCACAAGGGTTTCAAAGGAGTCCCTCAGATGCAAAATTGTATGTCAAGAGCACTGGCAATGATATCATCCTTCTTGTCATCTATGTGGATGATATCATCATTACTGGTGTAGACAACTAAATTTGGACACTTAATTTATCCAAATTTATCCCCTTTTGTCTAAACATCCTTTTATTTGCGTTAATTAAGTAATATTACTATTATTTAATTAATACCCTTAATTTTGCCAAATCCCTAAGGTATTTAGTTAATAATTAAATACCTTATCTCTTTAATCCTCCTTTTCATCAAATGAATTAAATAAATATGACATTTATTTAATTCCTCACAAGTCACATCCTTTTCCTTAATCTTAATCAATCTCCTACTCTCTTCATTAGGAATGTGCACATGCCTAATCCTTGATTAGGATGTGTCACATCCTCCAACTTTTGCAAGTTGGATTCTAATCCTCATTACCCTCTAATTATCTTCTAATTACTAATTAGTTAAGCCTAATTAGTACCTTGGTCAAATCTCCCCATCCCCCAAGGAATTTTTAATTCCTTTTTATTCATCCAAGACTTCTTTATTAATCCTCATTACCCTCTAATTGTCTTGTCCATGGGATTCTTCCAAGCATGTGATTTTTTAATTCACATTTATTCACCCAAGATTATTCTCATCTCCCAATGTACTTGCAAAGTACTTGTCCTTACACATCACATGTCCTTCCACCTCACTTATACATCATCCATCTTAAGCCACTTCACCCTCCACATGTCAAGATGTGAAGGCTTGTGAGTCCTTAAATCACCATAGCCCTTCATCTTGGCCTTGGTGGCTTAATCTCAACCATTGAATTCTTTAGAGAATTTAAATTCTTCTATAAATACCTCCCCTCTTCTAATGCATTAAAGAACACTTAGCCATTTGCACCCTTATGCTACCAAATTGTTCACTCAATTTGCAAGCATTATCTTAGCCATTTAGTCAAGACACTTAGTCTCTAGCATTAGAATTTTATCATATTGTTCATCTTGCATCTATCCATCTCCATAGCCATCCAAGGAGCACACAAGCATTCAAAAATCAAGGGCCAACCAAGGTATTTCAACAACACAAAGAAAGTATAATCACTTGTTATCTTTTTATTTTATTTCTTTATGTTATCAATTCCTTAGGCTAATCTTTGAGGTGTCTTTTGTGTTTTTCCTTATTGCATAATAGTTATTTTGTGTATTTAGAATAGGATAAACATTTAGGATCAAAATTGGTAGTAGGTTACATTTGATTGAACAAATCAAGTCGAATTTGTGTCATGCATTCGAGATGATGAACTTGGGTCTACTACACTATTGTTTAGGTGTAGAAGTTTGGTAAATGGGTGTAAGTATCTTCATTTCTTAGTCAAAGTATGCCTAGATTTTTCTAGAGAAAATGAGGATGGAAGATTGCAAAATATCATCCATTCCTATGGATAAGGGGCTAATTTTTTTAGCCAAATCAGACTTACCAGTGGTGAATGAGTTTGCACTCAGGCAACTAGTGGGCAACCTCATCTATCTTACTGCCACTAGGGTTGATCTTAGTTTTTTTGTGAGCTAATTTTTCTCATTTCATGGCTGCCCCTAAGGAAAAGCACTGGGTTGCAATGAAGAAAGTGTTGAGATATGTGAAAGGGACACCTTACTTTAGCATTTTATACAACAAATGCAAAGATCCTATGTTGGTTGATTTTACAAATTCATATTGGGCAAGTTTAGTTGATGACAGGAAGTCCACTTCTAGGTACATTTTTCTTCTTGGTATGGGTGCAATCACATGGACAAGCAAGAAGCAACAAACAATCGCTCTTTCCTTAATAGAAGCAGAGTACCAATGAATGGTTAAGGCCACATGTGAGGCAGTATGGCTTTGAAGGATGCTTGTTGACATGCAAATGTGTCAAGCAAAGCCTTCACCCTTGTTTTGTGACAATCAAGGGGTGATAAAGTTTGCCAAGAATCCAGTCTTCCACGAGCAAACCAAGAATGTTGAACTTCATTTTCATTTCATCAACCAGCTTGTTGAAAATGGATCTGTGATGTTGCAGTATATTCCAACTGAGGATCAGGCTGCAAACATTCTCACCAAGTCTCAATCTGAATAAATTTGTAAAATTTCAAGATAAGCTTGGTGTAGTTAGTAGGATGACCATTAAGGTAGGGTATTAAAGTATTATTGTAATATTTAATTGTCATCTTAGCTTTTAGTTATTCAATACTTTACTTTTAGTTAACTTAGTTTGCTTTAGTTATCTTTTAATATCTTTTTGTTATTTTCTTTAGTTTGCTTTAGTTAACGATTGTTTGTTTTTAAAAACATTGTCTTGTAATTCTTTAAATAAGGATTTTTTTCTCTCCTTTGTAAATAATGAATATCAAATATCAATTATCATTTCAGCCTCAACTTTTTTTTATTTTGCATATTTCCTACTAAGAAAATCTTGATAAACCATATGTTTTGTTCTCATTGGCCCTCAATTTTGGTGGCATTATGAATAGTTTTCATTCACCTACCTCAATGAACAATGCATTAATCTCCACATGTTTGTTTTGATTACTCATTCATTTGGTCATCGGGCTAAGGCTTGGTCCTCAAAAGCCTTCGGCTAGAATAGGTATAGCTGAATATTTTAATCACCAAATATAATCTTATACATAAAAATTTGTAATTTTACATAATTCTTTTCAAAATTCCTTTATTATTTTCTTACAAATCCATGGAATTAATTGTGCACAAAAATTTACTCCTTCCAAGTGTTAATATTAAGGTGATATTCCCCCACAACCTAACAACTAGGCTTTGATACCAAAGGAATAAAACTTTGAATCAATATAAAACTATTTCCACAAAACTTCATGAGTGAAAATAATGCAAAAGAATAGACAAACATACAAATATGACAACACAAGATATATTGTAAAAAAAATACATAAGGGAAAAACAAAGCCTCCAAAACTATCCACACAATGTATTATCTCATGAATAAATATTATAGTACAAATACCTAGTCTCCATGAATATGTCCAAAACACCAATCTCTCTGCTTGCACCCCACATGAACAAGTAAATAAAATTATGTGACCTACAAGAGATGCTTAATCAACCTTAGCCAACAACCAAAAGGTTATAGATAAAAGAAACTAACAAAAAGAGAAAAATATGATAAATAGAGGGAGGGAGAGAATGACAAATCTACATACAAAGATAAAAAGGAAAAAAATGACAAAAAAATAAAAAAGAGAAAGATAAAAGATAGATGGAGAGAATAAAATAAATAGAGTGAGTGAGTGAGAAAGCGAGAGAGAGAATAAAGAAAAAGAAACTGAGAAAAATATAAAAATGTGAAAATATAGAAATGGGAAAGGAAAATAGATAGACAAAGAAAGATAATTGAGAGGATAAAAAAAATAGATAACAAATAGAAGATAGAAAGACATATGCTAGGGAGAAAAAATAAAAAAATAATTTTGATTGGTGAAACCATGGATTTTAAATTTCAATCCTATGACAAAGAATTCCTTGTTTTTACCTATTTTGGTTCATTCTTTTCCATCCCTCTTTAGTTTTGGGTTGATTTTATAATATACATATCTTCCCCTTTGTAATAGTGGTATGCAAATGTCATAAAGGATGATAGAAATTCTTCTAAGGCACCTTTGATCCAAAGGGAAAAAGAGAAGGATTCTATGTTACTTAATACAAATGGATTGTTGGTGTATCAGTCAATAGGTACACTAAACTCACATTATGATTTTTTCGTAAATTGGTTTCTAATTAATCAAAATATTCTAATCCAAACCCCTTTCAAAGACAAAAAGGTATGGAATTCCCTTTCTTCTTCTTTTTGATTGACTTAGGGGTATACCCATGACCCAACCCAATGTCCAACTTTCCTTACCTTGGTCTTACATTATGCCAAGTTGGGGTCGGAAAGGGGTGAGCATAGGGATAGAAATTCTTCTAAGTCACCTTTGATCCAAAGGGTAGAGGAGAAGGATGCTATGTTACTTAATGTGAATGGATTGTTGGTGTATCAATCAACAAGTACACTAAAATCACATTATGATCTTTTTATAAATTGACCTTCAATTAATCAAAATATTCCAATCCAAGCCAATTTTCAAAGATGATAAAAAAGGTAATATTAAAAGTGTAGGAAAAAATAACGGTTTATCAATAAGAAATGAGATAAATTTATAGAAAATTAACAATAAAACGAGAGACATCAAAAAAAGAAGAAGAGAGAATAAACAAACATGTGATAGAGAGAAGGAAAATGAAAATAATGAGTAAATGAAATTGAAAGAGAACAAATAAAAAATCAATAGATAAAGAATAGTTAGTGAAAGGGAAAAGCAATAGGATGAATGAAAGTATTAAATAGTTAGTGAGAGAAACAATAAATCATAGAAAAGAAAAGATGAATAAAAATGAGAGAGTGAGAGAGTGAAATACAAATAAACAAAAACAAAAAAATAAAAAAGAAATTGAGAAAGGGACATAAAAATAAATATCAAAGGTAAATAAAAAGGAATTGAAGATAGAAATAATAGAAAACAAAAATATGCTAGAAATATCAACAATCATAAAGAGAAAGAAGAAAAAGAAATAAATAGAGAGAATAAAAGAAACATTGAATGTCAAATAATAAGAAACAATCATGTAAAGACAAAGAATTACATCGTGAAGATAATTAAAAATGGAGTTGAACAAAAATGAAAAGGTGGTAAAAAGAAAGGCAATTTTAAAAAGAGAGACAAAAATAAAACAATCATGTAAAGATGAAAAATTACATGGTGAAGGAGAAGCATTGATTTCCAAATGAAAAATAGAGAGAGAACCAATCAAGTAAAGACAAAGAATTACATGGTGCACATAATTAAAAAAGGAGTTGAAGATAAATAAAAAGGCAGTAAAAAAAAAGACAATTTTAAAAAGAAAGAAAAAGACAAAAAACAAGGTAAATCGAGAAAAATATAGATTGAAAGAAAACATAAATAAAAGTAATATGAAATAAAATGAGATGTGCATGAACAAGGTAAGAGAGAGACACACACAAAAGAAGAGACAAATAGAAAATAGGGAATATAATTAAGAGAGAAACAAATGAGATAAAATATATGAATGAAAAAAGTAACATAGGGAAAAAAAGAGGTAATATTAAAAATCAAGACAAATAAAATTAAAGTAATAGAATGAGATAAATAAATACAATACCAAAAATAGTTGAAAATTATGTGACCTACAAGAGATGCTCAATCAACCTTAGCCAACAAAAAAAAGTTTATAGAAAAAAGAGACTAACAAAGAGAGAAAAAAATATGATCAATAGAGGAAGGGAGAGAATGACAAATCTACATACAAAGATTAAAAGGAAAAAAATGATAAAAAAATGAAACAAGAGAAAAATAAAAGATATATGGGGAGAATAAAACAAATAAAGAGTGAGTGAGCAAGCAAGAGAGAGAGAATAAAGAGAAAAATTTGAGAAAACATATAAAAATGTGAAAATATAGAAATGGGAAAGGAAGATAGATAAACAAAAAGAGATAATTGAGAGAATGAGAAAAATAGATAACAAATAAAAGATAAGAAAGATATATGGGGAGAGAAAATAAAGAAATAATTTTGATTGGTGAAGCCATGGTTTTTAGATCTAACACACCTTTGATCCAAAGGGCAGAGGAGAAGGATGCTATGTTACTTAATACAAATAGATTGTTGGTGTATCAATCGATAGATACATTAAAATCACATTAAAATCAGCCTCTAATTAATCAAAATATTCCAATCCAAACCCCTTTTAAAGATAATAAAAGGTATAGACTTCTTTTTTTTTGTTGACTCAGGGGTATCCTTGTGACCCAACTCAATGCCCAACCCACCTTACTCTGGTCTTCATTCTACTAAGTTAGGGTCGGAAAGGGGTGAGCTAGGTCACAAGAATAAAAATTATTCTAAGGTACCTTTGATTCAAAGAGTAGAGGAGAAAGATATGTTACTTAATACAAATGGATTGTTCGTGTATCAATCAATAGGTACACTAAAATCACATTATTATTTTTTCTAAATTGGCCTCCAATTAATCAAAACATTTCAATCAAACCCCTTTCAAAAATGATAAAAAAGTATGAAATTCTCTTTCTTCTTTTTTTAGACTCGGGGGTATCCCTATTGTAATGCCCAAAATTTAAACCAAAATACAATTAAGAAAAAAATGCAAATTTCAAATTTTAAAATTACAACACATGACTAACTCACAAAATTTTTGTTTCCAAGCACACTATTCTCAAAAAGCATAAAAACATTTGACAAAATATAGATTATAATATTTAATTAAGTAACTAAACTTCTAAGACAATCCTAGTAGGGTTCAAGTGGAGACATGAAATTCATATCATCGAGAGAGACTTAATTAGTCCTACAAACACATTCATGATCAGAAGATACAATCAAGTCACAAGCTATGCCAATACAATATATCAATATTAATTCAAAGTAATGTTCAAATAGAGTAAACCCTAGGGGCCAGACCTAATTCCTCAGGGGATCATCTCTAACGACCTTGCTTACGTATATATTTTGAAGAGGAACAATAGTTCGACAACTAGACTTCAACCATCACACTTGGTTGGTAAGCAATGGGGTATAAGCTTTGGGTTCAAATGGTGTCTCTAACTCCTTTATCATATGAAATTCAAATATACTATACACAACATGATTACTACCAAAATATGGAGTAAAGTAATAATTAATCACGCTTGCACGACAATGACACATAAGCAATATGCCAAGAAGCATTTAAGTGACTCTAGCAAGTATTCACATGATAGAAATTTCACTTATTTAGATAGTTGAATAAAAATTTGTGAAACATAGTTTTATCCTAACTTAAGATTAATTACACCATAGATTAGTTAAACAATAATACAATGGGATTTGTTAGTTGATTTAATGGGACAATGCTCATTAATTGGTCCTAACTAGTTTCCCTTTGACCCCAAATTATGAGGTTGAAAGTCTTTAACCAACATTGTTTCTTAGGAGTTCAATTTTATCCAACCAAGATAACATCATTCTAATACTACAAGATAATAATACTTAAAGAGTTGTCATTTCTTTCAAACTAATCATGTCGGTTAAGAATGCTATCTTAACAAAATTAATAAATATAGACTAAGAAATTATACAATTCCTAGATAATGATATAACTAACAAAATTTGGCTTGGTAACCTCATATACAAGAAAAATTTGTTCCAACACATCTCCTTTGGTTCATTTACGTCTTGAATACATGGTCAAGAATATTTGTTTCAAAATTATTTATATCTAGGTAATATCTAACATAAGTCACCGAACAATAGTCACGTGTATACATGTGGGTTATATATCTTGCTTGGGGTACATATACAATTCCTAGATAATGATCTAACTAACAAAATTTGGCTTGGTAATCTCTTATACAAAGAAAATTTTGTTCCAACCATCTCCTTTGGTTCATTTTGGGTCTTGAATATGGTCAAGAATATTTGTTTCAAAATTATTTATATCTGATAAACATAAGTCGAACAATAGTCACGTGTATACATGTGGGTTATATATCTTGCTTGGGGTACATATACAATTCCTAGATAATGATCTAACTAACAAAATTTGGCTTGGTAATCTCATATACAAGAAAATGGTATTCCAACACATCTCCTTTGGTTTATTTAGGTCTTGAACACATTGTCAAGAATATTTGTTTCAAAATCCTTTACACCAAGGTAATATCTAACATAAGTCACCAAACAAGAGTCACATGTATACATGTGGGTTGTATCTCTTGCTTGGGTTTTCAAACTCTCTTACAAACTCTTAGTAATATTACAAACTCTTATATATATCACATATGCTTGCAAACTCTCTTACATTCATCACTATAACTTTTAGTAATATTATATAATAAAAATGTGGTATAATTTTTTTATAAGGTAATAAGGATTAAGAGTTTTTCTTATTACCCTATGATCATACATGCTAAGTTGTTGGATTACTATGAGAATTATTCAAGAGCTAACTTCACTTCATGCCATTATTAATAATATAAGTAGTGGATTATTTTCATTGATCAACTCATTAGTATTGATCAATAATAAGATTAATTCTTGAATAGATGAAACCAAATAGCTTTCCCATAACATGCTAATGCTAGTATCAAATATGATTAAAACCTTACTCAAAATTATAATGTTTGGATTATATATCACATAGTAGTAATAATAATACACACACAACTAATGTTTAATCTCGTATATTCCATGTTGATGACATAACACTACTCACAACACCTTAATCAACACTCCAACATACCATAAGATACTATAGAATGGGTTGATCCCATTATACTAGACCATATTCCTAAGGTCAAGTAATGAATTATGATACAACAATGATGCTTATGAAAGGGTAACATTTACACCATTATTGTTATTACAATAATCTATAAATCATGAAATTTTAACCAGTTATGCTTGATAGATGAACACCCACGACATCCAATTTATGGGAAGAAGAAGAATTAACACCTTTCAAGTGCAGTAGTAACTGACACTAATGAGGATTAATCAATGTTGCAACATTCAAGGCAATCTGATGACATAATAAAAAGGAAGGTAGACACTTTCAATTCTAGTTTAGTAACAATACATATTTCCTCAAAAGACACTAGCTAGTTATTAGTAATTTAAAGTGACATAAAATATGTGTCATAATATTTTCAAAGTTTTATAGGTTATAAGAGTCATGGAGGTATCTAAGACACATACTACACTCTTCCTAATGATAAATCATTACCCGAGTTATGTTTGTGTATAAGAATAAATTATTTATGGAATATTAGGAATTTCTTTTTAAATGGAATGGTATAAGATGAATTTACCAAAGCTTATCTGAATATTTTTAAAATGGGTTTTACAAGCGACAGCTTAGAGGCAAGATATTCCTCTAAAAATCTTGACAACCAACAACCGGAAAAGAGTTTTCTACTAGTTTAGATTGAGTACTACACTTGATAACATGTTGCATATTTAATTAACAAACAAATATTGTGGCATAAGATGCACCTAAAGCTGAATTAACTTGAATATAGGTTTTTTTCAAATTTAAGTGTCCTATTATATTTGAATTGTATAGTACCCTAGATATAAAAATCCATCGAACTTATTACCTATAGTCTTGCGATTCTGAAAGTGCTTGGGAATCCATGGATTTGAAAACCCTTGGAACTTAAAGCATAAAATATAGTGGAAAAGAATGAAATCTACTATAGAAGTGTGTGCATGTGTCATAATAAACAAAGAAAGGTAACCTAGAATTTTTTGTCTGTGTATAGATACCAAAGCATACTTCAAATACATAATATGAACCAACCCCCGTAGCTCCAAAAAAAATCAAATCCAGTGGTGCAGGAGCACCTACACCTTATTGGCTAAATGTGACCTCTTGAAGGTTGATAGGAAGTGTCAAGGGGTAGTGTAGGGAATTTTTAGTTTATCCATGCTAAATAAGGTCTTTGAAGACCATATTTTATGTAATGAGTTGATGTTTGTGTCTTAGGAGTCAAGTTAAAAAATTGCACAAAAATGCAAATATTGTCAAGTGCAAAACAAAAAATGTCAAAATGCAGTTTAAGGGAATATTAAGGGTCTTAGAATTTGAAAGTTGATTATGTACGTTGGGAGTTTATTTTAAGTTTTAAAATGTGTTTAAAGCCTTAATAAGGTTTGAACAATTGTTGAAGAATATTTGCATTGGAATCATTCATACAAAATACAACGTTTCTTCTCCACATTTCTCTATTTTTCAAAAAAATTCTTCTTCTCTACGACCCATATAGACTAGATGATGCTTTGAAATCTATTGTAAAATAATATTAGCATGTTTTAGTTTTCATTCCTATCCATTTTGAGAGTCTAAAACACAATATTATGGAAGAACTCTTCAAATTTTTGTAGCAGCTTGTACACATAGAATTGTGGGTCTAATTTTTGTTTTAAGGATGTAAATGCCAATCCACCAACTGTGTTGATCTGTTACTCAGTTGATTGATTGATATGAAGGTAGGGTAGTTTTTAAGATGGTTTAGGAAAGAAGGGGAGCAGTTGTGTGGACTGGAATGATACACTAGGGTCGAAATAATGCATTTTTTTCTATGTTAAATGGTGGTGTCAAGATAGTGCTTTGTTGAAACAGTGAAGGAATTGGTCTTGTGATGGATTTGTGACCATGTCTAGAGTAAATAAAAGGTTTTTGATGCATTAGTTGTGTCAGGTAAGCCTGGGTTATATGATTTTCAATAAACCCTATAGTTTTGCTTGTAAATGGAGGGTTTTGCAAAACAACATCATAGTGGTCATGGTATGAACTTTTTATTGGGGATTATGTGGTTTTGAGTCACAATTTAACTCTTTCAAGTGAGTTTTTATGAAAAAAAGGAGTTTAAGAAGTGGTTCCTTGTTAATTTAGGGCTAATTTAATAGCCTTCCAAAATGGGGCAATCTATTGAATCTTAATGTTGGTACAAAGAAACTTTGTGAGATCTTTTGGGATATTGTTTAGCAATCTGTGTTAAAGCTTAATTGATGTTTTGTTGGCCCCTGTATAGTGTCCTTCAAAGGATTTTGTGTAAAGTTGAGTTTGGAGGGCTACAAGCGTCTTGTGAGTGGTTTTGGGAAGTTGGGTGATTTGTGATTTAAGGTTTGATGTCTTGTTGAAGTCTAATTAGTTTGAGGTTGTTTGTTGAGTCATCACCACCTTTCTTGCATCAGGTGGTATCAGAGCTCAGGGACAAGATCTTTTGTTCGTGATTTGTTTTATTTTTGCAGGCTTGAAGAAAGTTGATTGGTGAAGATGCCTTCGAAGGGTGTTGGTGTTGCTAGGGAGTTGCAAGATCTAAAAGAGAAGCATGCTAAGCTTCTGGAGTTACACAATGTTGTGTTAAAAAGGCTTGCTACCTTGGGGACAAAGAAAAGAAGAGATGAGAATGAAGAAAGTGAAACAAAAGAAGATTAAGAAGAATATGAAGATGTTGAGGAAGAACTAGACCCTAAAGATCAGAGGATGGTAAAGATGCTCAAAGCTGTGAAAGGTGATTCTCATAAGGTAAAAGTTGAACTTCCTGTGTATGGTGGTAATTTAAATGAAGAATAGTTGCTTGATTGGATTGCTGCTATGGATAATTACTTTGAAAGTGAAGACATTTCAAATGAGCAGATGGTGATGGTGGAAAAAAAAAATCAAAGGTCACACTCTTCTATGGTGGGAATATGAACAAGAAAATAAGAGAAAACAAGGAAAATCAAGGATTATTTATTGAGACAAGATGGTGCAAAAACTGAAAGGTAAATTTCTTCCAAAAGATTATGAAGTTGAATTGTATAAAAGGTTGCAAGGATTGAAACAAAAAGATCTATTTGTTAAGGCCTACACTGATGAATTTTACAAATTAAGTATAAGGTCAAGAAGGGATGAAGATGAGGTTGAAAAGGTGGCTAGATATCTAGATGGCTTGAGATTTAATATACAAGATGAACTTGATGCTAACCCAAATTTTGTTGAGGAATGTTTCAAATTAGCAATCAGGGTGGAGGAAAAGCTGAAAAGAAGGCAAGAGAAATTAGTGAGAGGAAGAGGAACTAGCACAAGAGGGAAAGGAACAATCCCTACACCAAAGCAGTCATTTGAAGAACAAGAAGGAGCAAATAGAGGCAAGTAGAAAGGTGTTGATACTAGAGGAGGTTTTAGGGGTAGAGGTAGGTTTAGTGGTGGTAGAAACACTAATGATTTTGCAAGATGTTATACTTGTCATTAATATGGTCATCTAGCATGGAAGTGTATTGAAAGGGTTGGTAGTTCATATAGTGGTGAAAAGTGGGTTGATAGGAGAGCACAAATCATTCAAGAAGAGGAGTGTGAGAGCAATCATCCTACAAGTTTTAGAGCTACTCCAAAAATAGGGGAAATGTTAATGATGAGAAAGACAGTATTGAAGGCAACAAAAGAGGTGGAACCTTTGCAAAGAAAGAGCCTCTTCAAGACCACATGTAAGTGTAAGAATAAGGTATGTAGAGTTTTCATTGATTTTGGTTAGATACAGAGAACATGGTGTCTAGTGAGATGGTGAATAAGTTGAATTTGTAAAAAGTTCCTCATGAATTGCCTTATAAAGTTTCATGATTGAGTGAAGGGAAGTCTTCGTTGGTTAATGAAAAAGTTGTAGTAGATTTCCATATTGGAGGTTATAAAGACAGTGTAGTTTGTGATATCATTCCCATGGATTTTTTTCACCTACTCCAGGTAGACCTTGGCAATATGATAGGCGAGCCTTGTATGATGGTAGGGAAAACACATATACAATAGGGAAGGATGGTTGCAAGTTTGTTTTGACTCCTTTGGTGGAGGATGAGAAAGGTAAGGAAAAAGTGATAACGTGTGGAAAGAAAGAATTGGTAAAGGATGTAGACGAAGACACAAAGGTGAGTACTATAGTTAGTTTGAAGTTTGAAAATGTTTTAGCAGTAGGTGTAAAGGCTGATTCTAGTTTGTTGATAGTAGATTGGAATGAGAATGTGTTTATTGGTACAATGGTGTGCCCTTTGGTTGAAAGAAAGATGAGAGAACAAGTGATCTCTTTAGGTACAATGAGAACAATGAGTTACAAGGACAGTAAAATGATGATAGGTGCTGGTAGGATAGGAAGTTTGAGGATAGAGGCAAAGGGGCAGGGTGCACAAAGACTTGAGGGTAGATATAAGTATGGAGATGAGGTAAAAGAAAAGACAGATCAAGGGAATACTAACATGTGTTTGTTTGTAGGTGTTGACAAAGGAATGTAGTCTAGTTTTCATCAAAGAATAGGGAGGAGAACATTCTCAGGTCTGAATACAAAGATGAAGACATATTCAATTGCAAACAATGTCAAGAATGTTAAAGGTGTAGGGAAAATTACAAGTTCAGTGTGTATGAACCAGTGGAGAGGAATTGTAGACTAGGTGAACATGCATGAAGCTTGGGGATATTGGAATCAAATGCAACTCATGTGGCATGAGTTTTTTTCTTGTGGGGGTGTATGGTGCAGGAGCACCTCCATCTTATTAGAAAAATGTGACCTCTTGAAGGTTAATAGGAAGTGTAGGGTTTTTTAAGTTTATCCATGCTAAATAAGGTCTTTGAAGACCATATTTTATGTAATAAGTTGATGTTTGTGTCTTAGGAGTCAAGTTGTTAAAAATTGCACAAAAATGCAAGTATTGTCAAGTGCAAAACAAAAAGTGTCAAAATATAGTTTAAGGGAATATTAAGGGTCTTAGAATTTGAAAGTTGGTTATGTACGTTGGGAGGTTAGTTTTGGTATTAAAATGTATTTAAAGCCTCAAGAAGGCTCAAACAGTTGCTGGAGAATATTTGCATTGGAATCATTCATACAAAATACAACGTTTCTTCTGCACATTTATCTATTTTTCAGAAATTTTCTTCTTTTGTATGGCCCGTACAGACTAGGTGATGCTTTGAAATCTCTTGTGAAATCATAGTCGCATGTTTTAGTTTTCATTTCTATCCATTTTGAGAGTCTAAAACATAATATTGTGGAAGAACTCTTCAAATTTTTGTAGCAGCCTATACACACATAATTGTGGGTCTGATTTTTGTTTTAAGGATGTAAATGTCAATCCACCTACTATCCTGATTTGTTACTTAGTGGATTGAAATGATATGAAGGTAGGGTGGGTGTTAAGATGCTTTAGGAAAGAAGGGGAGCAGTTGTGTGGATTGGGATGATACCCTGGGGTCCAAATAATGCATTTATTTTCTATGTGAAATGGTGGTGTCAAGATAGTGTTTTATTGAAACAATGAAGGAATTGGTCTTGTGATGGATTTGTGACCATGTGCAAAGTAAATGAAAGGTGTTTGATGCATTAGTTCTATCAGGTAAGCCTGAGTTATATGATTTTCAATAAACCCTAGAGTTTTGCTTGTAAATGGAGGGTTTTGCAAAACAACATCATAATGGTCATGGTATGGAATTTTGATTGGGGATTCTATGGTTTTGAGTCACAATTCAAGTCTTTCAAGTGAGTTTTGATGAAAAAAAGGAGTTTAAGAAGTGGTTCCTTTTTAATTTAGGGCTAATTTAGTAGAGCCTTCCAAAACGGGGCAGTCTATTGAATCTTAATGTTGGTACAAATGAACTTTGTGAGATCTTTTGGGATATTGTTTAGGGATCTATGTTAAAGCTTAATTGATGTTTTGTTGGCCCCTGTATGGCTTCCTTCAAAGTATTTTGTGTAAAGTTTAGTTTGGAGGGCTACAAACCTCTTGTGAGTGGTTTTGGAAAGTTGGGTGATTTGTGATTTAAGGGTTGATGTATTGTTGAAGTCTAATCAGATTGAGGTTGTTTGTTGAGTCATCACCACCTTGCTTGCATCATCCAGCATCACAAGATAAATTCAAAAAGAAATTCCAAGCTTCATCCCACTCAGTTTTACCCTATACGCCTCTATAGATCTTCCTATGTTTTCCCACTAATCTATTTTGAGTTAGAACGAAATGAAAATGGAGATAATATGGAGCCAATTGAGAGATTCAAATCCAAATTGGAAGTGAGCTAAGGCAAGTCAAAGATGAGGGAAAAAATGAGAAAGTAATTTAAGGACATGAATATAATTTTTTTTATTGAATGACAAACACAATGAACTAATAATGTAATATCTTGAATATTCCTTTATTCAAGTTCTATTAGGTTTATTATTGAAACATCAAATGCTTAGAGGGCGAAGGAAATTTTTTGGAAGTTGAACGAAAACTAGCTAGTGGTTTAGGCTTAAAGAGCTTATCATGGCTGATCAATGAAACCAAGTCCATTAACTCTAACCGAAATTTCAGGGCTTTGTTAACCCAAATAAAATAGCAAAACAAATTCTAAGGCTATGCCAAGATTATTTCTCAAGTTTTCTTATATATGGTTTTGAAAACTTCAAGTTATAAAGTAACATAAATGTATGTATTTGGTACATACTAGGCCCTCTTACTGCCTCATGCATAACCCTCTTTGTTGAGAGCAATGGCAACTCAAAAAAGGCCCTCAAATACTAATCTAAGTTGTGTTGCCATAACAAAATGTCTCCTTCTCATGTGTGTCCCTCTAGCATGATTGTGTTATTATGTGAACAGAGTTGGTGCTCAATTTTCATCGTGCAATAGTATGATGCACCCAATAGAGGCACACAATTCCTTGCATAGGAAACTTGATTGTTATGAGGAGGTTATTTCACCCTCACAAGAAATGGATTGACATTGGTAATTGCTTCAAGTGTCTTCCATTGAACTACTAGAGTTTACATTTTTCTGCATGTGTGTTGGGTTTAGAGTGGATTGAGAAGAGAAATAATCTAGAACAAAAACAAGGGGTTCAACTTCACCCCATTGGCATCCAATCTCCTCCTTGGAATCTAGGGACTTGTAACGCCCCGCCACGCAACTCTAGAGGAAGTTGCAATTAACTACTCAAACGTACTATTTTTTTTTCAAATGCAAATAACATGCAAGTCCACTACCCATTGCAACAACCTCTAAGATTACGAGACTAAGATTACTTTAAAACCCAAACAAGAAACATGAATTGAAACCATAACATTTAATTACTTAACAAATTAAATACACATATATTCCATACATGATAAATTACACCAAAGCATAAGAGATACCACATGTTTTCAATTAACAATCATTTACAATACGATTACCACTCTCATTCCCCGAATGAGGTAAATCCAATAAACAAAGTTACAAATTACATCTTCCACCTCGATACAAATGAGGGGTAATAAAATTACAATAATAACTGGAAAGAATGAAGCATGAAAGAAACTGGATCCCACGAGCTCTACAACTGGGAATATCGTCCACACAAACAAAAAGATGACCCAACGGATTAAGGTGCACGTTCCACCCAACCATGTGATACCCGAAGGCTCACCCCCCATGCTAGGAGATAGTAACAAGTATTCCTAGACAATACCATCAACCTCCAAACACAGGCTAACTCACACTGACACAACCAATCACACGAACCATACAACCATAAGGATAACACAAGTACAACTCCAACATCACTGACATAAGTCACATTACTTCCAGAAATAAAACAGATCGAGTATGATAAGAAGACCATACATATAAAACCAAATACCAACTGTTGTCATAGAAAGAGTGTCATCACACAACTCATCATGGGATATCCTCTGGGAATCTTCATAGGCTCCGACCCCCACTATGAGTTGTCATGGTGGCGTCTACTGAATCTCGGCACCCATACTCACTCATGCAGAATCAAATACCTCTCGTAAAGAAAAAATAGGTGACCTTGCCATTCCAGGCCTTCCCACTTATCCCAAGCCTATACGAGCACTTGCGTCCATGAGTGAGGCTCAATTATCTTAATTAGTGTGAAATACTACCTAACTTGTAAGTACATTGATTTAGTTATCACTTGATTAAACCACCTCCGAAGGTTATCCAGTTTTCCTCTTTAGGCTCTGGCCCCTAACAGAAGCCACTCTTCTACTTGACAACATACAAAACAAAACCAATCACCAAGGGAATCCCAAGTGCATACCAATAAGATAAAACCACTCCAACTCTAGGAGGAATATATAATGAAAACCCACTCCAAACACTGGAGGAAACAAAAGTCAAAACCCTCTCCAAACACTAGAGGCAACAAAAACACATAATTCACTCCTTCCAAAGGAGACACAAACCACATACTCCACTCCTAATCCAAAGAAGGCACAAACCATCCCCATTCGTGAAAACTGGGTAAAACAACAAGACACAACTATACACCCTACCCAAGGTAATACAACGGTTGACTAACATAATACAGCAACCCCAAAAGTTAAACCCCTTCTGAAAGACTTAACAACCCTTCTAATCAAATTCCCCAAAGTGAACACAGCAAAAGGGTACATTCAAGAAGACAATCAAACAGAGAATTAACTATATATTTGGATTTCCTAAATCCACTTCCTTTAATAACATTCCACAATTTATTGCCTTAATAAAACTGATTTAATAACGTCTCTTTCAGACAAAAGATGAAATTTAAACCAAATATTTAATTCCCTATTTTCTTGTAAATAATAATAAAATAAACATTTACTTCTTCAATTTAAAAAAAATATATCATTTTAAAATAACAAATCTTGTCGTAAATTCATTTGCAACGAACAAGAACTATAATTAAAAATCGCTCTCTTAAACATTTCATTTCCTTTAATACGAATATCCCTTTCCCTTAAAATCATTCCCTTATTTAATAACTACTTGTGCATTTGACAGACAATAATAAATTAAATCTAAGGGTCTACTTTAGTTTCCCGAAAATATACAAATCTCATTTCCCAAATAGAATCTTTTTGTTAGTAAATAAATATATGTGCATGACATGCATCTCTATTAATTAAATATTCATTTAAATAAGAATGTGTTTCTAAATAAATTTAACATTCCTTTCTCATATTTAAATATTCTTATATATAACCCTTTACACATTATCCATCTTCCTTAACTAAACAAAAGATCGAAATCAATCTTAAAATGAAATCATATTACTATGAAATCAGCATTTGCATCTAATAAAATAATTTCAACATCATTATATTTAACCATAAATATATATACTCAATGTATATACAACTATATATCTGTAGACATATTTAAATATATATTTATAAAACAATTTTAATTCTAAATCATTTAAATATAACCCAACATTTGCCAATTAACTATGCAATTAAAATATTCATATATATAATATATATGTATTACATATTAAAAATAATATATAAAATATATATATACACATATATTTTATAAAAATTATAAAATCATATATTCATATATATATATATATATATATATTTACATAATATATATTATACATATTATAAATAATATATATAATATATATTATATAAAATATAAAATTTATAATATATAAAATAAAATTAAAATTAAAAAAAAAAATCAAAAAAACAAAGGCTCGTAGCCCCCAAAGCAGGGGACGCAGGGTCCATCTTGCTGGGGGCAGGGGCGGCTGTGGTGGCAGTGCTGCTCATAGTGGCGCTGCCTCCACAACAGCCTCCCATGGGGCGGATGTGGTGGTAGCCCCCTGCCTCCCCAATTTTCTTTTAATTTTTTTTTTTTTATATAAAAACTTCCCAGCTTCGCCTACAACGAATTTCTTAAAAAAAATAGTTAAATTCTTACTATAAATTAAATCAACCCTGAACATACATATTTGTATATATTTGCAAATATATCAGAATCAGTTGTTCAGAGGGATTGATTTTCACACAAAAAAAAACATTCTACAAAAGGGAATATACAGTTTTAAAGAGAGGATTTCTTTTGTTTTCTTTTCCAATTCTTTTCTATTGAACAAAATGATTTGCCATCTATTGTTTTCTTTTATTTTTCTACAAGAATCTAGTCTTTCCCAAGATTTCAACTGGGATTTTCAAATTTGTTTACAAACCAGTTTTCAAATTGAAAAACTCAAAACTCAAAACAATAACAACAAGAAAGAAAAACTTGTGATCTTGAAGTTTGAGGAAGCAATTTGATGTTGAGTTCTTGCCAATTCAACTCTTTCACAATTTCTTCCCAATATCTCCACCTTTAAATCCAAGATTCAATCCCACCAAGAAACAAAACTTTCTTTTCTTTTTTTGCAGCCAATTCTCCCCAAAATTGAAAATTAAAAAACCAAATGAAATTGTCATTTTTCTCATAAAATCTTTCCCAAATTTAGTCAAACCCCTAAAAATATCCCATCTACCAAATTTATTGCAAATTTGGAGATATTTTCATTTTTTAAAATTTAAATAAAAATTGCTTTCAAAATGGATTTTTCATATATTTTTTAAAAAAATCTATTTTCAACAAAAAAGGAATTTAAAACTTTTTAAAGAAATTCTTTTACATACTAATTTTCAAAAAATGCAATTTCAACATATTTTCATTTTTTTAATTTTAATCAAAATATCTATTAATTCCAAAACAAATGACTTAATTCAACTCATCACCATTAATTTAATTAATCAATAAAATAAATCTAATCCAAGATTAGATTATTTTATTAATTAAATTAAATTAATCAATAAAATAACTAACATTTCCAACATTACAATCAGATAAATTTAATCATCAATTTAACTACACAAGCCATTTATATACCTTTTCCACTTGTAATTAAATAAATCATGGAGAGAAGAACAACAAAGAAGCAACTTAACCCAACTAAAACCCGACGACACACTATGACTAGGGTGATGACTTAGCACGAAAAACCTAGCTACTATCTCCCAATCAAATACCGTTGGCCAATGGACATGCTCAACCCTTGAAATTAGGTGGAGTCGATATCCTGTACCTGTCAACCTACGAACAAAGAGCATATTGAGCATGCATATATATAATATAATAAACACACCGTGAAGAGGAAATCGCAGAATCGTAGGGAACTCACAAGTGAGTGATGCGATCTCATCCCCTTCACCAATACGCTCATCATAGACTGACAGTTCCATCATAAACAAATATCTCATGCAATAACATGTTACAATAACTAATCATCATTACACCAATTAAAACCTGTCAAATAAAGCATCAGATAAGGTACATCACATCACACAAATAGACTATCGCTCTATAAGTAGCGATCAAATAACACACACATGATAAAGTATCTCAATAACCAGAAAACACATCCAAGCAAACAAGGACACACTGTCCAGCAAAAAGAAAAACAAAGGGGTATTACAAGACTTGTAATCAACATCTACAATAGTACACCATCTCTTCCATTATTTTCTAAGAATCTTCATTGTATTGCCTCCATGTGATTGAGGACTAACCTGATAAATTTGAAGGAATGAATCTGATTGATCTAAAATACAGAGCAAAACAAGTCACCTCGATCACTCTCATTTGTAGAGATCTGTTTTTCATTTTTGGCTCCCACGATGCAAGGTTTATACCATCCTTCCCATTCAGCTTGGCGTCAAAATAACTGCCCCTTAAGTGTTTCTTAGTCCTTCTTCTCGTGTTCAGATCATTTTCTCGTGAAAAAGCATGGATTGATTTCTAAAAAATTTTCCTCCTTAACAATGTGTAAAACACTCCTTTTTTCCCTCGAACCCCTCTTTAAGATAGATGGTGATAGCCTCATAAAGGCATCATTTTGAGGAAACCATTTGTTGGCACGATGTCAAGCAAGAAAGGAGCTATCACCTTTTATGCAAAACCCCAAGCTACAATAGAGGCTCCTCAAAATATTTACCCAAAGATAACACAATGAAATGATCTCGTGATCTTGAATTGTTTCACAGGTAACATTCTTCCTCTAGGCTTGGAATGTCCACAAATCCTTCCCATCACATCCCTTAAAGATGGAAATAAAAGCTTGGCATTCAAATTTTGAAATGCCCCCCCAATTCCTATTGCATTGATTACTCCTTGATATACAGTGCCATCAACAAGAAATCCCATGCTGACTTAGCACAATGGCAGAGAATACAATAATAATGGTAGTTGGACCACCTTTTGAAGTGACATGGGAGTGATTTCCCAATTTATTTCTATGAATTGGAGTATGGTTAGGTGGAAAGTGTGATATTGAGATAACCATCTCAAATAGAGCACAACCAACTAAATTACTCCCTATGATTTATATTTCAATAATACGGTGGAATATTAATTTAATATTGTAATAATTGTTAACGACCTTTCCATACTTTACAAACTATTGGTTAATTTGGACCTCTTGTAACAAATGTTCTTCTATTAATCAAATAAACATTATACTAATGATTATTGATTTATCCTTTGTGAAATAACTGACTAGTGATAAAAAAAATATAAACAATACTCTATACAAATCTAGTTGGTACATTCTTAATTAGTAATTGTAATATTTGATACTAAATATCATAATAATTTTGGTCATTTAGCTAACATTTCCTCTTTCTTGCACCTTTTAACACTTTCATGCCCTAGCTAAGGTTTTATAGTTGTATAAGTCATTGATATTATTTTAATTGTTTCATAAAACTAACCAATATTAATATATGTCCTCCCTCTCTTGATCTCATGAAATTAATCTTTATAATATATGGATTTGTCATGCCCATAATTTTACACCATGGACACAATACAACCAATTTTTTTTTAAAACAAATAATAACAAACCACCACTAATCACCAACCATGGCTAAGCATGATATGTAAACTACATGCATCCAATGAGTTTTTTGTGCAAAATTGTCATGGACGCATCACCCAGGAGCAGGGGTGTGGGGAGTGAGAGCAATACAAATAGTGTGGGTCTTATCAAGCACACCCTAATTCAAAAGGGTTGATTCTAGTATTCTAGGACTTTCGAGTTGCATTCACATTTGATAGCATAAGTTATTTAGTAAAAAACCTCTTTGAGGATCATTATGATATTATCCTTTAACAGTAATTTAATAATGGTAATAATGGTATTTAATCAATATATTAGGAATGTGATTCTTGTTATTAAATTGATAAGCCAATAGTAGGACTACTAGTTGAATCCATCATAACATTAATAACATTATCTTTATTTAACCAAATTAATAACTAGCATACATATATTAAATATTAATATATATAAAATACGTCGAGAGTTATCAATTAACTTTTTTTTTAATATTTGATTTATTTATTTGATTATTTTTCATTAATTTATAATAAATATTTTTAAACATAAAGGAGGGGTAAAAATTTTATTAAAACAAGGAGAAGTACAAGGCGAGGGCATTACAAAGTCCTATCAAGCTCCACCAAGTGATCCAACTGTTGAGACAAATCCGGGGGTAACTAACCCCGGTCCACCAAATTCCAATCATGAATATGATTGGAAGCCCATTTAGCCAAACAATCAACTACAACATTCCATTCTCTAGAAATATGAATGAAAGTAACAAGCTCCAAAGAAGCGCAGAGGTTAAGAATTTGTTCAACAATCAAAGCTAGATGCCAACTAACATCCTCTAAATGTCGCTTATTCAACAAGTTCACTACAACCTGGGAATCAGACTCACATATGATCATGTGCCACCCCAATTGACTTCCACAGTCCACAACCGATAAAATGGTTTGAGCCTCCATTAAATTATTAGTATGAAGAGCCTTATAAACATAGAAGATAAATTGAACATCTCCAGAGTTGTCCCAACCAACACCACCAATTCCTGCATGACCCGGGTTTCCTCGAGAAGAACCATCCGTGTTGATTTTTAAGACTCCCCGAGGTGGAGGAGACCATATGCCCTCCCTATTCACTTCTGGAGTAGGATGTCTACATCTATTACGCATGAGCTGTCATTGTGGAGGAGGAAGATGTAGACGATTACAAAAACTAACATAATAGGGATTCACTGATGCAGTCAGATCACACTTAGACGCAATAGTCTCTCCCATAGAATGCAGAATTTTCCACCACAAACAAGGGGCTACCAACATCACATCCTGAAAAATCTGACGATTCCTCTCCAACTAAAGGTTCTAGATAATAAAGGATGGGCCAAGAGCCCAAGAAGCTTTAAGGAAGATAGTAGAAACAGGGGCCCTGCCCCACTGATCCACAAACTTAGCTAGCAAGGAAACATGCCAATAGGGTGTATTCCACACCCCCACCAAAAATTCCAAATCTCCCTAGCATAGGAACATTGGAAAAAGAGATGGGAGACACTCTCCTCACAATTACGACACAAAACACACATAGAAGGGCCTTGGAAACCCCACTTACATAAATTATCCCAAGTAAGACACCAGTTTTGAGCAACTAACCACATGAAAAAATTGGACTTGGGCCATGACAACTTGTGCCAAACTTGCTTCCACTAAGGGACCTCAATATCCTCAAACAACTGCCTACCAAGCTTCTTATAACCAATAGACACAAAGTACTTCCCAAACAAATCAAAACCATCCCAAGCTAGGACATCAGGTCCCCTCAAATAAATACAAGCATGGGAAGCTAGAAGCTAAGCTAGCCCATGCCTATCCTCCTTAGACCCCCCAGGTGAACACTCATAAGGATGCTTCCAACAAAAGCTTATAACCAATCCACAATGTTGTGAAACCTTATAATGCTCAATGGTATCCAAACCAGCCATAGTATAAACATCAAAAGGGGACTGGAGGTGAGGAAAATTAGAGAGAATAGATAGGCGACCATCCCAAGAATCTAACCAAAAAGGAGCTTGCGACCCCGAATGACAAATCCAAAAAGGCACCCGCTTAATCAAGTTTTCCCCCACTTTCAAAGTCTGTCAAATCATAGAACCACTCCCCTCTAGAGGATAGTGAGGAACCTCAAAAGAATCAACACCCCTAAGATATTTATGATTGAGAATGCGGGCCCATAATTGGTGTTGATTGGTACACCAACGCCAGTAAAGATTAGTAGCAAGAACTTTCCAGTTCAAAATAGCATAACGTAAACCAAGAGCAACCTCCTGCTTTGGTCTACACGCAGATTCCCACTTAACAAGAATTCACTTAGTAGACAACAAGTTACCACTCCAAAGAAATTGACGTGAGAGAGCATCAAATTCCCTAAGAAAATACATAGGGGTCGCTTGAACAAAGCATATGTAGATGGGTAGGGCCTAGATAATTAACTTAAGAAGAGTCACTCTAGCAGCTGTAGACAACCACCGATGAGTCCAATGAGTTACCTTCTTCCTCAAATTATCAAGCAACATCTTCCAGGAGGACCTAGGTTGATGACCAATAGCAAGAGGAATACCCAAATAAACAAAGGGAAGAAACCCAATTTGAAAACGCAAAATAGTTGCAATCCATCATTGAATAGCCTAAGGAGTATTAAAGAAGAAAAAAAATACTTTTGCTCATTGACTTGCTGACCTGAAGAAGCAAGGTAGATATCCAAATCTTTCCTAAAGGATTTAGCTTCCCAAATGTGAGCCAACCCCATGAGAGGTGTCATGCACAAACTAGAGATGAGAAAGTGTTGGTAGACCCAAACCCCACTGCCAGCCCTGAATCAAGCCTTGAGAAACCCAAAATTTAAGAAACTGACCCAACCCCTCTGCGATTATAATAAACAGATAAGGAGAGAGTGGATCCCCGTGACGAAGGCCCTTGGAAACACCAAAAATATTTGAAATTTCACCATTCACAATAACCAAAAAAGAGGAAGAAGTCACACAACTCATAGTCCAACTCACCCAATCAAAAGAAAACCCAAAGGCCAACAAAATCTTCTGTAGAAAAATCCATTTAACTCTATCATAAGCTTTGGCCATATCCAACTTGATGAACATAGACCTATCCTTAGAGGTCTCCATAGAATGAATGACCTCAGAGGCTACCACCACCCCATCCAGAATTTAACGACCCACCACAAATTCTCCTTGCTCCTCAAAAATAACAACAGATAGACAAGGTTTAAGCCTCTCAACAATCAATTTCATAATAATATATGCCAGAGGTTCACTTTAAGAGATTTTGAACTTGAGTAAATCCTTTGAATTACTCTTATTTTAATCCACATGATTAAAATTTACAAGATCAAATGACTTTATTTTTCTGTATTCTTTAATATTAAATTAACACTATTTATTTATTATGTCATAATGTTAGATAATCTCAACATTAATACCTATTATTAAACTCCTTTTAATATTAAAATTAGTATTTATTTAAATATTATCATAAAATCCATAATATTAAAACCCATGATGTTTGTATTAAAACATATATTTCATTACATGTTAGTTAATAATCATTTTATTTTATACACTTAGAGCTCACATGGTATTAATGTTACTCATAATATTTATATCTAATTTTATCCTTACTCATAAGGCCATTAATAATAATATCCCTATTACTTTTAACATTGCCACTAATTATTTATTTATGTAAACTTAATACTAAAAATGAAATTATTGATACCATTATTAAATCCCGAATTTGTAACACTTAGATAAATGATAAATAATAACATTAATATTAAATCTCATATTGACATTATGAATGTTATTTGCCATTGAACCAAAATAACTTTATTATTAAATTTAAATATTAAACTATAGTAATAATAATATTACTTATTGCTTTAAAATGGTAATTATATTATTACCACAATAACAACCCATTTTCACCCTCAAATTTCACTCCTTTTTAATTTATTTTATTTTTACATTTACATATTATTTAATTTTTTTTATTAAAATGAGAGTTCATTAGTTTCAATTAAAACTTACTATTATGCAAAATTCCATTAAAATTAAATTGATTTTAACTTATACAACAAAATGCAGTAGAAATAATTTTGTAGTCCATTTAAAAATAAAAAAAGGTGCCCTAAATGACGTATAACCAACCCTAATATCTTCAACCTAAATTATTATACTATCCCATTTGAATATTGTTCATTTCCCGTGTATGAACAGAGCATGGCAGTTAGGGTTAAAAATGTGTGAAGAGTTGAGACTGAATGGAGAGGCTGCAAATCAAAGAGTTTGCAACTGGAAATCACGGTGAATGGTTGGAAAAGAATATTACCCTTTTATTTGCTGAATTTTTTCCCTTTTGTTTTGTTTTTCTTTTTTGTGGAGGCGTTTGGGTGTTTACATTTCTTCCTTATTTAGTTTTGTTGTGTCTATATATATATATATTATTGTTTCAATTTGATTGCAACAAGGCTGAAGGTTCAGGCAAGGTTTAGCAGACATATCCATCAATAAATGAAATAGAAGGGAGACAGATCTTGTGTTAAAATAGGCACCGATACAATGCAAAGGCGGATTTGCACAGGTGCCTTGCTAGTTGTAGGGTTTTAAAACTTATTTATTTATTATTTATTTTGGATTAACGAGTGGCCACCATGGGGACATGCAACTCTGGTGCCACCTAGGACAAAGTCCTCCCTCTTCCACAGGCCACCTAAGTCGCCCTTATGGCACTCAACCATGGCTCAAGTTTCATAGAAATATTTTTGTGCATTTTATTTTATTTTCTATTGTAGGTATTCATGGCACTTATTTTTTCTTTATATATATTTTATTAAAATTTACTCCCTTACTTTGATTGCAGGAAATAAAAAGAAAATTTTGTATATATACCCAAACCTCCATCTACAGGTTCAAGATTTTACAGTGAACTAGAAGACACATTTAGAGAGGTAGACTCAAAAAGAGGTTATCTTATTCTAATTTCTTCCCTACCTTGTAAATGTAGCTCTCAAGAAATATTTATTTTCTTATGTGTCATAAATTTGTATTAAATTTCTTTTGATTGCAACACCTTTCAAAAGGGAATAAAGTTGATTTAAATTTTATTTACTATACTCTTTGTTCCATAAAAGTTGTAAATATCTACTATAATCTGTGTTCCATAAAAATAGTAAATAGAGTTATTTAAGTAGGTTGTCACAAGAATACATAACAAAGATAAGATACATCTAAGTTATGCAGCATGGTGATCCCACAAAGTTGGTTTACAATTTCTGGGAGATTCTGATTTTTGTTGAAATCACATATTTTTAGAAAATATAATGATTTAAACCTTAAAAAGTTCTATTTAAAGCATTCCAATTGAAGAGGGTTTGATCAAACTATACCTTAGATCAAACCCCCTTGGATACAACCCCGCTAGTTTTAAACAATACCTATAACGGAGTCTCCTTTACACCTATCAAAATGTTGATAAAAAACCACTTTTGATTTACCTTTTGGGGGATCAAATGAATTCATTTAAAATTTATTTTTTTAAGTATGTAGTTCTTATTATAATCTTCCCAAAAAGTATAATTTTAAATAAATTTAATTTTATTTTATATTTATTTTTTGGTATTTTCAAAGTCAAAAAAAAAATATATGTGCACGCAGATATTGAAGTCCTTGATCCAACAAAAAGGAAAAAAATGAATTTGATACATCCAAAAAGTTACATGTTATAATGGTCCCTTATGTCCTGAATTGTAATTGGTTTGACTTGAAACATGATTCAGGAAAAAATATTCAATAAACCACTATCTAACCAAGTGGAAGCACTAAATATCAGGGTTACAAATCTAAATTCAAAATAATTAGAATTTTATCTTTCATTGAAAAAAAGTTATGCATTATACAATGAGTGTCACTTTCTAAAAATGATGTTTTTTGAAAAAAACAAGTTTTCAAGCGAGATGGAAAAATAAGTGCAATATTATTCCAAAAAATTTGAAAAAAATATATTTAGAATCTATAGACAAGATTTCAAGAAACTCTAGTTTGCATCATCTACAAATTCCTCATGGTTTAACCGCTATAGGTGCATGAAAGTGAAGATTTAGTTAGAAAAAATTATTTTAGTGTCTAGTTTGGCCAAAAATTGTAAATTACTATTTTGGGATCACCCAACAGATAACAAAAACAATAATATCAAATTAATATTTCTTTTCATTACTTGTACAACAAATATGCGACAATAGACTATAGAAACCCATCTTCCTTTCTTACTACAGTTTAAGAAAACATATTAGTAACTACTATTGCTCCTTTATGTATGATACTTGCTAATGAATGATTTTAAAAATAATCCTCTTTTTTTTTTCTTAAATAACCCAAACTACATTGGAAGGATTTGGTTGCTCTAATATTTTTAACAGATTACATCCTCCTTAAGGTATAATACATTTATATGAGAACAAAGCACATTTCTCATTCAGAAATACAAGTTACATTTTGGCTTGAAACATAAATGGAAATTGAACTATATACTTTTTTGTTAAAACATATCTTTTCTTTCAACCTAGATTCACTTGTATAAGTAGATTTCATCTCTTGCTTTAAAACAAATTACATTCCTTAGTTTGAATAGGATATCTCTTGAAAATACCATGCATTTCTTTTGACTGACTATATTGTTTGACTTTATTTCCCTACTAACAGTAAACGATACAATAGCTTGTATACCTTATCATCATCATACAAAGGTTGCAACTTAACACATATGACAAGATTGTACTCCAATCAACAATTTTTTCTAGCTTTCATCTGTGCATAAGACATAACTTTCCAAGCCATGGGGTGCTCACCACCCAACCATAGGCTGGAAGACCAGCCACCCTCGAGCTGGGAGGCTACCAAATAGACCTGGGTAACAAACAACAACCCCTCCCAAAACAAAATAGAATTTCACATGATTTACACAAAGACCAATTAGTGGTCTTATGGGGACAGGTTGGGAGGATCACAACCATAGGGAAACTAATTTTGAATACTTCATATAATTTACTAACTAGTAATTTTTATCCATCCACATATTTTCCCAACTTCTCATTCTCCGCAAAAGGGTACTCATACCCATTCCACCCATAGTTGTAACCACCATTTTTTTTATACAATAAAATATATGTATGCCCTCATGGGGATCTCTCCTCCTCTATCCCCCACATGGGTTGCTCACTATCAATGTTGGGGAGCCAACCCAACAAAAATACCCAAATTCTAAAGCACTACACACAAAAATTCAACAAAACAACCCAATAAAATAAGGAATAACATAGATTTAACACATACACAATCAACCAAATGATAAGGTGAAGATCCTACCTTTAAACATGAAAAGATTTTAGTATTTACTTTCTCAATCCCTCTTTCCACTCCTTCTAGCTCTTCCTATCTCCCCTCCTTAGCAAAAAAAACAAGAATGAATCCCCCAAAAACTTGGCAACAATCTCTTTCAATTCTTCCTCCAATAGCCCCAACTACCATGTCCTCCTTTCTTTTATGAGGCATGGCCTTCACATGGACTCCATACACTCATTTTCGTTACCCTCTTACAAGCAATGTAAGAGGGGTCATTAATGAGATATGACCATGATTATAGTCTAAAAATACCCCCCAACCTTTAGGTCATATGCCTAGGGTATATAATAAACAACCATTAACTAAAATCAAGACCAAATTAACCCCTAAAACTTCCTTAAATAACAAATCCGAATTTACCATTTTCTTTTGAGAACACATTTTTTTCCCACAATTCAACATTTACACACTTGCCCCAACATGTATAGCATGAATTACACAACTTTTAACACAACACATAAGACTTTATCCTTTCTATGTGGTTAAGTTGGGTTTAATAGGGTGACACAATGAGGTTTATTTAGTAGCTTCCAATCCCATGGCTAAGGGGAATTAACCTGCACACTTCATGAAAGCATTAGTCCAATCGCCAAAAAAATTAAATCAAAGTGCATAATATAACAAAGTACAATTCATATCATGTCATTCAATTGTACACACACACATGCATAATTTAAATTTTTCCTTTTCAAAAATCCAAACACATGTTACAATTCAAAGCAACTTCCTTTCCACTTATACCACATTAATCCAATTCTCATAATCATTTGCATAGCTATTCAATTATTTGCTTATAATCACATAATATCACATATACATTCATATTGCATGGTAATTCAAAAATTTATTTGATTAACACAATATCGCATATTCTACTCTAAGCATGTTATTTCAATTCTCATAATCATTCATGTTATTACCATAATCAACTAATGAACATACTCATTAAATTGTGGTTCATGAAAGTAATTAATCTAGCATTCACAATAATAGATAAGTTCAATGTTCACAATCATCCATCATAGAATATAGGATAAAAGTATAATGTATCAAAGTACGATCATGCAAACTACAACAAAACATAATGCCCCTAAGTCCAGTTGACAATGGGCCTCACAGGATCCATAAGTAATAATTATAAACTAACTTTATTACTTATTATTTTTATCCCATCATTTTAATGTAAGATCACACCTAAGACTAAAGTTAATGCTTGTACAATCCTCAATCAAATAAATCTCTAATTACCAATAGAGGTAAACCCAATTAGTTGATATCATAAGTGAAAATGCATTCATTCCACAAACTTGACAATCAATACTAGTAGTGATATAAATAAACTTATGATTCCTTCATCTACACTTACCTTGCAAATTTCATTGAAATTATAGATAAATATATTTACCACAAGAAGTTATCATACCACCTTTAATTATTAGCAATACTAATGTTTAAACATAGTATCATGACTCAACTAATTCTATAAGGTAATTAGGTCTCCCCACTCTATTATTTCTCTAGTACCTATTACTAAATATTTCTAACATCCTATTAACACACCCATTTTGGCATCATATAAATGAGCAATGTGCAAGGAGTCCATTAATATGCAAGGAAGCTTCATGCTATATAGATTGTCACATGATTTAGAATTAACATCCAAATATTCCATAACACTTCAAACACCAAAAGTACCATCAATCTTATTCACAACTTGTTCAAATATCATTCATTTAAAACAATCAATATCTTGTAAAACATTACCACAATGTAAATACAATACTTATAATTAACAAATGAATCTACTATAAACAATATGGATTTTATGTCGTGAGGTGCACTGTTACCACATGTTAAATAATCCTTACATGTATTAAGGGGAGTTGACTAAGTGACCTTACATCTATGATCTAGTCCAACACCCAACCTGCTTTACATTCTGCCAAGTTGGGGTCAGGGAGGGGTGTCATGCTTGGGTGAGACTAGTCCCCTAGAGATGTATGCAACAATCCACAAGCCACTTGCATCAAGTAAACCCAAAATTCAAAGTATGGAGATTTGGGATGAACCTGACTTCTATTCCTTCTTTGGAGAGAGAAAGAGGGTATGGAGATAAGTTTTTAATTCAATTTTAACATAGATAATCTAATTACTATCTGTCTTTAGCATCATCAAATGATTGAAAACATGTTATGTATTAAAAATTAAAGGAGAAAGAGAAAGAGAGAAAACAAGAGGGGAAGGAATGGGCTTGATAAATTAGATACAAGAAAAAATAATAGAAAAATAAATCTAGATATAAAATAGATAGAATGAGAAGTGAAAGATATAGAGTAAAAAAATAAAAATAAAAGAAATAAATAGAGAGAAAGAGGTAGGGACATGGAGAGACAACAAAGAAAAGGTTGTGAGAAAAAGTCAAAAAGCAAAAAGTAGGCAAAAATAATAAAATATCAAAAAAGAATCATTAAAGTTCAATAAATAAAAATAAATAAAGAATAATATGGAGATAAATAAATAAATAATGAATGACCAAAAAATATAGTGAGAGAGAGAGAGAGAGAGAGTGAAGATAGATAACAAAGATATACTTCTGTAAGCAATTTGAATAAATAATAAACAAATTTAGAAAGACATAAATAAAGTGGAGAGAGAGAGAATTCCAAACATAGAGATAAAGATTACAAAAAACATTTAAGGAAATGACAAAAAGAAGAGAGAAACAAAAACATAAAAATATTGGTGAAGAAACAAATAATATTTAAAATAAATATGCAAAAAATAAATACAAATAGTGTGAGAGAGACAAACTAAACAAATGTAAGAAATCAAAATGATAAATATTGAGAGTGTTAATGTGATAGAATGAGAAAAGTATAAAATAAATGATAGATTAAAAAAAAAAGACAAACAGAAAAAAGAGAAAATAACAAAGAATTTAAGCCAAAAGAAATAGATACAAAATAAGAAATTAATCTAATATAAAATACACAAATGAAAAAGTGTAACATAGAGAAAAAGATAGGTAATATTAAAGTGTAGGACAAAAAAGAAAGGTATATAGATTAATAATGCGATAAATTTATGGAAAAATTAACAATAGAAAATAGAGACATAAAAAAAATTAAAAAAGGAAGAAAAAATAAAGCAAGCATGAGATATAAAGAAAAAAAAAAGAAAGAATGAGTAAATGAAAGTGAGAGAAAAAATAAAAAAATCAATAAATAAAGAATAATTAGTGAAAGGAAAAAAGCAATAGGATGAATGAAACTATTAAGTGAGAAACAATAAATTATAGAAATAAATAAAAATAAAAAGGAGAGAGTGGAAAAGTGAAACAAAAACAAAAAAAAATGAAAAATGAAAAATGAAAAATGGACATAATTTTATTTTTATTTTTAAAAGAAAATAAAAATAAATAGAAAACAAAAATGGGGAGAAATAAGAACAATCATAAAGAAAAAGAAAAAAAACAAAAAAAACAATGAATGCCAAATAAGAAAGAGAGAGAGAGATAAACAATCATGTAAAAAAAATTATATGGTGAAAGAGAAACATTAAATGTCAAATAAGAAAAATAAAACAAACATGTAAAAAATTACATGGTGACAATAATTTAAAAAGGACTTGAAGAGAGATAAAAAGGTGATAAAAAACAATTTTAAAGAGAAAGAAAGAGAGACAAAAATAAAGGTAAATGGAAAAATAGATTGTTCTAAATAAAAGTAATAAAAATAAAGTGAGATGCATGGGTAAGATAAGAGAGAAACACACACAAACAAATAAATAAAAAAATAGGGAAAATATCAAAAAGAAACAAATGAAATATAAAAATATATGAACGAAAAATTGCATAGGGGAAAAAAGAAGTAATATTAAAAATAAATAAAGGTAAATCAAAAAATATAGATTGAAAAAAAAACTTAAATAAAAGTAATAAAAAAATAAAGTGAGATGTGCATTGGGCAAGATAAAGAGAGAAACACACACACACAATAAACGACAAATAAAAATAGGGAAAAATTAAATTTAAAAAAGAGAAAACAAATGAAATATAAAATATATGAATGAAAAAATAACATAGGGAAAAAGAGAAGTAATATTAAAAATTAAAACAAAGAAAAATAAATAGAATGAAATAAATAAATATAATATCAAAAGTAATTGAAAATTATGTGACCTACAAAAAAATGCTCAATCAGCCATATCCAACAAGCAAAAGGTTATAGAAAAAAAGAGTCTAACAAAAGCATGAGGAAAAAATAGGATAAAATAGAGAGAGGGAGAGAATGATAAATTTGCATACAAAGATTAAAAAAAAAATCACAAATAAATGAAACAAGAAAACGATAAAAGATAGATGGAAAGAAAATAGAGTGAATGAGCAAGCAAGCGAGAGAGAGAGAGAGGGGAAAGAGAAAGAAACTGAAAAAAATATAAAAATGGGAAAAGAAGATAGATAAACAAAAAATGATAATTGAGAGTATGAGAAAAATAGATAACAAATAAAAGATAGAAAGACATATGGGGAGAGAATAAAAAAATAATTTTGATTGATGAAACCATGGTTTCTAGATCTTTTTTTCTTGTTGACTCAAAGGTATCCCCGCAGTGCAATCCAACACTTAACTCGCCTTACCTTGGTCTTACATTCTGCCAAGTTGGGGTCAGAAAGGGGTGAGCTAGGTCACAGGGATATAAATTCTTTTAAGGCACCTTTGATCCAAAAAATAGAGAAAAATAATATTTTGTTACTTAATATTAATGGATTCCTAGTGTATCAATCAACACATAAAAGATAGAAAGACATATGGGGAAATAAAATAAAAAATAAATTTGATTGGTGAAGCCATGGTTTTTAGATCTTTTTTTTTGTTGACTCAAAGGTATCCCCGCAACACAACCTATCACTTAACCTGCCTTACCTTGGTCTTACATTTTGCCAAGTTGGGGTTGGAAAAGGATGGGTTGGGTCACAAGGATATAAAATCTTCTAAGGCACCTTTGATTAAAGGGTAGAGGAGAAGGATATTATGTTACTTAATACGAATGAATTGTTGGTGTATCAATCAACAAATAAAAGATAGAAAGACATATGAGAAGATAAAATAAATAAATAATTTTGATTAGTGAAGTCGTGGTTTCTAGATCTTTTATTTTTTTGGTTGACTTAAGGGTATCCCCGCAACACAACTCAATGCTTAATTTGCATTACATTGGTTTTATATTTTGCCAAGTTGGGGTCGGGAAGAGGTGAGCTAAGTCACAGGAATATAAATTATTCTAAAATATTTTTGATCCAAAGGGAAAAGGAGAAGGATGTTATGTTGCTTAATATGAATGGATTGTTGGTGTATCAATCAACAAATAAAAGATAGAAGAATATATGGGGAAAAAAAATAAAAAATAATTTTGATTGGTGAAGTGCAACCCAACGCTTAACCCGCCTTACCTTGGTCTTACATTCTGCCAAGTTGGGGTCGAAAAGAGGTGAGCTAAGTCACTAGAATATAAATTATTCTAAGGTATCTTTGATCCAAAAGGAAGAGGAGAATGATGTTATGTTACTTAATACAAATGGATAGTTGGTGTATCAATCAACAAATAAAAGATAGAAAAACATATGGGGAAAAAAAATAAAAAATAATTTTGATTGGTGAAGTTGTGGTTTCTAGATTTTTTTGTTGACTCAGGGGTATCCTTGTAACACAACCCAACGCTTAACCTGCCTTACCTTGGTCTTACATTTTGCCAAGTTGGGGTCGGAAATGGATGAAATAAGTCACATGGATACAAATTCTTTTAAGGTACCTTTGATCCAAAGGATAGAAGAGAAAAAATGTTAATAAGCATTTATCATTTAATGGATTGTTGATGACGTACCAACAAATAAGATAGGAGCACATATTGGAGAAAAGTTAAAATAAAATAATAACTTTGATTGGTGAAGTTTGGTTTTTCTGTGATCTTTTAATTTTTGCTGATTCAAAGCGTATCCTCAGAACACAACCTAAATACTAACTCTTTACCTACCTTACATTCCGCCAAGTCAGTTGGAAAGGGGTGAGCTAGGTCTTAGGGATATAAATTTATCTAAAATATTTTTGATCTAAAGGGCAAAGGAGAAGAATGTTATGTTATTTAATACGAATGGATTGTTGGTGTATCAATCAACAAATGAAAAATAGAAAGACATATAGGGAGAGAAAATAAAGAAATAATTTTGATTGGTGAAGCTATGGTTTCTAAATTTTTGTTTTATTGATTCAAAAGTATCCCTGTAACATAACCCAACGCTTAACTCGCCTTACCTTGGTCTTACATTTTGCCAAGTTGGGGTCAGAAAGGGGTGAGCTGTCACAGGGATATAAATTCTTCTAAGACACCTTTGATCCAAAGGGTAGAGAAGAAGGATGATATGTTACTTAATAAGAATGGATTGTTGGTGTATCAATCAACAAATAAAAAATAGAAAGACATATGTGGAGAAAAAATATAAAAAAAAATTGATTGGTGAAACTATGGTTTCTAGTTTTTTTTTTTTGACTCAAGGGTATCCCTATGACACAACCCAATGCTTAACTTTGTTACCTTGGTCTTACATTCTGCCAAGTTGGGGTCGGAAAGGGGTGAGCTTGGTCACAAAGATATAAATTCTTCTAGAAAACTTTTGATCCAAAGGGCAAAAGAGAATGATGTTATGTTACTTAATACGAATGAATTGTTAATGTATCAATCAACAAAAAGAGAAAAAAGACTAATGAGGAGAGAAAATAAAGAAATAATTTTGATTGGTGAAGCGATGGTTTCTAAATTTTGTCTTTTTTGTTGATTTGAGGATCTCTTCGCTACACAATCCAACACTTAACTCGCCTTACCTTGGTCTTACATTCTGCCAAGTTGGGGTCGAAAAGGGGTGAGCTGGGTCACAAAGATATAATTTTTTTAAAGCATCTTTGATCCAAAGGATGTTATGTTACTTAATACAAATAGATTGTTGGTGTATCAATCAATGTAAATAAAAAATAGAAAGACAAATGGGAAGAAAAAATAAAAGAAAAATTTGATTGGTGAATCCATGGTTTCTATCTATTTATTTTTTTGGTTGACTCAAGGGTATCCCCACAATGCAACCCAATGCTTAACCCGCCTTGCCTTAGTCTTACATTCTGCCAAGTTGGGGCCAGAAAGGGGTGAGTTAGGTCATAGTGATATAATTTTTTCTAGGAAATCTTTGATCCAAAGGGCAAAGGATAAGGATGTTATATTACTTAATACGAATGGATTGTTGGTGTATCAATCAACAGTTACACTAAAATCACATTATAATTTTTTGTAAATTGGATTCCAATTAATCACAATATTTCAATCCAAACCACTTTCAAAGATGATAAAAATGTATGAACTTATCTTTCTTCTTTTTTTAATTGACTCAAGGGTATCACTACAACCTAGCTCAATGCCTAGCTCACCTTACCTTGGTTTTACATTCTGTCAAGTTGGAGTCGGGAAGGGGTGTCATGCTAGGGTGAGACTAGTCCCCTAGGGATGTATGCAATAGCCTGAAAGCCATGTGCATTGGGTATACTCGGACCTTGCATACCCATGATTTAAGCCTCCTCTGTTATTCGTGTGGGCTTTGAGACGAACTCGATTTCTATTCTTTCTTAGGAGAGAGAATGAGGGTATGGAGATCAATTTTTAAATTCAATTTTAGCATAGATAAGCCAATTACTATCTATGCCTCTAGCATCGTCAAATAATTGAAAACATGTTATGTATTAAAAATTAAAGGAGAAAGATAAAGATAAAGAGAAAATATGGAGGAAAAAATGGGCTTGATAAATTAGATACAAGGAAAGGTAATAGGAAAATAGATCTAGATAAAAAGGTAAACCCAAAACTTGAAATCAAACCCAAGACCATAGAGATATCCCTGACTTCTATTCCTTCTTAGAAGAGAGAATGAGGGTATACAGATTGGTTTTTTAATTCAATTTTAACATAGATAAGCCAACTACTATCTATGCCTCTAGCATCATCAAATGATTGAAAACATGTTATGTATTAAAAATTGAAAGAAAAAGAGAAAGAAAAAAAACATGAAAGGATGGAATGGGTTGATAAATTAGATACAAGGAAAAATAATATGAAAATAGATCTAGATATAAAATAAATAAAATAAAAAGTGAAAGATAAAAAATAAAAAAGAAAATAAAAGAAATACAAGGAGAGAAATAAGTAGGGACATGGTGAAACAATAAAGGAAAGGTTGAGAGAAGTCAAAAGATAAAAAGTAGACACTATCAAGAGAGAGAGAGAGAAACAATCATGTAAAGATGAAGAATTACATGGTGAAGGTAATTAAAAAAGGAGTTGAAGATAAATTAAAAGGTGGTAAAAAGAAAGATAATTTTAAAGAGACAAAAATATAAGTAAATTGAGAAAATATAGATTTTAAAAATAAAACATAAATAAAAGTGATAAGAAATAATTAATAAAGTGATATGTGCATGGGCAGGGTAAAAGAGAGACACAAAATAAGAGAAATAAAATTAAAAAAAATAATAATTAAAAAATAATAATTAAAAAAAAAAAGAGATATCAAATATATGAATGAAAAAAGTAACATAGGGAAAAGAAGGTAATATTAAAAGTTAAGAAAAAAAAATAATAAAATGAAAAAAATAGATACAATACCAAAAGTAATTGAAAATCAAATAAAAAAACAAAGAAGTGGCAAAAAACATGGGTTAAATTATGATAGATAAAAAAGTAAAGAAAATACATTACATTGAAATATTAAATAAATAAAGCAAGAAAAAGAGTAAAAAAAAAAAAAGGGAAAAAAAGATAAAATAGAAGCTACAAAGAAGATATTAAAATAGAAATAAATAGAGAGGTCAATAAAAAATGATAGAATAACCAAAAAAAATAGAAGAATACAGAGAGAAAAGAGAGAGGTGAGAGGTAAAAGGAATGAAGTGAGACAAAAAGCACAAAGATAGATAAATGGAGAAAGAGAGACATAAAAAGGGAGAAAAAAATAAATAGAAGGTAAAAAGTTAGAAGATTAGAAAAAATATAAGAGGAAGAAAGAGAAAAGAAAGAAAAAAAAAATATGAGAGCAATCTAAATGACAAGAAAGAAACAAATGAAGAGAGAGAGAAAGGGGGGGCAAGGGAATAAAATGAAAAAAAAAATCATATAAAGATGAATGAATGAAAAAAGTAAACAAAGAGAAAAGGTAAAATGAGAGGTAATATTAAAAAAGTTGGAGATGCGAAAAAATGTAGTAAAACAAAGATGAGAGAAGAGAAAAGGAGAGAAAGATGGAAGAGAGGTAAGCTGCAAATAATGATAAAAATAAATAAAACAAAGAAAACAATATAAAGAGAAAAAGTAAACTAGAGCAAATGACAAATAGATAGAAAGAGAGAGAAAAAGAGAAAATAAATAAAGAATTTGAGAGAAAAAAAAGAGAAATAAAAGAAGAAAATAATTTAACATAAAAAAGAATGAAAAAGTAAGAAAAAAAATGCAAAAATAAATAGAGAACAAAAAGAGGTAATATTAAAAGAGTGATAAAGAAAAAGAGAGGTACATAGACAACGAAAGAGATAAATAGATATAAAAGAATATAATAAACATAAAGTAAGCTCGACAACAAATAAAGGAAAAAATGAATGATTATGAAATAAAAATATAAAGAAATTAAAAGGTATTAAGAATGAAAGAATAAAAAAGAAAAAGAAAAGAAAGAGACAATTGAACCAAGAAAAAAAGAAATTTAAAAAATGAGAGAAAATCTAAAAACACTAGAGAAATTAAAAAAAAAGAGATGAAAAAATAAAAAGTTAGATGGAGAAAGACAAAAACAAAAAGAAAGAGGGAAAAACAATAAAAAAAGAAAATACAAAGTGAGATGTGCAATTTGTTCAATCACAACACTAAATAAATGAAATCTCAAGTTAATATTGGATGTTCAAAATAAACTAGTTATTTGCACTATTGGAAGCTATATAGACTTAGAAGGAGAAATATCAAGGTGTCATTTACTCTTAAAATATTGAAGTTGTACTAATTTTGATTTCTTATCATGAAGGATGATATAAAGCAACATAACACTGATAGCATAATATTAAACACGATGATGTGATAGTGGAACATGATTATCATAAACATATTGATAACTTTTTGTATGATTTTCTTGTACCATTTTAAAAAGAAAACAAAATGCTCGAACTATGTAGTCAAATGGGGAACAAAGATTGTGGGATAGATGCTAAAGATTTGTTAACCCATCTTTAGTAGATAATTATGTTCTTTTGTGTCTTGAAAACTATGCACTTAAATAAAATCCTTATTTTCTAATGTTCAACTATTACTCTGATTTTCCTTCCTTCTAAATAGTTGCTATCTATTTTGTATTGGCCATTTTTGTTTGTGAACATTCCATTTTTTTATTTGTAAAAATTAATGAAATTATCATCCAACAAAAATTTAGGTGGCATAAAATTGAATTGATTTCTAATGTCTCATGAGCAGCTTCTAATGTTGTAATTTTGGGTATTTATTTATTTTATACAAAAATCTTGGTAGTCAATTTTAAAATCAACATTCAATTTTCTTTCCAATTATTAGGGTCCAAGCAAATCTATCAAGCCAAACAATAGTACTCAAATTTTGAGCTAAGTACTAGGCAAAAAAATGGCACACAAATGAGAAACCCAATAGGGAATCAAACAATAAAAAAATGATGAACTCCAACAATACTGAAATCACATGTTTCACACCAACAAATGATTCTATGTGCTTGATAGAAATAGGAAGGACTTTATAATAGTATACGAGTTGATATATTCTATGTCAAAGTTTGATGAAAATCCTATGTGAAACATTAAAAAAAATAAAATTATATAACATCAAAGATTTTGTATTGATTTTGTTAATCCTAAGTTCTATTTCTTCTTTTATTTCTAAAGTGTAGTCTTAGCAATAGATTAATCAGTACATAAGCTTAATGAAAATAGATTATTTTAGAATACCATCCCATATAGAATAGTAAGTGTCACAACATATGTCTTTTAAAATTGTAGTCAATAAATTTTCTTTTTCAATCAATAAAACATCACTCTATGAATGGATATTATTTGATTAAATTGACATAATTGATAAATATAAAGATCAATAAATATCAAGACATTTAGCCATGCAAAGAAATAGAGAGATAAGAGTAACGATAAAGTGAGAACACACTCAAAAATTGATTACAAATGCACAAAATACAGTCATTAATTTTGGACACCATTAAAAAACATGGTGGAGGAACACTGTAATGTAATGACACCTACCACATAAAGATATAAAATTGGTGAAGAAATAAATTGCATACCTGTTAATACTTTAATTTTGTTTGTAAGTGCTCGATCACATTCTTCTCATCTTCATGTCAATCATTTGCTTCTCTCCTATATTTATTAAAAGGAAAATTAGTATTGATTTTGCATTATTTTGTTTTAAAATTTTGTTTTATTCTTTCTTTTTTATTTTATTTTCAAAATAAATGAAAGCATTTTAACATATAATTTCATGCAAAACATTAATATAAAATTAAAGATAAATATTAAATTAAAATCTTATTATTTAATGTTATTAAATTAAAATTGAACTCCTTTGTAATGTCCTGTGAGCAACTTCTAATGTCCTGCAGCTGGCTATATGACATTCTGTAAAATATTCACATGTCTTATCCGTACTTCCACATTTTACATAATTGCAATGACAACATGACACAATCCCCCTTCCTTTATCCTTTAATAGATGGCCATAATTAAAATTTAAAGAGAAATTTACATTGAATTTAAAAAGAATGAAATAAAAGATTTGTTATATTTTTCTTAGAGATTTACATGACTTTCTATCCATCTTTAAATCAAAATTAACATATACAATTAAAATACAAAATATTTTGCTTCATTTCCTAAGGATTCTACTCTAATATAAAATGACATGCTCTCATTTTAATTATTTCTAATGTTGTCTTGACAGAAACATAAACACGGCTGCACCAATAATGTCTGAATATGCAGTTGCAACACACATTCTCGAACCAGAAAGGTCTATAACTTTCACAAATCTAACATTGGGTAAAGTCTTTGTTACTAATGTGGCAATCGTTGGTTAGTCTTTGTAGTTCTTGATGGGAACTTATTTAGACCTGTTATGCATGCTAACTTTCACATAGATACTTGCAAGGACATCAATTCCCTCGTCATTCTTATTGTGTTTTACATGCATAGAACAATGGTCTAGCGGTCTTGACTCTCTGATATTCAATTCTCATGTTGTTACGCCGAAAGGCGTTCCATTACAATGGCATTCTGCCGTGAATTTCCGTATACATAAAAACGTCCATAGGAAAAGTAAAGCCGGTCGGTTGAGTTGTCACTGTAGGATTTCTGAGCAGGATTGTAAGCTGCAGAGAGTCTGATGAAAACCCAAAGCAACAAGGCAGTTTCAAATATTATTCTTTAGTCTCTGTTTCAGGCGGTTGCCCTGAAATTTAAAACTAAATGGCCAAACAGGGTGAGAGACATTCTCCAACTGGAATCGATAGGGTCTCTGTATTTTTAGATCCCAAAGGTCACAAGTCACTCTACCCAGACCTAAGTAGCCCTTGTCAATCTCACGATAAGCTCTCTTCTTTTGTTTCTCTCTATCCCTAGGTACACATAGACGACATCATAGAAAAGCCCTCTTCTTCTGTTTCTCTCTATCCCCAGGTGCATAACCCGACTTGGCCGATCAAGACAAGCAAGCAAATCTTTTAAAAGAACTTAACTTCTTTCCCTACGTTTTCATCTACACAACTCTAATCCCATTGCAATGAAAGGAGGAAATTGTAATGAGAATTCCGGGAGCTGTTGTCCATTTGATAGATAAGCAGGAGACTGTGGAATTGGCGAGTGGGGAGTTCATGCTGATGAGATTAGTTCAGGGGGACAACGCCATTGCAATGGTTGGGAGGGTGGAGGATCAAATCCAGTGGCCCTTAGCCAAAGACGAAGCTGTCGTCAGGGTTGATCACTGCCATTATTTATTTTCCCTTCGCCTGCCCCAAGAGGCATATGACAGCGATGATGACCCTGAAATGACGGAGAATATTCTCAACTATGGCTGAACATTTGCAGGCGAAGGGCGGGAGCGTGCTTTGCAAGAGCTGGACAAGCACCTGGAGCAATACAGCCTTTTTTCAGTGCAAAATGTTTCTGAAAGAGGGTTTTTGGAGATATTGGAAGTGGAAGTGGCAGTGAAAGTGGTGTTGCTGAGGTGAGAGTGATAAAGGGAAAAATGTGCAGCTTATTGGATAACGTTGGCACCTGATGTGGAGGATTATAGTGGACTTTTGCCTCAGGGTATTGCTGCAACTTCAGGGCAGATTGTCAAGGGGATTTTGTAGTGCGGAGATGTCACTGTTGATCAACTGACATGGGGACATGAATATCTGCAGAAGAGGCTTCAACCCAATCAAAACCCTACTGATAAATTTCAAAACATACTTAGATAAATCCAAGGCAGAGTAATAAGATCATACTTGGTTTGTACAAGCATATTTATATGACATACCTTGTTCACCTTCTAAGGCTTCATTTTGAGTATTCCAATCCAAGGGTAAGTCATGGATCCCCCATTATTGTCTGTGGTAATTGGAAAGAAACTATTGGTTATAAAGGGAGTCCATTTGCAAGTAATATTCATTGGTTCGGTAATCCTGCCACAACTTTTGGACTGTATGCAGCCACACCAATGCTTATAGCTTATGGCCTTTATGACATGGTTCACTATTTGAGTGTCATACTATGATACCTTGCAATCCACACCTATGCATAGTTGAACAAGAGAATTTGAGTGATTAAGCATAGAGATCAACAAAAACAGTTGAATGATGAGTCATCCATGTCAAAGGGGTGAGAGATAATAGTAATAACTAATAAGTGAAATTTGTTACAAGGTGAAATAGGAAGGTGGGTAAAAGTTCCTATGAACAGCAGGAACGCTTACTATTCCAAGTCTGTTTATACTATTGCGATATGAATTTTTCTTGTAAAGGCTGTGACTAAATTATACTAAGGGCATGTGTTCCCATATGACAGTAATTCTACCTAACATTTTCAATTCCAAGTCTGTTTATACTATTGTGATTTGAATTTTTCTTGTAAAAGCATGTGATCAAATACCAAGGGCATGTGTTCCCATATGACAATAATTAATGTTGATGGAGGACGCTTGAAGAAATTAAGGCTCAATGACGATGGAGCAGGGTTGAAGAAATTACAGCCAAAAGATTAAGGTTACAAATATATAATTATCAGATGTTCAGACTTAACCTATTTATTAACTGAATTGGAATTTGGTGATCAGATCCATAACCTGATCGACAGAGTTTGGGGTTTTAAATGGCGTAAGGGATATGATCATCATCTCCATTTAATTTTCTGTCAACTATGGTTAAGAGTCTACATCCTTATGTGGTCCATTGCAACTACAATCTTGATTGCTAATTGACACCAACTTAACCATGAGTAAGCAACTTGTGAGTAATAAAGCACACTTTGAATTCTGAATGTGGCTCATTATCAAAATATAAATTAACTGCAATAACTTTACCACTAAAGGTTCCAACACTTGCAACTAACTGTCTTGGACCTTGAAGACACTTTTGGTCATCTGCAATTTGCTATAGATGCGATAGTGCGAGCAAAATGAGTGTTGTTTGAGATTTGGATAATGAGATAGGACAAATGGTAGAATCTCATTACTTAGGCTATAACATCTATTTGATGGCTTCTGACATACTTAGATAGATCAGAAGAAAAGGTTCTACAGTTCATAAGACTATTGCACCTATGAGAAACAATAAGGGAAGGCAGAGGAATAAAGCAGCTTTAGGTCCGTAGTGTCCATTACAAGACATAAAAATCATATAAAGACAAAAGAATATTGACAGATATCTTTCGGCATTATTTATATAGATTTTAGATAAAGATATATAAACTAGTTGCTATACACAATGACAACACTATTGGTAATACATGGTAGCAGATATATATGATTTGGAGAATTGGGGCTCCATATAACAAGGGAGCTCACCATAATCTGTTTACCTCTTTTTCTCACTTGTTTTTACTTTTTTTGTGCATTTCACAATCTTGGGATCTCTAGGGGTTACAAACGTTTCTTGAGGCGATCTCTGTTGGACACATCTGATTTTGTAAAGGATGATACTTTGAAAATTTGTTGTACGGTTGGAGTTGTGGTATCTGTGACTGAAAGCCCTAACTCAAACCATGTTGCCAAAACCCGAGTCAACTGCAGACATCATATTTAATGTAGCAGGGGATAGATTTTATGCTCACAGATTGGTGCTCGTAGCTCGTTCCCCCTGTTTTCAAATCCCAGTTTTTTGGGTCCTCACAGGAGCAGAATAATAAAGAAATTTTCATTGGAGACATGCAGCCAAAAGTGTTCAAGGTAAGCTTTGTTTTGCCTATGATCATGAATACGTATGGTCATCGCCAGTGACTGCTTCACCTCCTTGCCCTTCGATGTCTTGGTCAATGGTTGAATGTCTACTTGCAGCAGCAAATCAATATATGCTAGATAGATTAAAGAGCTTGTGTGAGGCAAGAATCTTTCAAAGCATATCCATAGACAATGTTTGTACAATTCTATCACTGGTTCAATGTTATCTGGCTTCTCAGCTGAAATTTGAGTGTCTTAAGTTTGCTGCATCAAATTTGGAAGGTATGTGCGATAAATCTTCGTATATTGTAAACATATCATGGTAGCTCCTAGTTTTGAGTAATATCAGTGCATTTTACAGTACTAAAGAGCATATCTTGATTTTATCATCCAGAGGTTGTGCAGTCAGAAGGATTCAAATATTTGAGGGAGAATCGTCCTTCTCTTCAGTCAGAACTACTGGAAACAGTTGCATGGTTTGAGGATGACTCTGGCATGATAGAAAATAGTGAGAGCACATCGAGCCATGATTCTAATGGCTTTGATAATAACAACACAGAGGCCCAAGTTTAATAATATAAAGCCCAATGCACAGCATTTCAGAAAAAGCAATAGCCTGAATGTCATAATTTTGACATTGTGCTAGGTTCGCTGAATGTCATTGGGACGGATGTGAGGTAGAAATGAACTTGTAATTTTTTTAATATTTTAGAAACCCTTTATGTGACAATAGTGGCTTCCATGTGAATTGATCTCTTTTTATAGGTTGATATGAAATGCAATCCAATAGACAAATTACATCAGGGCTGTCCTGTTACAGAAGCATCTCTTAGCTCAAGCAGGGCATTATCTCCCATAGAAACTGCAAGTTTTGCTCAACTTGATAGAAGCTCTCCATCCAGTGGTAGAAAACTTGAATTCTTCTGAAATTAGGAAATCAATATCTTCATGAAAGAAAATCCAAAATAATGAAAATGAAGCATGCAGAGAAAATTGTATACAAGTAGTGAGTATGGTTGTTTTCAAACTATTAATGTAGGGGCCAGAGATAAATCCTCCTTGCTTTGACAGGAGGAAAGGAGAGAAGTTCCTTAAAATCAATCGTATATGCCTCTGCTTGCCCATTGTATGAAAAGGTTGTCTGTTTACTGTCAATTGCTGGATCTGGACGGTGCAAGACCAATATGGCAATGTTACTTCTACACTTGTAAGGATTCTTGAGGGTGATATGGCGATGCAAGTGGTCTTGTTTTCTTGGGTTATGATTTATTTTGGGGTTGGCACGTTATTTTTCATCTGGCAATAATGTTATTGATGTGAAATGATCGTTGGTGTTAATTCATGATTATTGTAATTGATTCAATATCTATTGCTCTGTATCCCTCTTGCTTGCTTGACACCTGCCATTCCCATGTCTAATCTATCCTTCCTCAGCCATGTTGGATAGGTGCAACCTTGTGATGTGGATCACAGTTGTTCCCAACTTTATTTTTCTCTAACTTTGTTTTGATTGTTACGTAGGATTTGGGTACAATAGGATACACCTGTTTCTCTCATTTTCTTTGATCGTATGTTTATGGTACTCCATATTTTGGTGCATCCATTTTTTTGTGCCTCTATATTGATGGATTTTCAGATTTCATTTCCTCCTATGTTGGTGTTTGACCGAATTTATTTGAACTTCCTTGAAACTACTATTAATATGTTAAGGGTGTGTTTTATGGTGGTGGTGATCTTGGAAAGTATGGCTTCTTTGTGGCACAATTCTCCACCCGTTTACTTGTGGGAGAAGAGTGATTCCTTTGGCTAGAACATTGAAAAAGTGTGGCAAGCCTTTGATATTTTGATATTTTAGATTTTTAATTGGTGCAGAGAACACAGGATAGTAGATGCAAGTGTCCTGATCTCAAGGCAGGTAATTCCTAGCAGAAACCCACCATGACAACTAGCTAACAAACAAGCGCCAACACTGCTTAAATCTCCATAACAGGAGGAGGGAAATAAGTTCATACCGTTTCACATACAAACAACAAGAAGGCCTAATAAACAAGGCATGCCCAATGTCATATCAGACACCCAACAAAAATCAACAAAACAGAGGGACGCCAAACACAACCATCACAGCAGAGCTTGCAAAGCAAAAAAAAGCATGGTAGAGAAAGATGCGTAAGATGGACATCGAACGCTGCTTGAGAAAGGCAAGGATGATGAGAGGGTATTGAGCTCCTAACTGACTCTTTGGTGTGCCAATGACAGTGAAGGCAGATGTATACAGCTTCAGCATGACCCTACTCGAAATAATCTAAGGCCAAGGAAATGATAGGTTATCTTGAGGAGTAGAATATTATAATTTGTAAAGAGAAGGGGTGAGAGTTTAGAACTTGTGAGGAAGAATCTACTGAATGGAATTCCAATATGTATGAGCATGGTGATTGAGGAAGATCCGGTAGAAATCTCTGTATTACAAAGCATGAAGCTTCTTGAACAACTCTAAATTGTAATTTGTAGGAAAAAATTACCTTTCAACTATACCATCTTCTGATTCAACTTAGAGATCTTCAACTTTTTCTTCTTTCACCCTATCTTTCTGGATATAATGTCACTATCATGTGAGATGCCACTTTTATTTAATGATTGCATACTTGACTCTTTTAGAACTTTTAATAAATTCAAACTCAATCCAATCTAAAAAATATCCTTTAAGATTGAAACTCCCTTGAATAAAAAGGGAAATCACACCCTAACATACTATGACCCCAATCAATGCCCTAATAAAACTATTTTCTATTTTCAGTTCCTCCTAAAATTGAAGCATCTTCCATGTATGATTCTTGAACTGGTCTCTCATCCTCACTGACATCTTTAGCTATGACCATTCCTAACCTTTATGTAACCTCAAAGGTTTCCAACCTTGGTTGAATAGATCTTAGCATGCCAGCCAATTTATTGTCATATTATTCCCTCTGATCATCATATTGTTTAACCATTTTCTATTATAAATAACCTAAATCTCACACATGCATAGATTTCTACTATGGAGTTATCACAGAGTACTAATGAATAGGTGGTCTAATTATAGACAGTCTATTCATATAACCCAAACATGAATAAACTGTAAGGTAAAGGGCATCCAATGAAGAGTCTCAAATAACTAGGCATTGCAAGGTGCAGATTCATGGCGTACCGTTCCCTACAGCAATTATTTGAGCCTCTTTTAAGGAATTCTCTGGTAAACTATCTTCTGGTTTTTCCTCCCATTTAATAAAACTTTTCCACACGCATAAATTAAATTTAAACGTCATACTTGAAACTTAGTAAGATAAAAGCAAGAGCATAACAACTAGAAAAAGTGTATAGTGAATCCACAAGTGGAGTTCAAGATAAAACCGAAGGCTATGTAATAACAAAGAAAGGTATACAAAATCAATTTGTAATATCAATTAACAATACATATATCACACGATTCCTTGTTTCTCCCACGGTCGGAATGTGTGGAAAGTAAACAATATTTATGAATAATTAATTTTAAAAACGATTTAGCTTAAACAGGCACACAAACAAAAAGCTAGAGAAAGATGCGTAAGACTCACCATACAGTGCAGAAGCTCAATGAATAAATAAGATTCTTGATTGCAGTTATGTGTTTTCGGTGACCTTCGTATACCCTGTTTCAAAGTTACACAATCCTCTATCACTTCATAATCGAACCCCCAAATCTTTAAACAAGAAACCCTCTAAATCAAAGGTAAAATCGTACCTGAATGGCATGGCCCAAGTTTTTTCCATGAAAAAGCAAGAAATGATCACTCTTCAGAAAGACAATGTAGAATCTGGCCAAATGAAAAACTAAAAGCAAGATATGTGCACTCAAAACAACCGTTAAGTTGGATTTGTATGACTTTTATTTAAAAATCAGTTACAGTTTTGTCCGTTTATGGTTTTGAAGGAAGCGAGATTCTTGCCTTAATTCGCTTGGTATGCATTTATAATTTGATATAATGTTTTCATTTGGAGGTGAGCATAGAATGAATTTAATTATGTTTGCGAGTGATTTTTTTTGCTTTTTAATATTTTTATAAATCTAAATTTAATATGGGTTTAGATTTATAATTGTTGATTTATTTGAATGTGTTTATGGATTAAATAAGTGCATCAATGTTTATGTCATTCAATCTTTATATTAAAAAATGATCATCTTTTTACATGATTTTGATTTGTAAGCATTTTTAGAAAGGGTCAACTTTTAAGTCAATTCAATATAATATCTTGATTCTTTTTTATAGTTTTAAGTGCATATGTGAAAATTGTAGAGTTCAAATTGTTAGCACAAAATTCCTTCAAAAAGGGATCTTCAAGCAAAGATACTTCTCACCCTTCTAAATATCAATAGTTATTTTCTAAGCATAACAATGTGACAGAAAAGTGTTCATCAAGTTGCTAACACTTCATATTCCTTCATTTAAGCTAGTTTTGCTTTTATAGAGTTTGCTCAATTTCAAGATCTATTGACAATTTGCTTCAAACTTTGAGTGTCAATTTACTTACACTCCCTTAAGTTTATCCAATTAGTCCAAACAAATCACTTCCTAAAGAATATAATGATCAAATATTTTGCAACTATCATCACATTAAAGATCACTATATTCAAATTTTTTATAGGTCTTAAACATAAGGTACAAGACCTCATTGAAAAAAATGTAATCAAACTTGGAGGAGTTAATGATAATGAAAACCCATCAAGCAGACCCTTAAATAGCTATTTAAAAATTCACACAAGTCCATTTCCACATGACCTAAACAATGTAGAGCCACGTGACAATAACAATGAACTTGATGATGTACAACATGGTCATACTTATGTGGGAAACATTGAATCTAATGATACATCTTCTTCCTTTCTCCCCCTAACCCACCTATTGTATTTTACAAGGAGGAAGCCCTACAAGAAAATATTATGAACCATTGTACATTTCAACATCCATGATCCATAATCTATGAACCACACAAATTATGAAAATCACAAAATAAGTATTACATATTGTATTAATTAATCACAAATTAAATGGAAGTTAATAATAGAGGAAGAGGAGAATTGAACACCATATTTATCATGCAAATCCTCTAAAGAGAGAAAAACCAAACTATTCAATAGTGGGAAATACGTACTATCATTATTATGTAATAAATGACATATAAAATAAATATAAACTGAAATGTTTATTATCTACCCCTTGTTGCATTCATACAAGACCTTAGTTATAGATACAATCTACCTCTTGCTCCACTAGTTGCATATTTTCCTCATTTTCTTTATGCTTTTATAACATTTCTTTCCTTTTACATCTCATGTTAAAAATACAACACATAATTGTTCCAACATTATGAAATAAGAATATGCAATACATGATTTATAACCTCTCAATTTGGGTAGGTACAACATACAATTGTTCTCTCAGTGCCCCCTTAAACTACCGATATAGTCACACATTTATAAAATTACTATGCACAATAGGATTCTCTCAAGCCAAGAGGAATACCAACCATTATAAGAAGCTAAAATGATTCTTATTAAATTTAGATTTTGAGTTTGAATGTTTGTACAACTAGGGACACTATAATAACAAACCCAACAAGATCCAAATTTTTTGCATATTTTTTTTATATCAATACAAGCACAATAACAAGGGATTAGCTAACAACTAAACGAAAAGAAAGTGATTTCATGCATTACAATATTTAACCATCATGGCTACTACAAGACCTTCACAATATTACAAATGTACTATAACATAAAGACCAATGAAGGATCAACTACTAATATTTCTTGAAACATACATTATGTTCTATAAGGTCATGATGACTCCTTGTATATAACATATCATGTTTCACCATATGGGTGCAATATGATCCCAACCAAAATAGATATAATCCCTATTAACCCCTCCAAGTAGATTTTATGGCATGTGGTGAGAGAGTAGACATTCATACCCACTTGCATTGTATAAGTTAACTTCCTAATGACCAATTCCTAAGGTGTTACTACCATGAGTAACTTAAGATACAATCCATTAAACAGTTAAGGAACCAAGGATGTCCATCATTGGCATAGTATGCTCCTGGACTACTATCAATCTCGAGCATTATAGTATTGCTCCTTGACTATTGTCAATCTTGAGCATTGTAGTATTTCTCCTTGATTATAGTCAATCTCAAGAATCATATTATTTTTCCTTGACTCATGCTTAGTACTATAATTTGAAGATATGTCCTAGCTCAAAATAAGTAGGTTTGGAGCCCAACCACTTCTAGTTTTCAACTACCCATTCTAGTTTTGTATGATATTAGAGGTTCAAATTCCATATATTCCCTAGTTTCTCATGGTAATTGTTCAACCAAAATAAGGTAATCATTTAATTCTAACAAAATCCAATAAGATAGTCAACTCACTATACTCCCAATGACAGGTTGCTACTACTATTCCTCAGCTTACAAGACATTGCAATTTTTTCAAGCATACTTATAGGCATGAATGGCTCTAAAATGTATTTGAAGAGAGACCATTACATGCTCAAAGACTCTTTTGAATTTAAGGTAGGGATAACTAATCATCCCTTTGTTAATTTATAGAGGATTCCCACTCATATTCAACCTATCATAGCATATTTTCAAGGTATGGATTGGTAGGTGACTATCTTCTCATATATGTAACAAAATTAGACATTTGGACTATTAATGATTGTCCTATTAGTCAGCATTACATAATAGTCACATGTGGATTTAGCTAACTTAAATAAGTGCATGGGTGAAAGTGATACCAAGAATCCGTAGGAAATTAAGTTTTGAAACTCAAATTTCCTAATATACAACATAACAACATAACCGGCTCAAGTATTTCCATTCATTTAGTTGGTTGTTGAAATTACCCAATTAGGGATTCATATATAAACATCATGATTTTCTCATCCTCCCACCTTCTTAGGTGGAAAAATACAATGAAAAGGACAGAGTATATGTGGAAATAATTTGTGTAACTCATAGCTATTGTGATTAATTGAGCAACACATTTATCAATGATTTCACATCCTAGGTTGAGGCTCCATTACTTTCATCATTATATATATTTGTATGCATAATCCTTCCTTCCAATATGAGTATATATACTAGGTAGCAACCAATGACTACCTTTCTATGACTTATCTGGTTTCTATCATACTAGTTTTTATGGGTTGATTAATTAAAGAAACAAATATGTTTACAAAGTCTTCATCAATTTCCAATTTAGGATCTGATTGAGGGAAGGTTTCTAGCATAGACACCAAATAAACTGTTATTATAGAGCCACCCACTTCGCCCATCCTCAAACTCATTCAAGCATAGGACCCATGTTTATAAATCATAAGAATTAAGGCTTAAGAACCTAATATGGTGGCATAATCACTATGGAGTGCATTCAATTATAACCTATGTTTACAAAGCTTGAAATTTGGGGTTTATAGCTCACCCACATAGTTCTGAAGTGGTAAAGTTGTAGTATGAATATAATGGAATACATTTCAAGGTGACTCTTTAGAATTGGATTTCAGGATCTTTCCTCCAACACTCAATTAAATATTATAGGCTTTTGATAAGCTCACTTTGAACTTTATCAATGAACAAAAGATAGGATGAGTATGACCTAGAGCCTAAGGCCAATCTAATGCTAGGTTGCAAGACCAATTCCAAGAAAGCTATACCAATAATACTCTATTTATAAAGTGATATTATTACTTGATAAAAATAATTTATATAAATAAAATAAAGAAAAAATGAATTATATTCATTTACCTTAGCAACATAGTCTATTTCAATGATTTTGAAAGTGATTCCAAGACAACAAAAGACAATATCTACCATGGAGAAAAAATTATAAACCAAAAACTCGACTAGAAAGGGACTTAAAAACTTAGACTAGAGGCATCCAATCAAGGATAACTTTAAGAAACCCCCCTAGGAAAAGATGTAAAAACTCGACGAATCTTGTATAATTCTCATAAAATATATTAAAATTTTATTGGTGATTTTTTTAATTTTTTAGGAAAAATTATAAATTCAATTGGTGAATCTTTTGTAGTCACTAGAATATTGTATAAAAAAATGGAGAATTATACTTTTATTGAAACCAATAAAATATTTTCATTGGTGAATTAAACCTTTTTTTAAACCAATAAAATATTTTCATTAGTGAATTAAACCTATTTTTAAACCAATAAAATATTTTTATTGGTGAATTAAACCTATTTTCAAACAAGAGAAATATTTTTGTTGGAAAATTAAACCTATATAAAAAGTAGTGGAATATTTTCGTTGATGAATTAAATTTTTATTCAAACTAATAAAAAGAAAATGTTGGTGAACTAAACTTGTATTTAAACCAATGAACAATTTTCAAAGCTGAATTAAACTTGTATTCAAAGTAATGAAATATTTTTATGGTGAATTAAACTAGTATGCAAATAAAAATCATAGCATGGGTGGCAAAAATATCAAATGTTTTTTTTAGACAAATCACTACCAAAGAGGGCAACACTCTTTCCATTGATTCATAGACCAAATGCATCACAACGCAATATCTCTCCATGGGTTTTCGAAAGAATGGTTATGAGAGTTGTCCCCAAATTAGTCATCTAACTGATATGAGCATATGACAAAACGTTTTTGTTTACAATTACATGATCTAGGAAGCCCCCAAAATTTCCTCTCTAAATTTTTCCACTATCACTCCAACCTTCATATTGCTTCTTGTTCTAGACACATCCAACATCCCACAAACCATCCCCTCCATTGGCCATTTGACACAAGATGCTAACACCTTTGAGATGGCTTCCACAAGATTTTCTGCCAAAAGCTTCATGCGTTTCTGAATCATTTCCTTCCTCCTTGTCGAATGCAACACATTCATGAAGAAGAGGCTTAGCATCATATCATCATGGTGACGATCACCCTAGATCCAGTGTTCTTTGATGACCCTTCTAATCACCACTAACAAATCTCCTGAAGTTCTTTTGAAAATGTAGGATAGCTAGGCTTCATGTCTCTAACACATCCTTAAAAAAATCACCTCTTCTTGTCAAAATTTTGTAGCACTGGCACCTCCATGCCACTCTACCTCTCGACTACAAAAGCTTTGTAACACCCCTTCTTTGAAGAAAAACCAACTATCATGGAGTCCAGTTAAAAGGGATTTCCCTCAGGATTTTCACGTTGTGACCCCTGGATTAAGGAACTACCCAAAAGAAGGTAATTATGGTCCTTTTCTTGGATTAAACGTAGAGCAGATGCAGTGCCTTTTTCAGCACTGTCGAAACCTTAAGGGCCAAAAGATTTCAAATCAATTCACCACCCAACTTGCTATAAAGGATGATTCTTTGTCCTACAAAATCCATCCTTGTGTGTGATTGTAGATCCAACCTACTTGTCGGCATTACCAGGGCCTTGCATTCACGTAGGCTACTTACTTAGGACGACTCATGATTATACGAACCCTAGCATGTTTTATATTTCCCCATCCACAAGTAACTGACCAACCTTTGCCCATGTCCATGGGTTAACCGATTCCTTTGCTCTTACATCTTGATCTATCTCTTCATTTTCCAACACATCCACCAACTTGTTGGATTTTCTAAAGATATGGCAAAATGTGTAATCACCTAGGCACTCTAGTAATAGTGAGAACCTCATCAACTTCCAGGTTGGTTCTTGCTACAAACTTGTTTCCCTTACAATAATCTCTTAGTGGACTCTTCTATATCAATTTCCTTTAAATTGTTATCCACATAGTACTTTAACCCTTCAAAAAGTGTAGAGGCCTTCACATCATTGTTAGTACCCTCCTAGAGTTTAATAAAGGTTTCCCAAAAAACACTGCCCATACGATCTCTTACCACAAAACCTGCTCCTGAGGGCCTTGGCTTACCCTTTGAGGCCTCATCAAAATTAAGCTTTAACCTTCCTTTGGGAGGAAGTGTCCACTTCAACTTCTTGCTACAATACTTCCCCTTCATCAACTTACTTTTTGGCATTTTTATCTTAGGCCAATATTTTTCCATTTGGCGATCCCAATCTTAAAGAAATCTATATTAGTTGCTTTTAGAAACCACACAAAAATGTTCACTCACCTCATTCTCAATTTTTTAGATGACTTCATTTAATTGTGATGCCTTTTCATTCACGCTATAGCTCCCACACCACCATAGTTGAAACCTCCAACCAAAGTCCTATCTTAGCTGAACCCTTACCAATTTGGGGTCATGCCTCGAAAACACCTTTAACATTATTATGCAAAGGCCCCTTCCACTCTAGTTTACCACAAAAGGTTTCCCAACACCTTTGAGTGAATTTGCACTCGAAAAACAAATGATTTGTAGTTTCTTCATTAATTTTGTATAGCAGGAATCTGAACAAGCTAGACATCCCAATTCTTTTCAACCTTTCACCCATAAATATTCTTCCATGCATACCACTCCAAGCAAATGCACTAGCTTTAGGCAATAAAAATTTAACCCACAAAAGATCCTTTGGCCACACCTCTTCTACTTGTATCTTATTTAAAACTCTATAACCAAGATTTACTGAAGACTCTCCATTTTTTTCCACACACCAACTTATTGAGTCACTTTCACCCGTAAAGGCTACATATCTTTTTTTCAATTCCTCAAGAATCAGCTCTCTTAGTCCACTTGCTAACATTTCAAAATTCATCCAACTGTACTCCCATCTTCCCCTCTCTCTTCTCAGAACAACAAAAGAAGCCACTCTCTCTCTGTAAACCACACTTGTTAGAGGGATTTCCTCCTCAACTCCTAGTAAAGTATCCATGGGTTTATATGGGAATTCCATGAATCATGCCAAAATGAGGCTTTAGATCCATCTTTTATGATCCATGTCAAATGATTTGCCGGTACTGACCTACATCTTAGGAAAAAATTCCATATCGCAGATCCTTTCTGTGGATTCATGATTGTTAGAATCCAATCTACCTCCATTATATCCAAGTATATTGCACGTAGTAACTTACTCCATTGAGCCTCTGGCTCTTTGAACATACACCATGCTATTTTTACCCCAAGGGCCACATTTTGTGTCTTCACTTCCTTTAGACCCACCCCCTACCTCCTTCAATTTTAGAAGAGTCCCTCATCCAATCAGTGGGATGTGCTCTCTCTTGTGAGCTCCATCCCAAAAAAAAATTCTTTGAAAAGTTGTTATTCATTTAGCCAAAATTTTAGGGATCTCCAAACAAGCCAACATGTAGATTGGTATAGCTTCCAAAATAGCTTTACCAATTGTGATTCACCCAACTAAGGTTAACCAACATCCCTTCCATGAATTAACTTTTTCCTTACATTTCTTTTCCATCTCTTCCCACAAGCCCGATTTCATTTGTCCTTCAAACAATGGGATGCCCAAAAATACTTTTTGGGAGGCTCCCTCTGGTGAACCCAAGGATGTTTAGGATTCATTGTTGGAGCCTTTTGAACTCATGTTAAATAAAAATACATTTGAATTTTTTGTATTCACCAATTAGCCCATTTTCGATCCTAACAAATCAATCACCATCTTTATTTCTACCACTTCTTCCATTGATTCCTTTCCATAAAGGATTGTGTCATCTACAAATAGTTGGTGAGAGGCGGCTGGGATTTTAGGTGCCACTTCGATGCCACACCAACACCCACTCCTACATTTGTTGGATATGTATCTACTGAAAGGCTCCATCATAATCACAAATAGAAAGGGCGAGATTGGGTCACCCTGCCTCGGACCCCTTGCCCCACTAAAGAATCCACAAGGTGAGCCATTTATTAATACCAAGTACTTGGGGGAGGAGATGCAACAAAAACCCATTTCAACCATTTCTCTTCAAACCCCATTTTTTACATTGTCTTTATCAAAAAAATCCACTGGTCCCTATCATAAGCCTTAGTCAAGTCCAATTTTACCAGCATTCCACTCCTATTAGACTTTTTCAATGTGTGCACAATTTTGTGTGTGACAATTATTCCATCTCTTGTGTACCTTCCTGGTACAAAGCCACTTTGTACAGGGGATATAATTTGCAGCAAAATTATTTTTAACTTATTCGCCATTACCTTTGTAATGATCTTATATATCGTATTACAAAGGGAGATAGGCCAGAAATCTACAAAAAAATCACATTTTTCTTTCTTTGGTATAAGAGCGATATTTGTATTATTAAGATCCTTCAGCATTGTTGATTTCCTTCAAGATTCCTCCACCACTTCTATAATTTCTTTCCCCAAAAATCCCAATAGATCTTGTAAAAAAAGTGCGTTGAAGCCATCGAGGCTCAATGATTTCTTAAGTTGCAACTCGAAGACACCCTTTTTAACTTCTTCCACCATGACCGAGCCAGGAAACAGTTTGTTATCTTCCTGAGTTACTAATCTTTGAACCCCATCGAGGATGTTGTATTTTAATCCTTTAGTCATACCTTTCTCACACAACAAGTTTTCAAAAAATTCAACGCTGGTTCTTTGAATGTCATCCCCCTCTTGGAAGTTGTTCCCACTGCCATCCTTTATCTCATTGATCTTGTTCCAACTCCTCTTGACTTTTGTAGTTAAATGGAAAAAAATTTATATTAAGATCTCCCTCCTTTAGCCAGGTTTCACATGACTTTTCTCTCCAGAAACATTCTTCCCTCACCAATATTTCATTGTAGTCAACGAGCAGTTTTCTTTCCTCCTCAAATTTCATGACTAACATACCATCCCTTATTATTTTCTTTCATCCTCCAATCTTGTTTTTTCTTCAAAAATATTTTTAAATACATTCATATTCCATTCCATTAGCTTTTCCTTCATTCTACTTAGTTTCTTCTGGAAAACAAACATCTTTGAACCTTTCCAATGTGTCAGTTCTAACCACCATGTCTTCAACATTTCCACCAAGCCTTCATGCCTAAGCCACATCTTTTGAAATTTGAATTGTCCTTTTGCTTGCTTTTTTTATGTGTCTATGTGAAGTTCCACTAGGAAGTGATCCAAAAGAAAGATAGGTCTTATTGTTGCCCTTAGAGGTACTATATCCTACAGCCAATCTTCTAATACTATATTTTTATCCAGCCACTCTGCAATGTTAGTGAAACCCATTCTCCTATTGTTCCAAGTAAAAAATACATTTGAAGTTTTGATATCCATCAAATTACTTGATTCAACAAACCTAGCAAAGTCCTTCTGGGATTGGGCCACTTTCCTAATCCCATCTTTTTTCACTCAAATCAAGAATTCTATTAAAATCCTTGCCTACAATAGTTTTAGCTTTACTTATTTCGCTATTAAGTTCATCACATACAACTTTCTTCTCTTCTATTTTTGTGGGCCCATAAACATTAAAATTTTCAAAAAAAATTGTAGAGACTAATATTTTTACTTTTGATTTCATCCAATTTTGGTTCTTTACCATTAGCTCCACTTCTATAGTTGAAGGATTCCACATCATATCAAGACCTCCTAACAATTCCTCCACCTCTACGAAGACACCTTTCCTAATTTTACATGTTCTTAGGAATGCTCTTGCCTCCTTGTCATTGAGTTTTGTTTCTTTGAGTAATACTAGGTCAATCTTTTGGATTTACAACTTGTGCTTAACTAGTCATCTTTTATTAGGAGTATTTAGGCCCCTAACATTCCAAATGAGTATCCTCATTTACATCCAAGGGAGGGTAATACTCCCTTGGATATAGTCATATAAGTCTTTATTGAATTTTGATTACTTTTCTGTGCCTCTTCCTCTCGCTTCTACTTGACAGATTTCCTTTCAAGTTTTGAGGATGATGCCTTACCAATTTGACAGATATATCGCTCCTCTATTATATCAATTTCTTCCTCTTCCTTTTGAATGTTCAAATTATCCAAGTCTAATACATCCTCTTCCCTCCCTTGTCTCTATAATGGATATTTAATTAGACTTCCCATATGCATAAGGAGAACATCCATTTCTCCTTCTTATAATGACTCTTCCTCCTCCAAGATAACCATTTTTAATAGATCGACAATCACCAGTGCCCAATTCCCCAAGGCTTGGTTTTCCTCATGGGGTTCCATTTTCTCCATTACTTTTTTCTTGTTTCCTCTATTTGAGTTCTTTTCCTTTTACACCCCCTCTAAATTTTTAGGAATCTTCTACAATCGGCTTCATTATGGTTTCTCCTTCTACATCTCACACAAAAGGATGCAAGCTTTTGTACTTCCAATGTCTGGGTCTAAGTCTCATTCCCACTCATCAATTCGATCTCTTTTGGAATTTCATTAATTGTAATTACCTTGATCCTTTCATATATCAATGATTCACAATTTCTCATGTCTACTTCGATTGTGTGCCCAACTAAGTCTCCAATTTTTTTTAAACATTTCCTTGACTAGAATTTGAATGGAAGATTATACAATCTTATCCAAGTTGAGCCATCTAGTGGGTTGAATTCTAATGGGTTGAAATTCCTTCTCCATTTCTACACAAATAGATGAGATTCTTCATACTTCCATCCTTTTGTCATCATTATTTCATCTCTAGTTTTTTCATCCTCAAATATAACCACAAAAAGGCCTTTGGGCAAGAAATTTAGAATCAGTTCAAGTTTCCACAACCTCACCACCCAATCCCTTATTTCCTTTATTGTAAATATCTTCCCCAAGAAATGACCTACAATGGTCATTTTTTCAAAAAACCTTGCATCTTTCATCACTATATTTGATACATCAATTTCTTGATTTGGAATTGTTTCGCAGCTTTGATTTCTTTTTCTCCTGCATTCTTCCTCACTTGGATCTCCTTTATTTTCCTGATCTTCACTACCAAAGCGCTCAACCATCCTCTCCATTTTTTCTTTAAAAATATCAAATGTTATATATCATTCTATTCTGGGACAAATTTTCCACACACCCAAATTTCTACATAAAGTCTCTAGAATGGAGACAAGTGTCAATATATTTATAAGTTCTGATCAGAAGTGAGTGAAATTATTGTGACTTGTTAATGGATATTTATAATGATTAAAGTATAGCAAGCCATTTAATTCTCTTATCTTTTCAATGCTACAAAGTACTCTGCCTCAAGCCAGATGTCAGTGCAACTTAATGAGTTGTATTATATATATAACTTAATGTAAAATTAATATACTCAGAAAATTGAATTAATACACAAAAATATTTTACCATTCGATGAATGTTCAATGGATTGTTGTAGTTGCATTCTGAAAGGAAATGTTTGAAGCACTAGACTTGTGAACTCAAACCTTTGGAATTACCTTAGAACCATTAGATTTGCAAAGATCAATAGTTGACATTTTATTTAGGTGTGTTATTACTTATTAAATCACTTAAATTCATGACTTAATTTTTGTAAAATAAAATTTTCACATCAACATGTGTGTATTGTGGTGAATTAAATGCTCAAGTGTTGAGTATTGATGTCTTCATTCTATATATAATTCACCAACTTTATGTGCTTCATATTTTTTATAACATGTTTACTTTCTAATTATCTCTTCTCTATTCAAAATTTCACTATGATATTATGGAGTCTTCATGGCGTGTCATGCTACCCAAATGTTTTTGGGAGAAAAGAAGCAACAATGCATACGATAGAGAAAATTTGGGTAGGGTATTAACTCTTCCTTGTATTCTTGTTGAGGAGGCTATAAGAACAATTATGGGTAGGGAATGGCTTCAAAACAAACCCATTCTCTATTTTTAGTTCTTGCGAAGGAACTATAGGCACCACCAAATCTTAACTAGTTATTAATAATTCACTTTTTAACCAATGAGAGATCAAGTATTTTTTCTATTTGAATTTTTTTATCTATTATCAATGTATACATGCCAATTTTATAACAAAACATATTTCAAAATTCAATTCTCTTCAATCTAATTGGTAGACAAATTTCACCCGATATAAGCGATTAATGTGCTTCCATTACTTCCATTACTTCCATTACTTCCATTTAAGAGAAATTCACGCTTCACATTTCAAAATTGATTATTACATAATTGAACATAATATTTTGATTTTGCAATTTTTTTGGCTTTTCTTAGGCATTTTTTTGCCACTTCTTCCTTAATCTTTGCACATCGAGAAATGCAAAAATTATGACAAAATTAAAATTCGAAATTGTTAATTATTCTATATAAATTTTAAGGTTTCTCTGCCACAAAGACTATAATAAAAAAATATTTAGCTAATTTTTAAGAAATATTTTAACTCTTCAAAAATATTTTACTTGTTATATTTTCAATTCTATTCATTTATTTACTTGTCATATCTTAAATAAAATATAATTAAAATAATAAATTCAAGCATATAAAATAATCTAATAACAAATTCAAATAAATAATGTATTTTTAATATATTATATTATTAATTTAATAAGATATTATAATATTATAATATATATCATATATAATGTATAATATATAATTTTAACATCGTGGTACCGGAGGGCGTGTCGCGCCAGCACTGCCGGTCACGTTAAAAAGTTTACCAGGCGCACTGCAGTTTATATGGGGTCGTGCTACCCGATTCTTGCAGTCTAAAATATATTTATATATATATATTTATATATATATATAAATATAATATATATATATATATTTTTAGGCTGCAAGAATCGGATAACGTATACCTATGGAGACTAGATCTCGTGACCAACCTCCTGCAACAGGAAAGATTTAGCCAACCGAGCTAGGGCCCCAACCCAATATAATATAATATATTAAATAATATATAATATAATATATTAAATAATATATAATATAATATATTAAATAATAATATTATAATTTTAAATTATGTAATATATTATCTTTTTAATAAATTAATATATTTTAAAAAAAGACATTTAAATCAACATTAATTTGATTGTTAAAAAATAAATAAATTATTAATTGTTTAGAACTACTCTCATTATTGTATTACAGCGGTTACAGGTCTAAAAGGGTACATGGATAATGGCTCGCCACATCACAGACAGTTAATAAACTGACACCTATGCGGTAGTTTGTAACTTTTAACCGCCTTTAATTATTTATGCTGTTGGCGTTGTTGTGGCTACTCCAAATATTTAACAGATTTCAGGAAATGAGGGTCCCATTGACAAAAAGATAAGGATTACATGAATGCTTCACCTTTTGATCTCTCATTATAAGCTATAAAATTATAGTTTTTCTAGCAGATTTTCTCATACAGTGTTCTTTACTAATTTCATTTGCATCTTATGCAATCTTAGCTTTCACGCAGTTAAATAAACATGATTTTGAGTATAACTGCCAGGGGTTGTTATAATCTTGTGCAGAATACATACACATTAATAATTTGTAATAGAAATGTTGTAGTCACTGAATTGGTTTTCATCGTGCGATTGAGTAAATGTACATATTAAAGTTGTATTGTCTCTTCAGTTTTTTAAAATGATAATCTCAAGAGTGAATCTACAAAGTAAAATTTTCTGATTTTATTTGTTCAAGCATTTGGACAACTTGTGCCATTGTTGGCCTTACAACTGGGTTTGGATTTATACATTTATAGGAAATTTGAAATGCATCTTTAATCTCTTTCTGTGTTGATAAATCTGTCAACTCAGCATCAAAGGCATACTCCTCACAGCCATCTTCAATGAGTAATTTTACAAATCATATCCTATTTCTATTCAAGATCCCACAATTTATATTTTCAATCTAAGGTAATATTAAAATTTCCAAGAATAGAAGCTTAAATTTGTGAACTTGTAGAAAAATTGATATTCTTGGCCAAAAAAAAGACATCCCCAATTCTGGCAAAAGAAACAATTAAAGCCGCACCAAAGATTTTCCTTTTAGTAGCTATTCGAATAACCTAGCAATATTAAATAGTGTTGTGACCATTTTATGATGTTACACCAAACATTAAACCCTCTATGTTATTTTGATAATGTAGCTGGTAGAGGAACAACTAGGTTAACAATATTAAAAGAAGGATTATTCATAGAAGTAACTTAATGAAGAAAACAGATACTGTAGTATTATTAGTGGCCATTATTTCCTCCACTATGGTTAAGGTCAGTTTCGTGCCTTTTCAAATCTTTATTGTTTTCAGCAACATATGCTAATGTAAAAGAAATCACGCTAAGATTTGTGGGTGCTCCATTTGATAATGAGTAGAGTTGGTAAAATTATATGCCTACCGTGTTGCTCACAATTTCAGTATTAATATTGTTAATATTAGGTTCTATACTTTATTTTGTTTTCAGTATATTGTTGTCATTATTAGAATGTTCTTATTTTAAGAAAGAATTATTTCTTGAATTTTCATCTCCAAGTTCATTCATTGGCTTATTATTGGAAGTTTCTAACTTGTGAACTATAATTTTGTTCATTGTTGCGGTTAGTGCAAACATAAGAAACTCATAAAATAAATTGGTATATAGAGTATTTTTTTAATTATTAATAAAGGAAAATCAAACGTATAAATTTTGCAAGTAAATAATTAATAGAAGAATTTAATAATTAAAATTTAAAAGGAAAAATCGTGGTTAAATATAGTTATTGATTTTTAGTTTTTTTCTTATTAAATTCAAAAATTAGTCAAGAAGAAATTTAGTAATGTAATTAGTTAGAAGGTTATGGATGTTTCCATATCATCAATCCATCGACTTGATCATTCAACCTTAACTTGGTTTTCAACAAAATCCCAAAACAAAGCACTGATATCATCACACGTCCATATCGAAATCGTCAAAATCATGCGAAAATCCAAAAACATCAGAAAATTAGAAAATCAGAAAATCCAAAAACATCCAAAACATATCAAAATCAAAAACACTCAGCGAAAACATCAAAACATTGGAATCAGAACTCGTCGTCTCGAGGCTTAAGCGTGGGCAAGGCTCATCTTCGATCGAACAGAGACATCAAAATCCAAAAACATTAAAAACATCAAAATCCAAAACATTGAAAACATCAAAATCAAAACATTGAAAAACATCAAAATCCAAAACATTCGAAAACATCAAAATCCAAAACATGAAAAACATCAAAATCCAAAAACATTGGAAAACTGAAAATCAAAAACATTTGTAAAACATCGAAAAATACCAAAAAGCAGCCTCAAAACATTCCAAAAAAAGTCAAAAACATCCAAATATTTGAAAAATCCATCCGTCTCATTTCGCTTTCACCCGCAATAATCAATCATCCATAATAAACTGATCATCACCTTCATCCTTTGGCAACACAAACAGAAACAATCATAGCAGGCAGCAAAATCAAGCTTCAATTGTAAAATCAAAAGCGAACAACAAAACATTTAAAACAAAATCAAAGTCTTGATCATTTTCAAACATGTCAGTCGACCTTATATCAACAGCCTATCAATCAACTTATCAAACCATCATCATCCTATACAAAGCATGTCCTAGGATCCGTTCCGACAATGGGCACTTTTATCAAATCAACCACTTTGGGTAAACAAAACGACGTGTCATTAACATGTCCTAGGATCCGTTCCGACAATGGACATTATCTTTTGGCAATGAGTTTTGGCTCCCATCTTTTGAAACACATTCCTTTGGCTAGAGGTATGAAGAACATTGGCTTGTTTGCGTACTTGATCTTTACTTTTGATTTATCTTATTGCGCTCATTCAAGGACCTCGATGATACCGAAGAGGAATGGGGCAACGATCATTATCTTTTGTGCATTGCTTTTTGGGCGTTCTTGTAAAATAACTTGGCGAATACTTGCTTTGTTAGGTGCAGCCCTAGCAAGGTTTCGTATGTCAAGTGTGAACAAGAATACTCCTATCTATTTGTAGTCAAAGTCCATCACACTAAGTACAAGCGCCATCTGGTCCTTTATACCTTGATGCACGTGCTTAGCGTGTTATCAAACATAAAGTAAAGTGACCCTTTGAAAATCCCAATCCTTGATAAGCAAATCATCCATCTATCATCATCATTTATCATCATCATCTTTTATTATCATCATCATCTCTAATAAAGTCGACCAATCATGGACTTGTTGGATCCTCTTGTCATCATCTCATTTCCTTTTAACATCATACATCCATCAGCATCCATCATGCATCCATCCACGCATCTGCAAACCATCAATAAAAGCGCATACCACATATCATTCATATCATACATCATAGGAAACATCGATCATTTCACATGCATTGCATATCATCATCATAATATAGATCTATTAGTCTAAGCATTTCATAAATCATCCGTTGCATAATCATAGCATATCACATCATCAAACTCATCCATCTCATATCATATCATCATTTAAGTTATTTAGAATAATATAGATTTGTTATTCTAAGCATCTTGAAATCATCTCATTTGCATCGTCATCCATAATCACCCATTTTGAACCTCTTTATCGCGAGACCGACCCTCAAATCGAATATTTTCGCTCGATCTCTCGAGGGGGCAATGTACCAGTGTACTTCTTTCCGCTGGGGCATCCGAAAAAATCAGAAAATTTTTAATTTCGATTGCGGCAAGTTTATTCTTTGAACCAACGCAACAAGTTTACCTCTCACATATTGACAAAATATGTGAGAGGTAAAACCTTTCATTTATCAAATGATTGACAAATATGGCATAAATTTGTCAACGTTGAATAAATGAGATAATCCCTCTCCCTATGAAATTATTGAGCAAGCATAAAGGAAATAACGACATCAAACTAACATAAAATCATAAGCAACATAAGCATGACATCCATTCCTAAACTACTCAAGCACTATCTCATAGGGGGATTGGTGCTACTTTGATGTGGAAAGTAGCCCTTTCCCAACCCCTTTTTGATAAGCCGAATGATAAAATGCTATGGATATGGTGGAGTGATGATGAACAAGATCAAATCTCAAATGAAGAGAGTAACCTTGCATGAAATTGTGAAGGATTTGCTTGAGGATGATGCACCTATTTAAAGATTTTCAAAATGCTAAGTGTTGAAGATGGACCAATGTGGGACTAAGATTCTGCCAATGATAGAAGGACACTTGTCAAGTGGTGATTAGTTGATGCATGTGCAAGATTTGGGAAGAGTTCCCAAGAGGGGGAAAATTTGAATTCAAATTTTGCCATAAATGCTGAGAGGGGGACAAGGAAAAACAGCAATAAATGCCCTGTTTGACTTGTCATGTTGAGGGAAAATTATTGTTTTAATAAATCAATAAAATTGATTTATTGTGCAAGTGGCTAGGTCTAGATAATGCAAGTGGGATGTGATTAGTATTAGATTAGGATTAGATGATGATCATGCTGATTAATGTTGATTAGATGATATGACATTTTAGACTTAAATTTCTGATATTTGATTTATTTAAATCAGAAAATGATGGAAAATGTATGATTTGGATTTGATTTAAAGGAAGTCCTGATTTATTGGATGAATGGAATATGATTATGCATGATGTAAATTTGACATTTCTACATTTTGCCCCTCTTTGAAGCAATGTACTTGTTGCGTTGGTTCAAAGAATAAACTTGCCGCAATCGAAATTAAAAATTTTCTGATTTTTTCGGATGCCCCAGCGGAAAGAAGTACACTGGTACATTGCCCCCTCGAGAGATCGAGCGAAAATATTCGATTTGAGGGTTGGTCTCGCGATAAAGAGGTTCAAAATGGGTGATTATGGATGACGATGCAAATGAGATGATTTCAAGATGCTTAGAATAACAAATCTATATTATTCTAAATAACTTAAATGATGATATGATATGAGATGGATGAGTTTGATGATGTGATATGCTATGATTATGCAACGGATGATTTATGAAATGCTTAGACTAATAGATCTATATTATGATGATGATATGCAATGCATGTGAAATGATCGATGTTTCCTATGATGTATGATATGAATGATATGTGGTATGCAGTTTATTGATGGTTTGCAGATGCAGGATGGATGCATGATGGATGCATGATGGATGTATGATGTTAGTGCGGAAATGAGATGATGACAAGAGGATCCAACAAGTCCATGATTGGTGAGACTTTATTAGAGATGATGATGATAATAAAGATGATGATGATAAATGATGATGATAGATGGATGATTTGCTTATCAAGGATTGGGATTTTCAAAGGGTCACTTACTTTATGTTTGATAAACGCCTAAACACGGTGCATCAAGGTATAAAGGACCAGGATGGCGTTGTACTTAGTGTGATGGACTTTGACTCGACAAATAGATAGGAGTATTCTTGTTCACACTTGACATACGGAAACCTTGCTAGGCGTACCTAACAAAGCAAGTATTCGCCAAGTTATTTTACAAGAACGTCCAACAAGCACAGCAGACAAAAGATAATGATCGTTGCCCCATTCCTATCTCTCTAAATCCTTCGTTCGGATATCATCGAGAGGTCCTTGGAATGAGCGCAATAAGATAAATCAAAAGAAAAGATCAAGTACGCAAACAAGCCAATGTTCTTCATACCTCTAGCCAAAGGAATGTGTTTCAAAAGATGGGAGCCAAAACTCATTGCCAAAAGATAATGTCCATTGTCGGAACGGATCCTAGGACATGTTAAAACCTTTCATTTATCAAATATGTGAGAGGTAAAACCAATATGTGAGGTAAAACCTTTCATTTATCAAATGATTGACAAATATGGCATAAATTTGTCAACGTTGAATAAATGAGATAATCCCTCTCCCTATGAAATTATTGAGCAAGCATAAAGGAAATAACGACATCAAACTAACATAAAATCATAAGCAACATAAGCATGACATCCATTCCTAAACTACTCAAACACTATCTCATAGGGGGATTGGTGCTACTTTGATGTGGAAAGTAGCCCTTTCCCAACCCCTTTTTGATAAGCCGAATGATAAAATGCTATGGATATGGTGGAGTGATGATGAACAAGATCAAATCTCAAATGAAGAGAGTAACCTTGCATATGAAATTGTGAAGGATTTGCTTGAGGATGATGCACCTATTTAAAGATTTTCAAAATGCTAAGTGTTGAAGATGGACCAATGTGGGACTAAGATTCTGCCAATGATAGAAGGACACTTGTCAAGTGGTGATTAGTTGATGCATGTGCAAGATTTGGGAAGAGTGCCCAAGAGGGGGAAAATTTGAATTCAAATTTTGCCATAAATGCTGAGAGGGGGACAAGGAAAAACAGCAATAAATGCCCTGTTTGACTTGTCATGTTGAGGGAAAATTATTGTTTTAATAAATCAATAAAATTGATTTATTGTGCAAGTGGCTAGGTCTAGATAATGCAAGTGGGATGTGATTAGTATTAGATTAGGATTAGATGATGATCATGCTGATTAATGTTGATTAGATGATATGACATTTTAGACTTAAATTTCTGATATTTGATTTATTTAAATCAGAAAATGATGGAAAATGTATGATTTGGATTTGATTTAAAGGAAGTCCTGATTTATTGGATGAATGGAATATGATTATGCATGATGTAAATTTGACATGTCTACAAATAGTAAGATAGATGATACATTTATCTTGCATTCTTAGTGTAGCTGGGTGGATCTAAAGATACTGGTTTTCATACATTGGTAAATTTTCCAGAATTGTAAATGTTGTTTATCTGTCTCATCACAGTAGAAATAGTTGGATTTAAACTTGCTTCATGTTTTACTTTGGAATGATATTTATTTGGTTAACTATTTGATTTGAAGATTTTAAGGAATGAGTAAAGTTTGTCTAAATTCTTTAGTTTGAATTGTGATTTGCAATCTACTGTTAAAGTTTGCACTATGAATGAATGTTCAACTTTGTATTGATTACATTTTGACTTGTTCTACAATTTAGTTTAGGAATTTCTTGAAGAGTAACAATTATGGTTAACTAAATGAATCAACATTATTTTCTCTCTTACATCCCTAATCTATGTTTTGCCCTTTTTTTATCCCCTAGTTAGAGTAGGTTTAGGTAGAAGTTCAATCTTGTAGCAATCAAGAAGCTCAATAACCAACAAGCCCCTTGAACATTACAGCCTCATTGACCGCTCAGCAAAATAGCAAAATTGTGAACCAACATTTAGGACCTTGAAAGGTGATCGATTTAACGATCGTTTGTCTTTTTCAGGAGAGGTGAGGTGATTACATCTTTCCTGCATATTGTTGTGTCAATTTGGCTATCAACAAACCACTTAAGGAAGGTTCGGGATGGTAGGCAAGATCACTTTTGATTATCTGAAGTTCGATGGAACTAATTATGTTATCTAGAAAATATTGATGGAAGAATATTTGGAGTATTGTGGATATGATATTGAGAAATCTTACAAGAATAATTACACCCTCTTACTAATGGTATGAGTATAGCTGATGAAATCAAGGTGCAAGAAGCAAACAATAAGGTGAAGTTCATTTTGAAGAACAGTCTTGCACATTCCGAGTTGATTAAAGTTCAAAATCTAAAGACTGCTAAAGAAGTCTTGGATGCTTGAGAAAAGGCACACAAAGGAGATGAAAAGGTCAAAGAAGCAAAGTTGCAGAATTTACAAGCATATTTTGAGGTCCTGCATATGTCTGAAGATGAGAACATTAAATCCTATGTGCAGAGATTAGATGAGCTAGTAGGTGGAATGTGAGGAATTGGTTCTACAGTAGATGAACCAAGGATTGTGAAGAAGATTCTTACAAATCTCCCTAATACATATAGTGAAAAGGTATCTACTATTGAGGAGCTCATCGATTACAAGATTTATATCAAAGATCAATTAATGGGAACTATAACATCTTTTGAGATGAGAAAACAAAATTTAATGAATGGATCCAAATCAAAGACTGCTTTTAAAGCTACAAGAGCTAAAGATTCGGATGAAGAAAACCTTGATGAAGTAGAAGAAAACTTTGTGAGAAGGTTGAAGAAAGGATTCAATAAGTATGAAGGTTACAAATTACCTTTTAAATGCTTTAGTTATGGAGGAATAGGTCATCATGCTTTGAGATTTTCAGAAAGAGATAAGAGGAAAAACCAAATATTTGACAAAGAAAACAAAGGAAAAAAGATCAACAAAGCATATTATGTGAATGAGAATGCTAGTATTTTCGATGAAGAATCTAATTATGGATATTTTGATGACAATGAATGTTTGTTCTTGTCTATAAAAAATGAACCTACTTTTGCTAATACTAAAAGATAGGGGAAGGAATGTCCTACAAAGAAAGAGAAAGAAAAAGATAATGTGATCTCTGCCCTACATGCTAAACAAGAAAAAAAAAATTGGGTTGTTGACAATGGTTGTTCACATCACATGACTGGTGATAAGAGTAAGTTTGTTAATCTTGAAAATATGATGGAGGTTTAGTTATGTTTGGAGATGATACTAATGCTAAGATTTGTGGTATAGGTTATGTAAGTTTTGATGGAAAGCATAATATTGATGATGTCTACTATGTTAAGGTATTAAGGCATAATCTCTTGAGTGTTAGACATATGTGTAGTAAAGTATATAAAATTATGTTTGAGGATGAGAAATGTGAAATTAGGAAAGGATCCGAAACAATAATTGCTATAGGAAAGAAATCTAAAGGAAATATATATTAGCTTAAGAGTGTTAATGGACGTTGCTATATGACTCAAATTAATGACAGTTGGTTATGGCACTAGAGGATGTGTCACATGAGTTTTGATAATCTAGCGAGAATCAGTGTAGTGCAAGTCATGAGAGATTTACCAAGGATTACAAAGCCTATTAATGCTATTTGTAGGAATTGTAGTTTGGAAAGCAAGCAAGGAATAACTTCATATCAAAGGAGAAATCTACCACCGACCTACTGGATTTAATTCATACAGATCTATGTGGTCCTACAAGAGTGAGAAGTCTACAAGGTGAAAGGTACTTTATTCTTTTGATTGATGATTACTCTAGGTATACATGGGTCACTTTTCTTAGAGAGAAGTCTGATGCATTAGATAGATTCAAGACATTCAAAGCTATGGTTGAAAATGAAGTAAATTTGAGAATAAAACGCTTAAGGTCTGACAGAGGCGGTGAATTCAAAAAGCTGGTCTACAGGAAGTTTACTAGGGAGAAGCTATTCACACTATTGTTTATGTGTTCAATTAAGTTCAAGCTAGATCCAATAGTACCTTGACCCCCTATGAGCTATGGTGTGGAAGAATTCCTACTATTAAGTATTTCAAGGTATTTAGAAGCAAATGTTATATCATACGAGATGAAGAAAACTTAGGGAAGTTTGATGCTAGAAGTGATGAAGGTATTTTCCTTGGATATTCTACAAAAATAAAATCTTAAAAATGTTTCAATAAAAGACTAAGAAAGATTGTAGAAAGCACAGATGTGAAGGTTGATGAAGCAATGAAGAATTCAATTGAAGTTGATGGGTATGTATTTGATGAACCTGATTGTGTAAGAGTTGAAGAAATTGTGGAGAATAGGAGAAACAAAATGAAGAAGAAGCTATGGTGGTTTCCCCTAAGACACCTAAATATGTACAGAAAAATCATTCAGAAGTTCAAATCATTGGAGACAAACAAGACAAAAGTAGTATTGACAAGAAGTGGAGTTGTTGCTAGTGAGATAAATTTGTGTTTACTTTCTTAGATTGACTTGAAGACTATAAGTGAAGCATGCAAATATGAGCATTGGATGGAAGCTATGAAAGAAGAACTTATTCAAATTGAGAAGAATAAAACTTAGGAATTGGTCCCTACACTGGTAGATAAAAACATAATTGGATCAAAATGGGTATTCAGAAGCAAGTTGAATGAGAATGGAGAAGTGGTTAGAAACAAAAAAAGGCTTGTGTGTAAGGGTTACTCACAAGTAGAAGGTATAGATTTTCAGAAGACTTTTGCTTCGGTGGCAAGAATGGAAGTTATCAGGGTGTTTTCAACATTTTTTGCTCATAAATATTTCAAGGTCTATCAAATGGATGTTAAGTCTGCATTCTTGAATGGTGAGCTAGAGGAAGAAGTCTACATGGAACAACTAGAAGGATTTTAGTTTTCAGATCAAGCGAATATGGTTTGCAGGTTAAAGAAGGCTTTATATCGATTGAAGCAAGCTCCAAGAGCTTGATATGCAAGGTTAGACAAGTATTTGATTTGACAAGGTTTTAACAAAGGTACGATAGATAGTAATTTGTATTTTAAAATTGAGAATGACAAGATCTTGATAGTTGTTGTATATGTTGATGACATTATCTTTGGAGGAAATGAAACAATGTGCAAAATGTTTGTTGAAGAGATCCAAAAAGAATTTGAGAAGTCTATGTTTGATGAGATGAATTTCTTTCTTGGGCTACAAACTAATCAAATAGAGAAAAGGATTTTTATTTCACAGTCAAAGTATGTAAGAGAGATGTTGAAGAAGTTTGGGATGGATGGTTCCAAACCGGTATGCACTCCTATGGTGACTAGTTGAGAATTGAGTAAAGATGATGATTCACCTAAGGCTTATCAGAGTAAATAAAAATCTATGATTGGTGATTTGTTGTATTTAACTGCTACTAGATCAGATATAATGCATGCAACTTGTCTTGTGGCTAGATTTCAAGAAGATCTAGAGAAACACATGTTTCTGTTGTTAAGAGGATATTCAAATATTTGAATGACACTCTAGATTTTGGCTTATGGTATCCCAGAGATACTGATTTTACACTAAGTGCATATAGAAATGCAGATTAGGCTAGTTGTGTAGATAACATAAGAATTACAAGTGGTGGTCCATTCTTTCTTAGTTATAGATCAGTGGCTTGGTTGAGTAAAAAGAAAGATTCAGTCTCTTTATCTACTACTGAAGCTGAGCATATTGTTGTTGCATCTTTCTATACACAAGTTTTGTGGATGAAGCAAACATTGAAAGATATCAGAATGATGTATGATTATCGCATTTCTAGCTTCTGTGATAATACAAGTGTAATAAACATTTCAAAGAATCTAGTGATGCACTCAAGCACAAAGCATATATCTATCAGGTATCACTTTTTGAGAGAGAAGGTTGTGGAGAATGAAGTAAAACTTGAGTATGTACTGACGAATGATCAAATTGTTGATATATTTACAAAGGCTCTTCATAAAGATACTTTTGAGTATCTCAGGGAGAAGTTAGGGGTCATTTCCCCTCCTTTCTTGAACTAGATGCATATGAAGATTCATCATTCTAGTGGGTCTATGGATCTATCTTTCTTCTAGACTACTGATTTGGTGGCAACCTATCAGGGGGAGTAGGTAGTGTCATGTGTTGTCATTGAAAAAGTATTTTGTTCTTAATGAAAAGGGGAAATCAATGTACACTATCCTTTGCATTTGTCATTGATGTCAAAGAGGGAGAGAAATATGTGAAGATGTGAAAAATTTTATCTACTAAGGGGGAGAAACAAATAAAGTAAAAATCATGAGGATGTGTGTTCTCATCATGTGTTGCCATTAATGACAAAGGGGGATATTGTTGCAGGAATGAAGATATTGTTGCAAGTATGAAAGTGTTGTCATTGATTTCAACTGGTTAACTGGTTATCAACTAGTTGTTGTTGTCATTAATGTCATGGATTCAGGTTATTGGTTGTATATGTCAAGAATATTGAGAAAATTGTAATAAAGAAAGGTTGCAGGTGTTCAATTGTTGCTCTGGGTTTTACTCTGGGATTTTCTCCTATGTTTGTGTGGTTTAGATATGTTGATCATGGTTGTTGGAAGGTGCTATATCCAGATTTTGGGTTTCTAGATCATTGTACAATGTGAGTTATGTTCACTAGTTGTGAACTATGTTTTTTAGTGTATCTGGTTGAGGTCCTGGAGAAATGTAGTTGCTCCAGATTTCTTCTTGTTCGAGTCTTTGACTTGTAGTTCTGGAGTTAAGGTGTTATGTTCACGATGAAGTTAATTTTGTTATCTAGAAGGTTGGATCATGCTAAGGTTGCATGTGCTTAATTGGTTTATGTGTTTTACACTAGTTTGGTTGGCCTTGTGTTTAGCACTACATTTGAAGCTTATGGAAATGTCTTGGAGCATGTGTTTGGGTTGCCCTCATTCTAATTTCACCCTAGAATTTTTTGGCACCAACCTAATTTGAATTTGTAGATACAAATAGTGTGTGGCCGACTTTGGATATGTTTCAAAATTGAAGATGGTACAAATATAGGATGAGATATTGGTGAAGAGAGTGAGAGAGCATGAATGCAAGTAAGATAGATATGAGATAGATGTGAAACAATTATGTGTATGTGATGTGAGTTTGGCAGAACGGTGCGAAATATAATTGTTGTGTTTTCGAAAGTAGTCAGCTAAAGGTGTACTCTATCATTCATGCATGTTTATAAGTGTGTGAGTGAATTATGGTGAAAATATATATTGCATTGAGATTGTTTTCTCTCTATAACTTATATTTTCTATCTTATTTGTATCTATGTGGAACTGAGCCCTTTGAGTGGTTAACCCTTGTTGGACAGTGAGTCCTATTCAAATAGTGAGTCTTATTTTGGTAGTGAGCCTCTTTTGGCAGTGAGCCTTTGTAATTGGTTTTGATATTCTCTATATTGTGAGTTAATCTTCACCATGGATTTTCCCTTATTGGGTTTTCCACATAAATTTGGTGTTATTGTGTATGTGTGATGCTTTTCAGTTTCCGGTTTTGTACTTAATGATTAATTATTTTAATAGAATAAAGAATTTGCAATAGATCTAATTTTCGGTGAAAGTTTTAAAGATTTGTCACAACTGATTTAGCCCCCCCTCTTAGTAGTCTTGTTAAAAAAAAACCTCAAGAATCACCTTATAACCATTAGATTTATAAATAGATTTATAAAGATCAATGGTCAAGAATTTATTTGAGATGGAACATTGGAATGAAACCACCTCTCATTGAAAGTGATCAATTAATATAAGTTGCAGAAATTCAGGACAACAATTGAATTTAATTTGAAGTGTCAATATAGAATTGTAATGTATTAATTGTGTAATCTAGATGTAACATGTTTCATTCACTTTAATATTTGGGAAAAAATATAAAAAAAAAGTGAACTTTCTACTTTAAGTGATTTTATTTTGAAGTGAGAGGGTGAGGACATAGGGAAATTGCTCATTGCAGTGTAGCAAGGATATTTTGGGTTCCAACACAACAAGTCTATGCCTTTGAATGTCTCTATATTCATCTTTTTAAGAATCAAATTTTGGGTGAGTGAAAGACATAATTCCTACATTTCATCATTTCTTAATTTTTCAATCTTGGGTTTTAGGGTTGAGAACTTGAGATCTCACACTGTACAAGCATGTCTACCACCACTTCCAAACCATGTATTGGGAAAGGAAAAGAAAAATCAAATAGAAAAATAGATTATGTCAGAGTGCTTAAAACCCCAAGTTTCACTGTAACGCCACGTCGTGTGAACCCCAAAGGACAACAAAACACCACACAAATTTATTTATTTTAAAGCGAAACATTGCATAAGATGAATATGTACATACATTACATGAAAATAAATTATGCATTTACAAAGTCATCTACGTCCTTTGGGGTACACAAAATGGTCATTACGAAACCTAAACTTTTATCAAAACAAAAGCGAATAAAAACCAAGATTACATAATGATGACATACAACTATTAATGATCAAAAGAGATGGAAATGATACATCATTTTATTACAATTCAATTCATAGTTCCATAATACAATTGTGGAGCATATTTCCATAGATACAATGCATCATGTTTACAATAGTACATCACATAGTGTGTCCCTTATATCAACGGGAAAAGTACATCAAGTACAAGAATGATACATCAATGAAGAATAAGGTACAAAATGAGGAGCAATCTTCAACCAAGTGAAGCTATGGAACTCTGCATCTGCTTCTACATTGTGAACACAACTTGGGAACCCAATGGGGTGCATAGCACATTCCACTTGACCACGTGGACCCGAAGGTCCACCCCTCATGCTAGGATATGACAAGAAAGGACCCACATCCAAACAAGGTCAAGCAAACAAGGCTAACACAACACCGACATAGAAACAACATCCACAAATACAACAACACTCCCAAAGGCTACCAAACAAGGGAAAGTAAACGGGTACTGTAGGAGAGTGTCATCACATGGCCTTACATGGATTATCCAAACAAACTATCACAAGGTGTTGCCTCCATCTATGGTTATCTTGACTACATATCTCAAGGCGCCACTCTATAGGTTGACTCATGTGGAACCACTTAGCTTTCATCAGGACAAGGTAGTGATCTTACCAACTAGGTGTTCTCCTTCCATCCTTAGCTTGTGAAAGCACTGACGGTAAGGGTGAGGCACAATATTCATCTTGTTTAGTGTTTAACTACCCAAACCCACTAGTTCATTAATTACATTATCGCTTGTTTAGGAAACTCTTCCATGGCTTACCTTGATAGCCCCTTTGTGTGTTAGCCCCCATGAAGAGCCACCCTCCTCAATAGTTTTGAAACAAGACTTACATCAACAAGGGGTGTACCAAACATAAAGGCCACAAAATGAATGCTCGTGCAAGGCATGAACCATCTCACTCATAGTCATAACCAAAGGCAACAATAATCATAGAACAAGGTACACCCACGAGAGCTCAAATAGGAATTACGATCAATTGAAACACAATGGTCTAATCATGGGAAAATTTGACACAAAACAGGTTTCCCATCGCCTCTGGAAGCCTAACAACCTACGTCCCATGACTATCAAAAGAAAGTAACTTAAGCATTACGGGTTCCCAACATATCCAAAACATGTCTATTCATAAAATTACCTTAATAGCAAAATAAACAAGAGGAAAACATGATCGACATGGAACCACTAGCATGCATAAGGAATCAAATTCCAAAGAGTATCCAGAATAAATAAATAACTATCTAAACATGTTCAAGGTAAACTATAAATATCCATTCACTTAAACATAAACATAATCCAATCTTACTTAAGATAATGTAAAGAATAATTGAATAATTCAACTATAATACATTTTCATCATAATATCTTTTAAATAGATAGGAACTATGTAATTACAATATACAATATTTGATTTAAGTCTTTTCCAAATTAAAGGCTCCTAATTGTCAGTCCATAATCCATACAACTACAAAGCTAAAAAAATAAAGGGTCAATCTATTAATACCTAACTATCTTTTAACTAATTTTCTTAAAATCATATATTTTTGTAGCAATAAATAAATTTAATTGGAAATCATCAAGAATATTTTATTATAACAATTTACAAATTGATTTCTTTAAATTGTAACCCTAATTTGAATAAATATATATATAAATAACACTTAATTTAATCTTTCATCTTTTCAGAAAAACAATACACAGTTGTAACATCCAAAAAAGTAGCATACCCACACATACTATATACTATATACTATATTTATAAATTTAAATTATACATTCTACAAAACATATTTTATATAACTAATTTCTTTTAATAAAACCAAAAAAAATTGAATTACAAATCTTTTACACACATAAATAAATCAATTTAATTAAGAAACCAATGTCTTAATCCTTCACTTTCACGTTCAAGCAATTGTCACAAGGAGCATTTTAACATGTCCATTCTATATTTTACTTTCACGTCCATGTTGAAATCATTAAAGTAAAGTAACTCTAGGGATGTTGAATTTCACATAACAACTTAAAGTAAAGTAACTCTAGGGATGTTGAATTTCACATAACAACTTAATCTTTAATCGTAAACAAAATAGAAATATTTTTAAACCTACACTTCTTTACAATCAATTTCTCTTAAACGATTAGTTATATTCTAAATACATGTTCAACATGATATCATTTAAATGATAGAGAAAGCTATGCATTCATATTACACGGCACATCTAATCATTCATTCTTTCTTTTTTTTGAAGGAAAACATAAGCGAATTGTAATATACAATTCTACACGGAACATCTAATCATTCATTCCTTTTTTTTTTGAAGGAAAACATAAGCGAATTGTAATATACAATTCTGTCATGCCTAAAATTTTTGTTTGAAAACACAACTTTTATTTTTATTTCTTTTTTTTTGTGAGTTAAGCTAACTAACATTCTAACTGTTGGAAGAGTAGGTCTTAAGAAAACATCATTTTATTTCTATTTAACAATATCTTTATTTATAAAACTAAATATAATATTAGCAATTTAACCTACTGATATAACCAATTCTAAATTTACTAAAAAAAACTTTAACAACAATATTCATAGGGTAATATATATATATTTACTAATGTTACCAATAATTTTACCAACTATAAATTAGGTGATAATGAAACATTAAAAGTTAATAGGTTTACCCTTAACATTACTCGTAAATCCACTATTATTTGTGATTTGGAATTGTTATAACAATTATTACTATTATTTTTAATGTTACTTGTATTTACTAATACTAAATTTACATCCAAACAATGATAAAATTATTACTATTATTAACCTCTCTTTTATATATCAATATTCTATTTATTTACTTTTAAATACTACTATTAATGTCACATCAAGAAAACCGTCTATCTATTATTATTATACTTCTAATTTTTTTATTTGTAATACATATATTATCACGGTTATTCGTATTCATATTGCTGGAATATTATTAGTAAATTTTAATCTCAAAATAAATAAAATTTATACAAATCTTTTTTTTTCTTCCAAAAATTACTATGAATGATAGTTACATTATTACTATTTAAATGTTTTGAAAACATATCATAGACTTCACTATTGGTACCACTTAATTTAACAATGACATTTTTACTATTTCAATTTCTATGTTTACAACTGACAGTAATATTCACGGATGCTCACTTAAACAGTAATATATATACTGTCAAACAACTTCTAGGCTCACTTAATTATTTCCAACAACAAGTTTCACAATTAAAAATTTAAATATTAATTTATCTTTTTCACCTTTCATATATATACATAAAAATTAAAAATTTGCAAAATTTCTTTTGAACACTTTGAGTAAGGCGCCTCTTTTCCAAACTATCAGATTATTAATTAAATAAATACTTAACTGCACTTATGCAGTATTCAAGTTGACCAACTTCAAAGGTAGATATAAAAAAATAAAATAACAAATTAAAATAAGGTTTAGTTGCTGTTAAAATATGAGAGGCTATAGTAAAGAGCTGATTTCATGTATGAAAAGACAAAAAACACACACACACACACACACACACATATATATATATATATATGATTTAAATCAGCCAAGTTTAATGAAAGAACAATGACTAAAAAGGAAGCAACGAATAATATAAGAAGAGCAGCAAATGAGTTCCAAGGTACAGAATGATTTAAGCGCCCAGGTGTATGGAGAATCTATTAAGATTCATAAAAGGTAGTGATTGTTATGAGGAGATGGTTCTGTTGTTAAGAGGCAGCAAATCATATTATTTAAAGTGTTCAGACAGTGATACACATTATTTAAAGAACGATACAATAGATATTTATTCTATGTCAATGCTTATATATATAAAGGGTGCCTCCCTTGGAGTAGAAGTGAAGATGGTGAAGAGTTGTCCTGCATGAATACTCAAATAGGAAACACAGGGAATACGACTACGGCCTAAATCAATCTGACTGGAATGGCATTTAATAGGATAGGTGGCTCTTACGTCTAGCTAGCTGATACTAATTATCCTATAGATGGATTGAGAATGAAGAGGTCTGGATTGATATGCATTTAATAGATATTACCGGCTAGAACAGAAGCTATGGATTGAGCATCATTAACTTCTTCACTATAAAAACTATTATCATAATGGAAGGATCACCATTGTATGCCTCTGCCATGCATGGTAATCTCTCTAGGGGCATTGGTATTAAATGTTTATGAACCTCTAGCACCACCTACCTCATTAGGCTGACTGGCTAGAATAAATTGCGACCAACCCCCAGCTATTGGGTCGTCCTTTAGACGATGTGTTGGCAATAAAACAAGTTTGGCTCGTCTCCCTACAAACTGGTACTAGGCTCAGACCTGTAGAGGTTGGTGCCAATTCCAAAACCACTTGCAATCTAATATTGATGGCGCGGGACACACATCTCAAAGTTATTACACTTTACGCTAGACTACCAACTACCTATCGCTAATAAAAGATTAGTGAGAAGGATTGCAATAATCTTGTTCTGAGCTCAAGGATCCGACACTTTGAAAACTTGATATGTTTTCTGATCTACTGTTAGCTACATTGCTAACACAAGGAGATGAAATTTATAATGTTTATTTTTGCAAATGTTGTGCAATTACTCCTAAGTACGAATGGCACAACTTGCACAAAATTTTGTGGTAACTTACCTGCCAGGACTGTGTGTCTGGTTTAATCGAGACTTGAATGAAGGGCTGAAAATTTTCAACGTTGGAAAGATGAAATATTTCAACGTTGCACTCTTAGAATTATTTATTGGACTCCATTACACCACAAAGATATATTCGGTTTGGTGCAAGCCACTGTTGCAGGAGGGGGATCCACTCATGCAGACCAGGCATTCAAGATTTCTCTTTTTATTTTTTTTTCTGCCCAAGAACTTTACCCATTCAGTGATGATAATATCCAAATCCTAGTGTTGCTGAAGCATAGTGTTTTGGACATCTGCACTAGTCTATACAACGACATTCCCAGTATTCACTTCATCCATTTTACTATACAGATATATATATAAATATATATATATATTCCCGCACGGTTCCTTGCCTTCCTAGGAACACAGCAATAGTTTTTTTAAAAAATTATTATCATTTATTTTAACGAGTTAAACCCTTTTAATATCTATTTGTATAGACATCTTCCCTTTTCTTTTTCTTTTTTTTTCTATTATCCAACTTTGATGAATGTAAAAGGAATCTATGAGTGTATAGTGGTAAACATTATAGATCCTTATGCAACGGAGATATGTAATGTTCTGCATCCCATGTATGCATTTTGTTACCAGAACTATCCGTGAAATGTATATATGTATATAAATAAGATGAGAGTATTTGAAATGCATATATATTTCCAATGGTATGTATTGCAACGGAGTGCATATTAATTTTTTGCCAAACTCCTATACAATCAAGTAGTTTTTGTTTTTTACCAGAATATACTCTTTTGTTGTCTCTCAAGCAAGCATCTTTAATCTTTATCTGTATTACATTCCTTCCTAATGATAAAAGAGAATAATCATTTCCATCCAAATACATGTTTATATATTTATTTATTCTATAAGGGTATATACAGTCATACGTTTGAACTTCAAGTAACTCAAGAAAAATAATTTACTACAAGCTCACAAAATATCTATATTTCCTTCATTTCATCAAATAAAAACTTTCAGTACTAAACCCAATACAATGGTCCACAAAAAGAATAAGGCCCGCTCTTTCTATTTCTTCATTGAAACATATGAAACCCGTTCTTTAAAACTTATAATATTACTGCAATGTTTGAGAAAGCAATTACTTACACGCCTATGAACTAGGTTTTTTTCTCTTTTTCATTTATTATTTTCTTTTGTTACAACAATCACTAGTTTTCCATATTATGACTGATTTTAAGAAATACAATGAAAGACATACTATTGAACTAGGCTTGCTCTCCACCCTACTGTAATGGCATCATGAAGCCTCGTGGGCTCTAGCCATACCCCCGAGCAAGGAATTCTTTTAGCCCCACAATGATCAATGGAGTCTTTTCTCATTTTTACAAAGGAATAAAACTAACATAGCACCTCTTACATGCATCTACATCCTCTACTTTATGTTTTCAAGCATGATCCATACAATAGGTCAACTCCTTACTACCAAGAAACAAGGGCAAATGGAAAAGAAAGAACTTATCTTTTCTTTTAGGGGAGGGGGTGAAATCTTGTATCCATCTTTCCTCTCCAAATCAAGCCATTTTCATCAATATTTTGCCAAAGAGATGGACTCCTCTCTTTTTCTCATTCTTTCTACCATCTTCACTCAAGTTCTCCAAGAGGAGAAGTGGGAAATTCCAAAATCTTCCATCTTCTTGAGATATATAGGGATCCCCAAACCTACACTCTTTCCCACAAGTGCTCAAACATGTGTGAGTCTTGTGCCAATTCCAAGAACTTTTGGGGAGTAGAAGGTTGAGAGTGACAAGTCACTCTTCCCAAGCCCCAACACTTTTTTTTTGAATTTGTCACATTCATGAATGTGGACTTTTGAGGGGTCTTTTCACACTCCAAGGACAAGTTCACATGTGTCAAAAAGGTTCCAAACCCATAGGTATAGGTCATAGGGGTCTATTCTTGTTCAAAAACCAAGGAAATTGATTCAACAATCCCTTTTTAAAACCCACACAAAAATCCATACGAATTTTGATCTTAACCAAGGGTTCCAACCCCAACCAAACTCACATCACATGTCCTACAATTGGATTCTACTCAATCACCCAGCCAATAATAAAACCTCAAACCCTTCTAAGTCAAATAGGGCTACACTTAGAACTTCCCAAAGATGTATTTGATTTGATTCCAACATTTATATATCCTCCTATTTGCATATTTGATTCCTGCACATTACCAAGGTCAGCATGATTAGATCATATATCTCTTCATATTATTAACTAATCCAATTCACATAATTTTCACTTATGAACTATTTACTCATTAATACATCAAATGAACCTAATGATTCAATTTTCATTATAATCAAAGGAAATACACACTTACTCCAATACAAGAATATAGTCAATGAAATATTCACTCCATCATTTTGTTTACCACCTTAGTAATTCATTTTAAACTCCTACAACATTAACGATGAACCATTTACCAAAATTTAATATGCCAAATAACCCAGCACTTTCAAGTTATATCCAACAATTCACATGTGCATCTATCATAATTAAATCAAGGTTAATGCCCATGAATCCTAAAAAGATTTTTATCATTCATTTCATCATAGTTATCATCTAACTACTTGTTTGATTGAAATAAAATGGGGGATACGAAATGGGGTCTTACATTCACGATAGTATAAGCAAGAATATTATCAAATAATAACACTATTTGTCATCCATAACACATCTTACCATCTATTTAGGATCACATATAACATATTAGGGCTTTACTAATCACATGCAAGGTGGGGCCTTACAAATTCATACAAACAATTATCTTTTAAACCAAAATCATGATTTAAATATATATAAACAAATTCTCTTTGGCAAAACACAACTGTCATAACAATATCAATCTATTTATTATTATTTTCTCTAAAACAATTCACAAAAACTAACAAGTATATATATAATTATTAATTTTACTCTTGTATTATATATATATGTGTGTGTGTGTGTGTGTGTGTGTATTGAAACATTACACATACTGCAACAACACTACCACAATATACACACCTATATATATATAGATAAATATATATACAAATATACATACACATATATACATATTTATATATATTAATTATATATATATAATTATTAATAATTCTATTATTTCAGAAACAAAACACAACTGTCAATAAAATACAACGTCCAATATATATAATTCCATGCATTTATTTATTTATTTTCCATTTGGCAATCAAACCCAGCAAATCAGCGGTTGCTACCATGTACAACCCTCTAATCTCCATTGATGTGCTTTTAAGGTGGAGGTGTCTGGCCTGCTTTTTAGGTGCATTTTTTACCACTGAGATTTTTCCGTTCATATTAATTAGTAGCTACAAATAAATATTGACCATACGGATTTAGGAATGTCTCGTTAATTGTGAGAAAAACTTATCACGCAAGGCAAGGTTGATATAAAAAAGGTGGGAAAGGAGTGCATGAATTTAGAGAGCAGCTTAGAATGGAGGACATAATTCCAGGCCTTCCAAAGGAAATAGGGCGAGACTGCTTTTTAAGGGTCCCATTCATATATCATGGTGTACTTAGAAAAGTTTGTCAAAGTTGGAAGGCCATGGTTAGCAATCCTCTCTTCTTTCAAGCTTGAAAATGATTTAAATTAAATAAGCAGGTGAAATTTGTAGTTAGACAAGTGTTCATAGAAGGGTTTGATTTTAGCTATGAAATGTGTGCTTATGACCCTGAGGAAGATGCATGGAGGATATTGTGTGACATTCCTGCATATGAAGGATTTCCAACTATGCTTGTTGTCAATGACAAATTGATTTCTATAAAGGAAAGGAAAATTATGACTTATGATTTTTGTTCTAACAACTGGTTCAAAGTAGTTGATTTTCCCGACTCGAAATATAACAGTGTCTTTTCAGCATCTCTAGAAGGATATATACACTTTGCTAGAGGGGATTTCAACAGGAGAACAACACTCTATAATATAGAGAAAAACAAGTGGGAATCTCTTCCCAATATGAACAGATCATGGATATATTATTCTAAGGGTTTCTTTTATGGACAGTTTTACGTGATAGGTTATTCAAAGAAGATTGAAGTTTTCATTTCATTAAACATACTCTAAAACAAAATATTGTGCAAACCCAAATGATAGCAATTTAAGATGGTTATAGTAGTAAAGAAAGATTATTTGATGGTTATAGTAGTAAAGAAAGATTATTTCAAAATCCAAAATTACCAATTCACGAGACCAACCTGGATTTTAACTAAAGATGAGATATTAAGACTATTTTTCCTCTGCAGTTTCCCAATTTCCCATTTCTTCACTAAGTTCTCCCGACTGCCAAGTTTTCACACTTTTTACCAGAGCACCCAACATGGTAAAACAAATTATTTCTTTTAAATTTTGTATCCTCTGTTTTCACCTCCCTTCCAAGATAAATTATGGGGAAACTTTAAAGTTTTTCTTTAATCACCAAAACAAGTGGCAAATTCACAAAATTCCTTTTCAACACTTGACAATTCCTGTTCTCCTCGATTAACCTCCTGTTGGAAGATTTTTACGTTTCGAATAAACATAAACCTACCTCCACTAAGTTTTCAAATTTAATAATTTTCAATCACCATAATTAATTTCACCTTTAGTTTAATATTTTTTCTGATAATATCATATTATTTTAATCAAATCAATCATATCGGTTACAAAAAAATTATTTTAATTATATATATATATATAAAAGTTTACCGTTTCAAATATAATATTCAACAAAATATTTATTCCATAATAACAATTAAATAAACATTATTAATTAATTAATTAAACTTTATTGTTTAATTAAATAAATATTATTATTTAATTAAATAAACAATATTATTTAATTGCTAATTTAAAATTTACCAATGCTGCAATTAAAAATATTATTATTCTATTTATAATTAAGAAAATTAAATATCAACAATTAAAATAATATTCTTTTAAATCTGCAAACATAATTTAAAATTTTCAAACTAATTTAATATTTAATTAAATTCTTGGTAATTTCACAAATCACCTTACTAATTAAGTTTAATGTTTAATTAAATTAATTCCAACAATAGTAATAACCATCACTAAATAATGATAATGCATCATAATCAAAAATTAACATATTAAAATTAACACTTAAAACCAATGACATAAGACAACGATACCAAACAGAACAGGGTACTAACGGACAACATCATCAAACATCAACAAGATGATAGACACAGACGGGGACACTTTCTTGTAAAATCCCTAAACCACGTCATATCCATTGGGTATGTTGGGCACGCTTAGACCCGATGGTGTTGGTGGAGTCAATGCTCGGTACTTGCAATCCTACATAAGACTAAGTGTCGAAACAACATATATATTCAATGCCAAACACATCATGAGAGAGAATTGCAATGTGGCAAGGTGCTCACGGATGAGCGATGCAACATCGTTCCTCTCACTCAAACCTCAAACAATAACACATCATCATAAATATCATGAAGCGAGCAGTAATCAATTTACACGACCACACAATACCACATAACCATATAAAGATGAACACCATGCATCATTATATCATTAACATCATAAAACAGTATCATGATCATCCAAACAAAACACACAAGTCAAACAGGTAAAACAATCACCATTGAAGTCTCAAGTTTGCATCAACATAAATAGTATCCAAATAACTTATCATAAGAGTAACAACAACACAAGAGGCACTACATTTGTAGATGAATACCATGATATATGATCCTATAATCTATGGTAGGATTACCCCATAAATTAGATTTTTAAGAGAATAATGATGCAAAGAAAATGAGAATCATCAATAGTAAAATAATACCAATTAATACTATCACTACACTATGAGTAGTTATATTGGGGTAGATGATGTTTCATGAGGTTTTCCCTTACCTAGAATTATCATAATAACAAAAAATTAATTGTTAATAAAGATAGAAAAGAAGAAATATTACCATTACTATAGAAGAATTTGGAAATGTGTTGGGGTTTACAACTGAATATTTTGGAAACATCCACATTGACCTAAAAAATATATCTAGTAATTATGAAGCAATCGATCAAGGGGAAAAAAATATTTTCTAAATAAAATAGTTGTGGATAGTAACTTATTTAAAAATAATCATAAGTCTCATAAATTAAAAAAATTAAACCATGGGTTCAAGATACTATTTCCATGCTAGTATTTTTCTTAGTGTTGGGGTTCCACTAAGAATTTTCTTTTAATGATTAAAGAAGGTTCCACTAAGAAATTTAGGTTCACAACCTACATGTGCTATTTTGTCTATTCAAATTTAGTGGAATATTTCTAACCAACAAGCTTTAGATTTAGCCCTATACAAATGCTAAGGAAAAAAATGGCTTTAGTATATGATTGGACCACTAAGATAAGGATGCATGATAGTCAAAGGAACTACAATAATTTTGTAGACTACATTTTAGCTCCATTGTATCAAGCAATTACAAATACTCCAATTCGTAGATTGCCTATGTCTTGGAGAGAATACATTCAACTAGGATCAAAAATACAATTGGTTGATTGGTACTTCATGGAAGAATATACCATGCTAAGATTTTATAGATCATTTAGTAGAGCCATACAAACTTACAATACATGTGATAAAAAGTGTGTTTGCATTGGAATATGTACGAAAAGTGGAGAGTATTGATAAACTATACTTTGTCAGTCAACAAAAGATCACATTTCCTTCTTTACCTTTTTCATGTGGAGGGTTCACATTCGAGAGAAAAGAATTTAGTGTAGTACATGAACTTTTAGAATTTTTTCAATTTGATGTTGCCTCTCATTGGTACTATGATCCATGTGACATCATTAAAGAAAGACTTGTGTCCAATAAGAATTATGCAAGTAGAATTCAACATCAAAGTAAACTCTTGCTTGAAATATTAAAAAACAAGAATTTGCGGGATAAGGTTAATAAAGTAATGGATGAAACTATTGTCGAGAAAGGTATTTATTTTGAATAATTGTTAGCAAAAATAATGGCATTGTACCAACATAAACAAAGAGAAGTAGAGAAGCAAATTAGGAGGTACGATAATTTTTATGAAAAATATGGTCTACCATCTACTAGAGTAAAAATACTATATTCTCTAAGAAGGGCTTGTAGAGAAAAAATTTGGACACAATAAATTATTACTACCTTTTGGTCTATAAGGAAGGATCTAGGTGAACCAAAAACTAGTGCAATATTTCAAGAGATCCAAGAAGATTATGAGTTTAGTGATTTATGAAATAAAGAGTAGAGTAAATGCAAGAAGATGAGTCCACAAAACGTGGAAGTTTTTTCCTTAGAAAAAAACCTAAAATCATTTTCAACAAAACGGGATCCCGTTTTTTAATAAATGAGATCTCGTTTAGGGTTGGGACTCCAAGCCAAAAATGGGATCTCGTTCTTATACGGGATCCCGCTTTTTAGAAAACGAGATCCCATTCTAAAACGGGATCCCGTTTCATTAAAAAAATATTTTTTATGTTTTTTTGAAACAGGATCCTATTTTAAAAATGGGATCCTATCTTTTAAAAATGGGATCCTATCTTTTAAAAAGTGGGATCCTGTTTTTTAAAAAGTGGGATCCTATTTCAGGAAAACATAAAAAAAAATAAAAAATTATGATTTTAAGAAATGAGATTCCGTTTCACAATGGAAATGGGATCTCATTTCCTAAAATCATAAAAAAATTATATTTTTATGAAACAGGATCCCGTTTTTTTTTTTTTTAATGAAAAGTGGCGAGCCACTTATAATATTATATTTATTAGATATAAGTATACAAAAATTGGTTCGAAGGGCATACTGGCAGGAAGAACCAGTAAGAAACCTCTAGTTATAGCCCAAATTTAATCTACTAATGTGCCAAAAAACTAAAAACCCTCGCGAAGGTGACCTCACGTCACATATTATAGAATTAAAACTTAGCCCTGAAAAGCGTGGTCTCCCACCATAGATTACAATTTTTTAAATCCCTCCCAAAATTTAAAGACCCTTTACATTTGACAATTCTAAAACCCACAAAATTTATGAAACATGATCCCATTTTTTAAAATTTGATTTTTTGGTAAAATTTTTGTCTTGTTTTTCGGTTTGGGAAAAGGCTTGTGGACTCGAACCTAAGCTTTGGACTTGGTTTGACCTACAAATTGAAGGTCCTAACAATGTCACAAGAAACTAGTGACTTTGGGTGTATGTCTGAAGACTTTTTTGATGAAATTAAAACCCATTATAGATGAGACAGTGTAGATTCTAAATATGTAATTTTTTTTACAATTGAATTATTTTTCTATTTTTCAATTAATTTCTAATGAAACTAGTCCATAAACTTGAAATATTAGGGTTTTTTATTACTTTAATAACTTTTTATTAAAATATTTTTTTGTAAAACAAATTGCACGAAAAACATACTTCAGACAATTCTTTTCAATTTAAAAAATGATAAGTTTAGGTCATCTTATGCATGATGTACATGACAATATTTCAAAACAACAAATATGTCTAATAAAAAATTAACAAAAAAAAATCAATAAAAATTTACAAAAAAAAAAATTGAGAACATGCTTTTGCGAGTTACAAATCTTTTCCCAAAATGATTTAGAAAAATACGATAATTTAGGTCAAAATATGGATGACGTACATGTGCATGGTATGGTTAAAAAAAGTTACTTTTAAACAGTGGTTTTTAGAAATGCCTATTGAAAATCAATTTGTAGCATATGGCTATTGAAATAAATTACATATTTGAAAACTAGACTCTGGTACTACATTTTATGATTAGTGACTTTTTCCAAGATTCCATCTCTAAATGCTTCAAATTTTAAGGTCAAATGTGTCAAATTTTGAAAATCAGGGAAAACACTATCACTTTTTGGCCAAAAAGTGGACTCAACTTCTTGTTAGCACCCAACATCCCTTTGAAGTTCAAGAAAATGATGATGAATATGATGATGATAGGGAAGAAAAAAGTGTAAAAAATGCAAGAAAAGTCAAACATGGTTTAAGTGAGACTACAAAATAAAAATATACTTCAAGAGTAGCCATAGCTAGAAAATGGGTTATGAAGGTGTGGTTTGGGGTCCAAAGGACAAAGCATTTGGGCACTAATAGAGGTAGCCCATAAAAACCCTAGTGCTTCACAAGGGATTGTAGTTGATAAAAAATCCCAAGGGCATAAAAGGATAAGTACAACAATTCATTTTGTTATAGCTACAAATCCTCATGGTCAAATACAATCACAACTAGGACATGGTGGAGAATCTAGTGCAACTAGAATTTCCACTTGTGGTGATGTTATGGGTAGTAGTACTAGTAGTGGTCAACATGTGCTACAACAAAAAATTACACACAAGAGGCCATCATTAGAAGATACTACATAGACACCCAATGATCAAGGAATTCTAATGAAGCAAAGGATAATGATACATATGAAACAAAATATCTAGGAGGAAATGATATAGAGGATTGATAGTTTATGTGCATTCTTTCAATTGATTGATTATCTAACAATACATAATAGGAAGCTTAAGAAATATGTAGTTGACAAGAAAAATGTGGTTTCAAGAAAGAAAATTGTAAATCAAATTTCACAAACAATCTACAAAGCTAGTGACAATGTTCATTGAAATTAAAATGAATTCATGGCCATGTTGATGCCCCAATAAAGACATAATTTATCATTGAAAGTGTTTGAGAATACATGAAATAAAGGAATTTCTAGATTAGGCTACAAAAAAGATAAAAAAGTTGGATAAAAAGGTAAGGAACTTGACAAAGCTTGATTTTCCAAAGGCTTTTGACAAAACAGAGTGATTCATTGGAAAAGATGCTTTCAAATAGAAGATGGTGGATATAAAGAAGATTGATTTGGACCAATTTCCTCATAACCCAGATGAGCCGAACTATTTGGATTCCATTAAACCACTAACAACCTTGAATACAATATTGATTGGAACATTCAATTCAAGTTCCAATTTCAATTATGAATTGTTAATTTTTTTAAAGTCAAATACTATTAGTTACAACAAATTGCACTTCCATAAAATAAATAGTGAAGCACACCACAAAAGCTGATAGAATAACTTGATAATATGAGTTTCCAACTCACCTCTATGTAGAGATGTCTTTGAGCAAAATTTTGCATAGCCTATATGTATTCTTTCATTTAAAAATTTATACAAAACTCAAATTAATAAATATGCTCAAATTGTCTATATTATTTATTTGCTCAATTAAAACAACTTGGGTTTCTACTACTAGATACACATTAAATGATTGCTAATGTTGTATATGCTATTGTTGCTAATATGATATTAAGCATTGAGTTTAATAATGACCAATTAAGTATATGTAAAACTTATCAGTATGACAAAATTAAAATATGAAACTATTAATAATATGTTAGTTAATAAATGAAAATTAAAAATTGTGTTTAATAACTAATTAACCAATTGGAAAATCATATTTAAAATATATATTCTACATTAGAAATTTGGAATAGTGGAAAATAGTAGTACATTAATTTATTCGATCTAATTCACAATTTCATGGAATACAATATAAAATATTATCAACGATAGTTTGGAATATGAATCTATGATTCATGAAATGTAATATAAATACCTAGAAGCTACTAAATCCCTTGCATTTTCTAATTCACCTCATGGTCCATACTCTGACAATGAGATTAAGAGTCACGTCTTAACTCTAAGTCTAGTCTTCAATTTCTTCGCCTTACATACATCCACTTAACTACATCTCAAGTTCTACATTCATTGTGTCACTATCATTTGCATCATTTCCACTAATGTTTTAAGTGTTGCACAACCCTCTTCTTTGAGATATGGACTCCTAGATTGTGAGTTCCCTTTCAAAATGAAAACTTTAGATATTGTACCTAGTTGTATACATCCTCAAACAATTTTCCAAATTCTTGTCTAGTTTGTTTCTTATCTTTGATTTCAAAACCCCCCATGATCTCTCTCATCCACCACCAACCTCAATATCATCATTTGACATAAATCAACAAGTTTGAAATATTCCATTAATGTGTTGAATCAATTGTAGTAAATTTAACCTTTTAAATCATTCATCAGAACTTAGATCAATGACAAATTCTTAACACTACTAAAATGATTAAACATTAAGTGCAAGTGCAGAAATGAAAAACCTCACAAAAACAAAGTAACACCAGATTTACATGGAAAACCCAATGAGGGAAAAACCATGGTGAGGATTAACTCACACTATAGAGAATATCAAAACCAATTACAAAGGCTTAATGCCTAAGAAAGGCTCACTGCCAAAACAAGGACTCACTATCTGAATCAAGACTCACTGTCCAACAAGGTTAACCAGTTGGAGGGCTCATTGCCATAGAGATAAAAATAACATAGACGATATATGTTATAGAGAGAAGACAATCTCAATGCAATAGAGATTTCCACCACAATTCACTCAACCACTTACAAACATGCATGAATGATACAGTACACCTTCAGCTCACTGCATCCAGAAACTTAGCATTTAGAATTTACACTGATTTGTCACACTCGCATCACATACACACACTGATTCACATCTATCTTCTCTATTTCTTTGCACTTATCTCTTTGTATATCTTTCACCACTAACTCATCCTATATTTATACCATATTCAACTTTGAAACATATCCAAAGTCGGTCATCTATCATTAAATTCAAATTAGGTCAACACCAAAACATCCAATGGTGGAATTAGAATGAGGGCGACCCAAACACACACTTGATGAGGACCCAAATAGGTCCCAAAACACTTCATCAACTTTGAAAGTAGTGTTCAACACAAGGTCGACCAAAACAATGTAAAACAAATAGAATAGTTAAGCACACACAACCCTTAGCATGATCCAATCCTTCTAGACACCAAAATTATCTTCAATATGATCATAACAACTTAACTCTAGAATCGAAAGTCATAATAATTTACCAAAAAGAAATCTGAACCAACAACATTTCTCCTAAACCTCAGCCAAAAATATAGAAAACCACAATACACAACTGGTGAACATAACTCGCACTATACAATTAATTAAAAGTTAAAAACTTTGACATAGTAGCTTCCAAGAACCATGATTAACATATCTAAACCATACAAATGTAGGAGAAAATCTTGGAGTAAAACCCAGAGGAACCACTAAACACCTACAACCTTTCTTCATTACAATTTTCTTAATATCCTCGACATAGATAACCAATAACCTGTATCCATGACATTAGTGACAACAACAACCATTTGATAACCAATTGAACAGTTGGCATCAATGAAAACACCTTCATTCCTGCAACGTGTAATGAATCATGTGATATTTCACTATGACCAAAGGTTGCCTAAACCCTTGTTATTGATCTTGATTGTGTGGGATTCTCCATAGAGTCAAAATGATCAATCATAGTTATTACAAAATAGGAAGTTTGTTCTCTAATCTTAGTTGCATTTATATTTCTTTCTATTTTTTGTCCATTCTATTATGAACTTTTCAAAAAATGTTTGGCTAAGGTAATTACTTTCATATAAAATAATTATGGTTGATGGTGGCCTAGGACCCAAAATTGAGGCTAAACAACATACATGGCTTTAATTATTTCATCTTGAGGGAATCGTTCTATAATCTCTAAGGAAAGAGAACTTGCAAATATTTTAAAATATCACTTATAGATTTAAAAATATTGTTAAACACTTCCTTTGTAATAGGTACTTCTCTAGTAGAGCACTTGACCATCGTACAATAGTGCATTGGTATCTCAAATCCACTATAAAGACACATAACTCCTCACTTGCATTAAACTATAATTTTTTTTGGGGTTTTTTAAATATGTAATTAATTGCTAAGCTATAAATTTTTCACTTCAAAATGGATAATCTTATAGATGTAGATTATTGAGGGTCATGCATGTCATTCTACGTAGTTTAGTATATTCATTAATATACATAGTTCCTTCTTAGGCCTTTTCATAAAATTGTTCATTTCATCTAACATTGGGATAATACCTAATAAATTAAGTTAAGTGTGTCTCTATATCATTTAACCTATGTAAGAGGTCAGAAGCTTTTTCTATTGTGTGGCGATGTCCATACATTACTCTAATCAAAGATTGATATTCCTAAAAACTTGATGTGCTAGTCCATGCAAGGAGATCCATATGGTATCAAGATCCTTAAAAAGATTGTTTCTTGATATTATTCGCTTATTAAAAAATTTAAATTTCACAAATGTTTTTTGACTTTGACAAAAGTATAAGTAGAGCTCACAAAATAGATTTTTAATTTTTGATACTGAAGGAAACTTGTTTACAATTTTAAATGTTAAATTCATTTTGTGGGACATGTAGTGAATGGTAATCATGTATGGTGAACAAGTAGTTTGTAACTTTTTAGAAAGACCATTCCTCTGACCTTGCATTATTAAAGCTTCATTAACTCCTACACGCACCAAATTTTTGGTAATTGTGAAGTCATCCATACCTCCAATTTCATTCAAATATTTTTTAACTAGTTCAAATAGATTTTGCAATGTCAAAATCTCCTTTATTTTATGAATAAATAGTAGATGAGGTTGGAAAACATGTTTGTGTACAATATAAACATGCATAAATACCCAAGAAGTATTATCTGTCGCAATAACTTCATCTAAAGATAATGCAATGAAGTTTGAATCTTTTATTTCTCTTGTAAATCTTTCTTTTTCACTAATAAGACAACTTGCCCATTCCCATCTAGATTTTATTGACCAATGTGTGCTAGGAAAGTTAGGAACACCAAAAAAGATAATAAATAATTACATTCTAGGTGATCTATCATAGGATTCCCTCTGGATAAAATATGAAAAAATAACTCAACCAAATAGTTTTTTCAAATTGTGCCCCTTACATTATCTTTCCAAGTTGATCTTCAATTGAACCTCCACATTCAACAAGCTTCACCATTCTTTGTAGATTCTCATCATATTCTAAGGCATACTTAACATGAAGATATTCTTCATTCGATTTCTATTTTACTACTGATTTTTCTTTTTCATTTATGATTTGTTTTTCATAAAATTTATGTCATGCCCAAAATTTTCAACCAAAAAAAACTAGGCAAAAACACAACCATTTTTTTGAAACAATATTATAAAATACTACCATTTAATGATCATGCATGTGCATGATACATACAATGTGCATTGGGTGATGTGGACACTGTGGCAATACAATACCAAATGTAGCAAGTAAGAGTGTATGCATGTGAATATGAAAGCAAGGAAGGTGACGAAGGTTACGCTCAACACAAATACTTCATGTTGAAATGACATTAAATGGGGTTGGTGCCTCCATCAACTAGCTAGCCAAGGTAATAGTCACCCTTCAGGTCAGGAGGGTGCCTGAAGTGACTTCGAATTTAATTGCCATTTAAAGCTAAGTGGGGGCACACACTTCCAGTAAGCCTCGATGCCTCAGAGTAAAGAATACTTATTCATTATTCCAAGGTTACTCTCAAAATTGACTCCATGGCAAGGCATCTGGGTCGCTTGAGTATTCACCTTTATTAGTCTTTTCATAATAGATCACGAGAAAAGTTGCAGTCCCATCTCCACCTTGCCGACCATGCAAGTTTGGTAATATCCACCAGAGGAGTAAATGTCAACTTGCAGATCGATTTGAATGACTTTAGATTAAATTCTACGAAAACTGGTGTTGGATTAAATGCTGGCAATATAGTGGATGGTTTTATTATTATTATTATTATTATTATTTAATTCTTTTGAATACAGATTTTACAAGAGTTTTGGAGAATTTGTTTTCAAGTAAAAAGTCTCCTGCTATGACTGCTTCTACAAACGACGCTACCACCATGAATTTTAAATCATTTAGCAACAATGACATTCTATGTTTCCAATCAGAGCTATAAAGATGACCATAAACCCAACAAGATTGAGATAGTCAGCATCAATAAATCTACCTTATCTATTTATTTCCTTTTCTTTCTCAATTTCTTCTTCTTATCTCTGTAAAGCATCAAATCTCTAATGAAAAGGAATACTCTAAATATTGCTTCAGTGGTAAAAATAAGCAAAAGAAAAATATGAGTATGCACTCCCAATTGACTTATGGCCATAACCGTTTGATTTTATTTTGATTTTTATAATAAACTTAGATAATGCCATTTCTGGTTATTTCATTTCCATTTCTATTTTGAGACATAATTAATTTAGTTGCATCACCGTTACAACATAATCATGATTTATCTTAAGCCCACTTGTTTCCCAAGCAAGCAATAGTGGAAACACATTCAAGACCTATTTAATCGTAACTATAAGCAGATTTTCATTTAAACTTGAGCATTTTAGTAGTAGCTAATTGCTCCTATAGAAACATTACACAAAAAGTTTTATTCCAACTAATTATAGGTCTTACAATAACAAAGAGCTTGGGGTTTAAATATAGGGTCTTTCCTTTCACATTACAAGACTGGTACAAAGGGGATTTCACCTTCCTCATAAGTATGCACAATTTCCTTATTTAACTTCTCAAGACTCAATTGGCACTCAAATCTAAATCAACCTAAATGCAATGAAATAAACCTAGCTCTTCCCAATCTTTCTTTTTATACAAATACTGGTTGTTTCATATTTTAGATAAATTTTAAGAAAATCAATGAAGGACACACAATTGATGAAGGTTTGCTCTCCACCCTACCATAATGGCATCATGGAGCCTCATGGGCTCTAGCTATACCCCTAAGCAAGGAATGATTTTGGCCCTAAGATGATGTAATAGATCCTTCTTTGACTCTTACAAAGAAATGAAGATATCATAACTTAAAATTACATGCACATTAGTTTTCTACTTAACATTCTCAACAATGAACTATAAAACATGCCACTATCTTACCGCGCAATTTAAACAAAGGAAGATGGGAGTAGAAGAAAAACTTATCTTTTTACTTGGATGAAGGAGTTAGGCTCTTCTCTTATCCTTTCCTCTCCATGCCAAGCTACCTTGGTCACTACCTCTCAATAGGATGGACTCCTCTTCCCCTCTCCTCTTCACTTCAATCCCCATCAAATTCTCCAAAAGGAGAAATATGTAACGCCCCCTCATCCTTCCTCCCTCAAAATATATAGGAGCTTCTAGTTCAAACCCTACCCTCTCTCCAAAATTTGTCACTCCTCATTATGAGAACTTTTCAAAATTCAAATCATGTCTTTGGGGCCCTATGGCATGCCCATTTGACCCCTACCACTATAGTATAAACCTTAGGGGGTTTATTTTTGCATCCCAACCAAATAAATTAACAACCCTCTTTAAAGACCCATTTAAGGACCTACCCGAATTTCAACTTTAATCCCCCACTTACACCTCATATAAATCACAATTAAAGGCCCTCACATGCCTTAACATATTAGCCATTTAAAAACAACCCTCACAACCTCAGTTTATCAATACATTAAATCCACTTGTTTCTAGGCCCAAAATGGGATCAAATTTATATCCTCACAAAGAAGTCTTTTGATTTTCTCTTGATGGTTCTCCCTTCTCATGCTAACACTGTTGCCTTCCTGCACATTACCAATGTGATCGTAAGTATCAATTGTGTATCCCATTAATTTGTTAGCTAAACTTTCTAAGCTTTAACTATATAATAATCCATTTAGAATCTCAATTTTCATTCCACCTTCATGGTAGTGACAATAAAACATAATGTCAAAATGATATGGAAGAATATTGCCAAAAGATCACCTTATTTATTATCCACAATATATGTAATCATCACTTCAAGAAAAACATATAACAAATTATGGTTGTATTAAGTACATGTGAAGCGGGGTCTTACATATATACCCTTGGTTGGTCAATCAAATGAGTTGGAGCAAACTCAAGTTGTCGAACTACGAAACCTCTGCATAATACATAGGAAAAGCCATTAGAGATGAGCCCTTGAGGCCCAACCATGAAAATATTTCATTGCTTTGAATACAAATTTAATTCAGCAATGAAAATTGTTCATTGGTTTAAATACAAGTTTACTTCACCAACAAAAAAAATTCATTGGTTTGAATACAAGTTTAATTCATCAACAAAAATATTTCACTGGTTTTAATATAGGTTTAATTGGCCAACAAAAATATTTTTCTTGTTTGAAAACAAGTTTAATTCGCCAATAAAAATATTTTATTGGTTTGAAAACAAGTTTAATTCACCAATGAAAATATTTTATTGGTTTTAAAATAGGTTTCATTCGCCAATGAAAATATTTGATTGATTCTAATAAAAGTATAATTTGCCAATGTTTTCTACAATCTTCTAGTGATTACAAAAGATTCACCAATTGAATTTATATTTTTTCCTAAAAAATAAAAAATCACTAATACAATTAATAATTTTTTCGAGAATTATACAAGATTCGCTTGGTTTTTACACCTTTTCCCAAGGGGTTTCTTAAAGTTATCCCTAATTGGATGCCTCTGGTCCAAGTTTTTAAATCCTTTTCTAGTCAAGTTTTTGGTTTATAATTTTTTCTCCATGGTAGAAATCCTCTTTTGTTGTCTTGGAATCACTTTCAAAATCATACAAATAGACTATGTTGCTAAGGTAAATGAATATAAATCATTTTTTCTGTATTTATTTATATAAATTATTTTTTATCAAGTAATAATATCACTTTATAAATCAAGGATTATTGGTATAGCTTTCTTGGAATTGTTCTTGCAATCTAGCATTAGATTGGCCTTAGGCTCTAGGTTGTACTCATCCTTTCTTTTGTTCATCGATAAAGTTCAAAGTGACCTTATCAAACACCTATAATATTTAACTGAGTGTTGGAGGAAAGCTTGAAACCTAATTCTAAAGAGTCACCTTGAAATGTATTCCATTATTTTTATACCACAATTTTACCACTTCAGCATTGTGTGGGGTGGGCTTTAAACTCTAAATTTCAAGCTTCATAAACATGAGTTATAATTGAATGCATTCCATAGTGATTATGCCACCATCTTAGGTTCTTAAACCTTAATTCTTATAATTTCTAAATATGGGTCCTATGGTTGAATGAGTTTGAGGATGGGCAAACGGGGTGGTTCTATAATATCAATTTATTGGACGTTTATGTTAGAAACCTTCTCTCTATCAAATCCTAAATTGGAAACTGATGAAGGCTCTATAGACACATTTGTTTCTTCAATCAATCAACCCATAAGAACTAGTATGATAGAAACCAAATAAGTCATAGAAAGGTAGTCATTGGTTGCTACCTAGTATATGTATTCATATTGGAAGGAAGGATTATGCAAAAAAATATATATAATGAAGAAAGCAATGGAGCCTCAACCTAGGACGTGAAATCATTGATAAATGTGTTTCTCAATTAATCACAATAGCTATGAATTGCATAAATTATTTCCACATATACTCTACCCTTTTCATTATCTTTTCTCACCTAAGAAGGTGGAAAGATTAAAAAATCATGATGTTTGTATATGAATCCCTAATTTGGTAATTTCAACAACCAACTAGATGAACGAAAATACTTGAGCCAATTATGATGTTATGTTGTTGTACATTAGGAAATTTGAGTTTCAAAAATTAATTTCCTACCGATTCTTGGTATCACTTTCACCTATGCACTTATAAGATAGTTGAATCCACACATTAATATTATGCAATGTTGACTAATAGGACAATAATTATTAGTCTAAATGGCTAATTTTGTTACATATATGAGAAGATAGTCACCTACCAGTCCATAGCTTGAAAATATGCTTTGATAGGTTGAATATGAGTGGGAATCCTATGCAAATTAACAAAGGGATGATTAGTTATCCTTACCTTAAATTGGGAAGAGTCTTTGAGCATGTAATGGTCTCTCTTGAAATACATTTTAGAGTCTTGAAACAACTGCAATCTCTTGTCAGTCGAGGAATAATAGTAGCAACCCAACATTGGGAGTATAGTGAGTTGACTACCTTATTGGATTTTGTTAGGATTAAATGATTACCTTATTTTGGTTGAATATCTGCCATGAGAAACTAGGGAATAAATGGAATTTGAACCTCTACTATCATACAAAACTAGAATGGGTAGTTGAAACCTAGAGGTGGTTGGGCTCAAAACCTACTTATTCTGAGCTAGGACATATCTTCCAGTTATAGTGCTAAGCATGAGTCAAGGACAAATAATATGATTCTTGAGATTGACTGTAGTCAAGGAGTAGTACTATGATGCTCAACATTGACAATAGTCAAGGAGAAATACTATAATGCTCGATAATGATAGTAGTCAAGGAGCATACTATGACAATGATGGACATCCTTGGTTCCTTAACTGTTTGATGGACTATAGGGAACAGAGTTTCTAACAAAGCTCAAGTAGGTAACATATAGAACTCACCTCATAGTATTAAACAACCTATGTGAAATTGTATCTTAAGTTACTCATGGTAGGAACACCTTAGGAATTGGTCATTAGGAAGTTAACTTATACAATGCAAGTGGCTATGAATGTCTACTCTCTCACCACATGCCATAGAATCTACATGGAGGGGTTTATAGGGATTATATCTATTTTGTTTGGGATCAGATTTCACCCCCATGGTGAAACATGATAGGTTATGAACAAGTATTCATTATGACCTTATAGAACATGATGTATGTTTCAAGTAATGTTAGCAGTTGATCCTTCATTGGTCTTTATGTTATAGTATGTTTGTAATATTGTGAAGATCTTGTAGCAGCTATGATGGTTAAACATTATAATGCATGAAATCACTTTCTTTTCATTTAGTTGTTAGCTAACCCCTTGTTATCGTTCTTGTATTGATATAAAAAAAATTGCAAAAAATTTAGATCTTGTTGGGGTTGTTATCATAGTGTCCCTAGTTGTGCAAACATTCAAACACAAAATCTAAATATAATAAGAATAATTTTAGCTTCTTGTAATGGTTGGTATTCTTCTTGGCTTGAGAGAATCTTATTGTGTATAGTAAATTATAAATGTGTGACTATATTGGTAGTTTAAGGGAGCACTGAGAGAACAATTGTATGTTGTACCTACCCAAATTGAGAGGATATAAATCTTGTATCACATATTATTATTTCATAATGTAGAAACAATTATGTGTTGTATTTTTGAGATGAGATGTAAAAGGAAAGAAGTATTACAAAAGCATAAAGAAAATGAGGAAAATATGCAACTAGCGGAGCAAGAGGTAGATTGCATCTATAACTAAGGTCTTGTATGAATGCAACAAGGGGTAGATAGTAACCATTTCAGTTTATATTTATTTATTTATTTATTAAGCGAAAGAGTTTATATTTATTTTACATGCCACTTATTACATAATAACGATAGTAGGTATTTTCTACTATTGATTAGTTTGGTTTTTCTCTCTTTAGGGGATTTGCACGATAAATATGGTGTTCAATTCTCCTCTTTCTCTATTATTAACTTCCATTTAACTTATGACTAATTAATACAATATACATATAATGCTTATTTTGTGATTTTCATAAATTGTGTGGTTCATAGATTATAGATCATGGATGTTGAAATGTACAATGGTCCATAATATTTTCTTGAAGGCCTTCCTCATTGTAAAATCCAATTAGTGGGTTAGAAATGAAGAAGATGTATCACTAGATTCAATGTTTCCCACATAAGCATGACCATGTTGTACATTATCAAGTTCATTGTTATTGTCATGTGGCTCTACATTGTTTAGGTAATGTGGAAATTGACTTGTGTAAATTTTTAAATGACTATTTAAGGGTCTGATTGATGGATTTTCATTATCATTAACCCCTCCAAATTTGATTACATTTTTGTCAATGAGGTCTTGTACCTTATGTTTGAGACCTATAAAAATTTGAATATAATGATCTTTAATGTGATGATAGTTGCAAAATATTTGATCACTATATGCTTTAGGAAGTGATTTGTTTGGACTAAGTTAATAAACTTAAGGGAGTGTAAGTAAATTAACACTCAAAGTTTGAAGTTGATTGTCAATAGATTCTTGAAATTGAGTAAACTTTATAAAAGCAAATCTAGCTTAAATGAAGGAATATAAAGTCTTAGTAACTTGATGAACACTTTTTTGTTACATTGTTGTGCTTAGAAAATAACTATTGATGTTTAGAAGGGCGGGAAGTAGTTTTGATTGAAGACCCATATTTGAAGGCATTTTGTGCTAACAATTTGGACTCTACAATTTTGACATATGCACTTAAATCTATAAAAAAGAGTCAAGATATTATATTGAATTGACTTAAGTTGATTCTTTCTAAAAATGCTTCCAACTCAAAATCATATAAAAAGATTATCAGTTTTAAATATACAAATTGAAATTGAATGACATAAACATTGATGCAATCATTTAATCCTTCAACACATTCAAATAAATCAACCATTATAATTTTAGACCCATATTAAATTTAGATTTATAAAATATTAAAAAGCAAAAAAACCTCACTCAAAAACATCTTACAAATATTATTAAAAAAAAATGATTTTATTTTTATATTATTTAACACTATCTGCCTCATGCCCCCTCCACGACATAATTAAATTCATTCTATAACCTACGGTCTAAGAGCGCTCGGGAGACGATTACTTTGATCACACCCGTTCACGTCCTTTGTCCCCGACGCATTAATGCTCTATCTACTTCTCCTTTTTCATTCATATCTGCTCAGGCGTTCCCTTTCTGAAATGAACCGGGCTGATTTTGTCGATCAACGACATGAACTGTTGGAGAACAGATGCAAGACAATGAGATGGATCTCATCCGTTCATACAAACTTTGCACAAACGAGACATCATGGTGAAGCATAGCTGGCAGGAACAATGCGGAGATCAAACTTAAAGTCAGCGTGAACGAATCCTTTCACTCTCCAGCTTAAGTTCATATCTAAGAATGCTGTGGATTTGGAGAAGACCTTGAGTGCCCTGAGACCTGAAGACAAGAAACTTATACGAGTTTCCTTTCAGTTTGTCTACTCTAATATTTTGTTCTCTTTCCTCAACAACATTGTCTTAATGTTGATGTACCTCCGCATTCATTAGGAGAATTAGTTGAAGATTGCCAAAATACATCGCCAAGTAATTCCATGTCCTTTTCATTGTGCGCGAATGTTTATGGGAAAGGCCATGGTGAAGGACGTTTTATGCCTGAAGAGGCAGACAGAGTGTGCTCTGCAATTATAGGCAAATAGGAACGACGCCTTGTATTGTCTCTAGATACAAGTGCGCTGCTAACGGGGTGTTTGAGCCCAGCTTAACTGACATCCACTCCAGAAAAGTTCTGCAACATATATTTGCTTTGTTGTACCCAAAGTTTTGAACCAGATGTCTCTGTAGGTAACATATATTCAGTTATCAGTAATAGATTTTGAAGCTCTGATGTTTTTATCTTCTCTGTATAGATTTTATAATTTATAATCTAATATTTTGGTTCATATATTTATCTTCATGTCTGAAGTATTAGTCTTTCTACTCCACCAATTAGTGATATCATCCAATTTAGCCGTGATGAAATCCTAAATTTCATCAATAATAGCAAAGCTACCCAAAAAATTCACTACCCATCACATGCAAAAACTCCTTGCTCCTCAACATTTGCTACGATTCTCCCTGCCTATGCAAAATGGAGGCTTTGGAACAGGGTATGGACATCCATTAGAGCATAAAGGATAGAGGACTTTTGTCAGATGTAGTTGCAAGTGCCATGGGAGACATGTATGCAAAATGTGGAAGCATAGACAAGGCACGTGAAGTGTTTGACAAGATGCCTCAAAGAGATGTGGTGTCATGGACTGCAATGCTTGCAGGATATGCACAAAATGGATTTGTTGAAAAGGCTTTAGAAATTTTCAAGCAAATGCAATTGTTAGATTTAAAGCCGAATTCTACAACTTTTGCTAGCATCCTCCTTGTCCATGCCAAAATGGGAGCTTTGGAACGGTATGTACATCCATCAAAGCATAAAGGATAGAGGAACTTTGTCAGATATTATAGTAGCAACTGCCCTAGTAGACATGCATGCAAAAAGTGGAAGCATTAACAAGGCACATGAATTGTTTGACAGAATACTTGAAAAATATCTCATGTCATGGAATGAAATGATTGTAGGATACATACAAAATGGATTTGTTGAGAAGGCTTTAGAAACTTTTAACCAAATGCAATTGGCAGGTGTAAAGTCAAATTCCACAACCTTCGCCAGTATCCTCCCTACCTGTGCCAAAATGGGAGCTTTGGAACAAGGTATGGACATCCATCAAAGCATCATGGAAGGAGGATTTTTTTTCAGATATTATAGTTGGAAATGCTCTGGTAGACATAGAAAAGGCACATGAACTATTTGACAGTGTAGCGCTCGGAAAATTAAGAGTGTTTTCAATCCGTTTAAAACAATATTAAAAAGAAATTAAGAGTATTTCAATTTGTTCAATTCAGTATAAAAGGATTTCCAAGTAATCAACATTGTTTAAAAGAGAATTTAAATGGCATTTCGTAATAATAATAATATCAATGTAATGTATCCAGATTATACAAAGCTTAAGTATTTCAATGACTTTCTCATATACATATATTCAACCTCACTTGGAAGAATCAACAATTCTAATAGAAACATCTTTTCTATGCTAAGTTATAAACTTTAACTTCTCAAATCAATGTTACATTAGATACTTTCGAATCATACTTCTATTTCAAAGTTTCAACAAAGAATGTCAAATACATATACATTTACAATGGGCTTCACAAGCCAATCCTGAATAATACACAAGTACATCAATAGCAAATAAAACTTGGAACCACCAACCGTCGTGACACCTTCGGTCTTCTTGCGAGCTGGGGCCAAGAATGTGATTCAGGCGCCTTTTCCGCCCAACCACGAAGTCCATGACTTCCCCGGGTCCCTTCCTAACTCGAAGGAATCCCCGGCCCTGCATAAAGGAGCCTAGCAACCCGAAACAGTAAAACAGGAGGGAACTCTCGATGCATGCCTGATGCCTATATGCATTTCTAACATGAGAAATAAATACATTTCTTGCAACAGGAGGTGGCAGAGACTCAAATACATATATGTTTCTAGGCTTTTAAAACAAACCCATCTATTTGAATGGTACAAGTGCTTGGCCAAGCATAAATAATACAAGTAAATGGTAGTTTAGAAAAGGTAATACTACCGTCTCTGTTGGCCCATCTTTGGCACCCTGTCCCGGAAGTTACCATAGTAAAGTATGAATAAATACCAAAGCAAAAAATTATGCATTTCCGTACATGTTTCAATCATTCAATTAATTCTAAAAGAATTTCAAATGTGAATTTCAGAACATCCTTTGTAAATTCAGTAGTAAGATTTCGTTTATTCTTTGTTAAGTAACCCTTTTCTGATTTGGATAAAGGCTCTGTTTTTAAAGAACATGTATGTCTTAATACTTTTCAGTGCACTATTAGAAAGAAAGATTTAATCAATTTGTTTGAATGGAACAGTGTTTTCTGATTTCAGTATGTACTTCTATTCTTTCCAAGTTCAGGCTGACTGATAGTGTAATTCCCAATTTATATACAGGTTTCAGAGTAATAATAATATACTAAAACAGTGCAATTTATTCAGAAATTCAGAGGTTTGAAAGATAATCTTGCATTCAAATTTTATGTTGTATTCCTTTACTCAGGATTGTACTTCTGTAAGTAAGTATATGTTAAAGTAATCAAGATGCTTTCCAGTTTACATGGTTTCTCAAAAACATTTCTGTTCTTGTTTCAGGTTTAACATTTCTGAGATATTTGTGTATAATTAACAGAGTTCATACTACTTTCTGGAAATGGTTTTCCAGTTTCAACTTGTATTTTGGCATGTATATAATCTTGCATTCAATTTTTATGTTGTATTCCTTTACTCAGGATTGTACTACTGTAGGTAAGTATTTGACAAGGTAATCAAGATGATTTTCAGTTTACATGGTTCTCAGAGACAATTCTGTTCTTGTTCCAGGTTTAACATTTATGAGATATTTGTGTATATTTAACAGAGTTCATACCACTTTCTGGAAATGGTTTTTCTTGTTTCAACTTGCATTTTGGTATATATATGCATGGATATCTATATATGTGTGTGTGTGTGTGTGTGTGTAAAAAAATTCATATACAACTGCGTGTAATTTTGAAGAAAGAAATTTTGGTTTTTAAAACTGTTCAATAGTTCACTAGCCGTGCACACAGAACATGACATTTTTCAGGGTTTTCTTACTGGCGTTGAGCATCATAAGGGCTCAAGGAAGCCCTTGCCCCTCCCATGGGGAGGGGGCGGGCTGTGAGAGGCTCGCGCCTCCTCCACAGGGCGCGGCCTGTGGAAGGCGCGAGCCTCCCACAGTGTCGCGTCCTTCCCATGGGGAGGACAAGGGATTAAATCCCTTCCTCATTCCTATGGATTACAATTTCAAAACTCAAAATAAAGAAGACATTTCGTTCAGTATATCTGCATTCGAATTTATCTCAAAGGCATTTTGAATTTATCCAGATGACAGAGTTTTTATGCAGACCATATATGCATATATATATTTGCAATTATACTTGAGAGCAGTTTAATAACTTGCAGAATTTGCAACAGAATGAAAACCCTAATTCTGAAGAAAAGAATGTGTATTCTATATTGCAACAAAGAGAAGTAAGCTATTACCTAGATTCAAAAACGAAATTGGAAAGATTTCTCAGTTGTTTGTACTCATATCATGAAATAAAGCATTTCATTCCTTCCATTTCCTTACTGCAATTTTAAATTAAAAGAAGGCAAAGCATGAAAAGAACCTGGCAAATTTTGCTTCCAGTGCAGATGCCCAGCAATACCTTCTTCGCCTCTTTTCCAGAGCTCTCGGATATGACTCAATCGAAGTCCTCTTTTCTCTCTTAAAGCTCTCTTCCTCTTTTCGAGGATCATGCATAAAATTTCCATATGACAGATAAAATTCTCATGCAATTTCTAAGGATTGCCACATGCCAACTGCATTGTTGGTTTTAAGATAGAATTTCCAGAGCCCAATGTTCTCTCGGGCTGTTCATTCCTCATTATTTTTGGAAAATTAACCATATACAAAACAGAAATATATCCCCTTTTATGCAAACCTAAAATTTCATTTTATGCAAACACAATATTCTATTCCATTATTTGTTTTGTTTTATTTTTTTTTAATTATATTTCTTTTAAAACAGATTTTTCCTTTTTGTTGCTCAAATATAGATGGGGATTAATTAAAATAGAATAAGCCATATTATTTCCACAATTTCTAAGGTTAATTAAACCATATTTTAAATTTGCTATGCTAATCAATTTTCACGCAATCACATTGAAAAACAGACATGACCTAATGCAGCTACATGATTTAAGTGGTGTGTGCGTAATCGAGAGCTTCTCCTCTTTTACCCTGTCGGGAAGCTAACCTTCTTTTCCTCAATCACACTCTTGGCCTTCGATCACCTTGGCCTTCGATCACCTGCAACTCAAATGCACTCAGGTGTGCAAAAACGAAAGTGTATTAGTAACCATTGTAGAAACATAAATTTAAACAATAATTAATCAACATTCCTATTTTATATAAATGCACTCATAATTCTTGAAAGAAAACAATTATTTTTTTCTACATTCCCATACATCAAAGCATTGTAGTATATTATATTGCTCTAACACATATCATAATTCGTATATTAAATCCCATAAAGTCATGGTCAAACATTATCATAATAAGTCATGGTCAAAATAGCATCAAAGTAAGTCATGGTCAAAATAACATCAAAGTATGAGACGTGACAGACAGAATGTCTCAAAGAGAGGTTATCTCATGGAATACAATGATTGTACGATATGCACAAAATGGATTTTTTTAAAAAGCTTTAGAAACTTTCAAGAAAATGCAATTGGCAGGTGTAAAGCCACACTCCACAACTTATTCCAGAATTCTCCCTACCTGTGCCAAAATAGGAGCATTGGAACAGGGTATGTACATCCATCAAAGCATAAATAATATAGGCATTTTATTAGATGGTGAATACTTTAATCTTCCTCTTTGGTATTTAATCCCACCTGTGTATACTACTATGCAGAGTGTTGTACGAAATCAAAACAACCATGTCAGTGGTCATGGAGCTCTTGTGTCACATATTAACCAGAACCTCTAAGCCCCTGACCCAAGGGGTAAATGATCTTCACATAGGGCTCGTGATGATCAATTCCAGAAAACTTCACTTATGAATAAGTTGGTAAAGTCTTTCCATAATGACATGACTGGATTAACCAAAACCATGGAGATAGAAAAGGAAGGACATTTTAGTATACAGGGGATATTGGGACAAAGAGGAGAACAGGTGGAAAAGATGTAGGAGAGCTACAACAAGAACATATTTCAATATATTGCAAGGAGGGGGCATCTGCAGGCTAATGGTTGGCCATAAAATTTACATGGGCAACAACCATTTGAAAACTTGGCTTTGTTGGGGCCAAGATAAAATTAACGCTTGTCAAAATAATTATTATTCTTATTATAGCTTTCATACTGCTAACATTTTGCCAATGGTGAACTATAGATGTGCCATTGGACTTGTGGAATATGGAAGGCTCCATATTAGTATATGTAGGAGTAGATACAAAATTTGTAGGAGTATTTGGTGTGGCAGACCACATCCAGCCCCAAGCAGTAAAAGCAGTTAACAAACTTAAGGTTAGTTGTTAATATTTTTTTTGCTTTTAGGATGCATTCAATTTTTGAAGTTTATTTTTCATTTTTTAGTTTGGTGATTTGTTTGTCATTATTTTTGTTATGTTTTCATGGATTAAGTTTTTTTTGGTTTCTTACTAATTTCAAAAAGTTAGGAGTGATTTATCCATTCCATTTTCCATTATTTCGTGGCTCCACTTTGTGGCAAGTGATGTCTAAGAGCTCAAATGATATTTTTTTACAATTGAAACTTGCATAAATCTGATAAGACACAAACTATGACTTGCAAAATAGATGTAAACTATATAAAGGTACATAAATGAGATTGAAAATAAAGGATAATCATTTTTATCACAAAATAAGATCAATCATTTTATGATAATACACTATTTGGTTCCAAAAAAGTAAAAATGGACTTTTTTAAAAAATAAACAATATGTTCTCTTCAAAATTTATACCCTATTCTATTACATTAGAACCTCTATTTGTGAATGATCTCAAGGAATCTTCTTTTTTTATATCTAATATTATGAGGGAATTTAGGGCACGTTCTCTTTAGACTAAATATGAATATATATTTGAACCACTTGTTCATCTCTCTTTAGGTGCTTGGGGAATTAATCTCCTAGTTTGAATCCTTGTACTGCTCTAGCAAGATGTTAAGGGGATGAATCCTTGATAATTCAAGATTCTCCTCCTTTGCATGCTCAAATGATAGTAATGCAAACCCTAGAATGGTGCTTGAGTAGGGATATGATAGCACATCAATGCGATTAGGGTCCTACCCCACTTCCTACCCCACTTGCGCTTGTGTTCATGCCGCTGGGGAATGTGGATTCTTGTCAAGAGGTAACAACATCCAATAACAAAGGTTATTCCATTGTATACAGTCATAAATAATAGCAAATGTATGTCAGCACAAAGAATTCTCAGTTGCAAGATGTAGAATGCTCACTACAAGGACGTAAATTCATCCCTGGGTATAGTGCTAGGGTAGGGTCAACTACTTAGAGACAAACCAAATATGCTCTAGATTAGTTTCGGGGCTCCCCTATTTTGACCCCAATTATTGATCCTGGCGAGGATATATTAGAAATTTAAAGAGAACATATGAAATTAATCTTAATTTGCAAGTTTCATAATCTCTTGCTAATCTCAACAAATCTGAATTAGTGGATTATGGAGACATGGATGTCTCAATGGAAAGAGGATTTTTTATCTGCCAGTGTGCAGAAGTGCTTTTTATTATTATTTTGCTTCCTGATGCAGATTGTGTTTTTCTACTAGCATTATGCTTAAAATCAGCTACTCGCAATATGCTTAAGCTCTTGCATTGAGAGTAAAAGGATCAAAGCTTCAAAATAGGCCACATGGTGGACAAGGCAGATCTAAGCTATCATTTTATTACTCCTTATCATCTTTGTAGACCAATTCTGCCTCTTCTACTGCAAAGGATTATTCTATTTCAATGGTGGATATGACCTCTTTGGTTTCAGAGATGAAGGCTCCAAGGAGTTATGTGAGATGATGCATTCCTATACACCTAAGGAGGACCCCTGCCCTTCATGAAAAAGAAAATGGCTTCTACCATCAAGGTATTGTTTTGAGCTCTATGACCCTTCACTCTCATGCCAAGATAGGCTAGCAAGGGCGTGGTTCTAGATAAGGTTGTATGATGTTTTTGGCAGGTTGATTATGGTTATGGCTAAGTATTATTTTATATAAAGCGCAATTGTCATCTCTTGTATAATTTGAAAAAGAAATACATGTCTTAAATGACTCTCACTCCTCTAATTGGAGATAGAGGAGTGAGCCACGCAAAAAGAGATAGTGGAGAGCTAAAGTAACAATAGTAGATGTGGGAATAGCCATGGGTGTGGAAGGCTCTGTGATAGCCATGGAATCTACAAATGTGTATCTCATGTCTAATGACATAAGGAATATTTCTAGTGTAATGAAATTAGAGTGGAGATCACTGAGGGCAATATACATAAATGTTGCATTCTCCCTATTGACTAAGGCAGCCTTGGTTGTGCTTACTTTCATGGGTTTTATCTACTTTTGGATGGTTGTGCTAGCAAACACAAGCGCTTGCCTGATTGTGACATTCCGCAACATGCTTCTCTTGAAAGGAGAGAAAGTTGGTAATGCTCATCATCACCACCACCACCATCACCACCACCACCATCATCATCATCAATAGGTGTTGCAATGACTCAGATGTAAATGGACATGCAAATCATCTTCACAATCCTGATCTTGATCATGGTATTTGCAAAGAGAACCATAGCCATGAGTACAATCACAATCATAGCCATAACCACAACCGTGATCATGATCATGAACGTCACCATGACCATAAAACATGAGCATTATTTTTATGTGGTGAAATGTAGTGCATGCATCCGTCATGCAGTAATTCATACAACACTACTAGCAAAATTTAGTAGATTCAGAATTGACCAAGTAGTTGCTGCAACAAAGGCAATTTACCCTTCCAATCAGGTCCTCAACCAAAAACAAGTTGTTAATGTGGTCAAATTTCAAATTGTTAATTATTGGTTTGCCATAATTGCACAATATTTGTTAAAAATATTCTACAACAAGTGTAAAGCCAAATCTCATTAATTTTGTTAGCATTCTACCTATGTGTGCAAAAAATGGGAGCTTTGGAATAGAGTATGGATATTTACAAAGAAAAAGGTAAGTACATTGTTTTATAGCTAGACATTACCATGTCCTTGTTTCTTATTTTTTGTTAGGGTATGCATAATTTCAAATAGTCTCATTTTAGAAAGTCACTGCATGAGAGTTTTTTGTCATTTGTTGGTGTGATGTGTGTTTTGAATAATTTTTGCCTCTTTATTTGAACTCCTGTTGGTTGGCATTGTTGACGATATCACATTTGACAATTAAATTAATCAAAGTTGTCAAACATTTAAACTACATATCAATAATGACAGACCTAACAAGGGGAGTTTACAATGATAAAATAGTAAAATCAAACAAAATGGACCCATGCATGTAGATATTTATGGTAAAGGAGCTTGATTATTTTCTTGATTCACATATTTTTTTTCAATCATGTTTGGATCTTGTAAATGGACGCAAATCACTTCTCCAATAAGACCTTTATTGCACCAATGAACCCAAAAAATATATATTTTTTTTCAAATTGACCTTCCACACCTCTTCCACGTACCTATTGCACACCAAGGTGTAATTGCTAATTAAATTCATTCTATACTCACCTGCAAACGAAAACATTAAATCAAATTATCAAAACATACCAAGCAAATCAAGGCAAGAATCAAATGCAAGCGAATAGGCCGCTTACTTCAAAACCGTAAATGCACAAAACTGTAATTGATTTTAAAAAAATCTCATACAAATCCAACGTAACGGTTATTTTTAGCACACATATTTAATCATGCCTTCCACCACATTTGTTTTTAGTTTTTCATTTGTCGAGATTTTTCATTGTCTTTCTGAACAGTGATCATTTCTTGCTTTTTCATGGAAGAAACGTGGGCCATGCCATTCAGGTACGATTTTACCTTTCATTTAGAGGTTTTCTTGTTTAAAGATTTGGGGTTTCGAAGGTAGTCTTTGCAGTTCTCATTTAATTTTTGTTTGTGTGTATGTTTAACCCATAGTTTGCAAACTCGAACTCGCCGCGGACTCGGCAGCCCAAAATATGACTTAGACTCGGGAAAAGACTCGGCACGGACTCGGCAAAAAAAAAAACCGTAGTTTTACAAAAAAACAAGAACAAATTAATGCATTTAGAGAACATAAGAGCCTAATTTGATTATCAAACACTCATAATTCAAAGATTACACATGTCATATGATCATCAAACACTCAATAATTGAAATTTAATCATTCATAATTTCATAGTCATCAAATACTCATAGTTTCAATGTATAACAACATCATAAGTTTATAAATGTTTACATATAATCATGTCAAAAAGAAGAAAACATTAATAACCACATGTAGTCTACATCTTCCTCTTTCCCCTCCCAATGGTAGCCAATTTTGAAGGCCTAGAACTAGAAGGTGCCCGTGCTATAGTATCCAAATGAGGACTAGGAGATCGAGAAGGGGAAACATGATATTCAAATGTGTCTTCGTCGTCCTCCATGGCATCCAATCTTGCTGCTTCTTCTTCTTCTGCTGCTGCTCTCTCTAATTCAGCAAGATCCTCATCAGTAAGTAAGACATCAGCCTCATCATTTTGTTCATCAATAGTCCATTCACCATATGGATCAATGTCATCCAAGTCGATGGACTCGTGTGAAACACCCTCCACCTTTCTAGTTCAAAGGCGAAGGTTGTACCGAACAAAAACTAAATCATTTAAGCGCTGTTGAGTCAACCTATTTCTCTTCTTTGTGTGAATGTTCTCAAATAAACTCCAATTGCGTTCACACCCAGAAGCACTGCATGGCTGCGACAAGACACGTATGGCTAGCTTTTGAAGATTTGGTGTGCTAGCACCATAGTTTTCCCACCATAGATCTACAAAAACATGTTTAAAAAATATAAGTATTAAGAAATAAGAATAAAGTAAAAAATCTATATGTAAGAATCAAGTTTCTAATTTCATTTTTTACCTGGTTGCTGTTTTCCTCTTCTTTCAATTGCTTGTTGGGAGGAAAAGAGTCTCCCCTCTGCACCCTTGTAAACCTTGAATAGATAAAAGAAAAAGTAAATCAAATATAGAAAATTCATAGATAGTCAAGGCTCAACATTGCAATTTCATAAATAAGATATAACAAATCTCACCTCCAACTCATCAAGCACCTTATCTCTCAGCTCATGATCAGGCACCATCCTATCAATGCATGTGACAAGACCATCCATGACCTCCTCATCCGCCTTAAATGTTTCCGAGAAGTAGAACTTCGGATTCAAGAAGTAGGCAAAGGCATGAATCGGCTGGTGGAGTTGGTGTGTCCATCTCGATCAATGATGCGCCATATGATTTCATATTTCCTTTTGTTGCCACCATAGTAACGTGATATGGCCTCTTTGGCCCTATCCATGGCCTCATAGATGAAACCCATTGGCATGCCATCTCCATCCACCATACGAAGAACCCTCACCAAAGGTTTTGTCACCTAAAAAAATGAAAACAAATGTTAAATTATAACAAAATTAACCCCTCAAAAAATAAAAACAGCAAATAGATTATCATGTATAATTTTTTTTTGTGTGATTGCTACTTACCCCCATCAACTCCTCTCCATTTTTGATGAATGTCTCATCAAAAACTATGGCAACAATCCTCTCCCCTTCAGGTTTCTTGTAAAATGAGGACTCCTTCCAAGCATCGGACACAAACATTTGCTTGAGATGACCAATGGCACCAAGAATGCTTTGCAATGTGAGGAAGTGGCTAGCGAATCGTGTCACTCCAGGTCGCACAAGGTCCTTGCCATTTGTGAATTTCCTCATCAAAGAAAGCACCCAAGTATGGTTGTAGATAAATTTTGTAACATTTTTTGCATCTTCAACCACTCTTTTGACCCATGAAATCTTCCCAATGTCCTCTAGCAATAGGTCCAAGCAATGTGCAGCACATGGAGACCATACAATTGTGGGATACCTCTCCATAAGTAGTCTACCTGCAGCTACATAAGCAGCTGCGTTGTCCGTGATGATTTGGACAACATTATCAACTCCAACCTCTTGGACCACCTCATCTAATAGATTGCATAAAGTCTCAGCATTTTTGATTTCATGGGAGGCATCCATTGATTTTAGGAACACCAATCCACCATTAGAGGACACTAAAAAGTTAAGAAGAGTTCTATTTCGTCCATCTGTCCACCCATCAGATAAAATGCTGCAACCTTTTCTTCTCCAAAATTTCTTTTGCTCATCAACCACAAGCCGTGTATTCTTTACGGCTTCCTCTAGCAATGGCCCACTCAAATCTCTAGATGATGGGGTCTTAAACCCCTTTCCTGCAACTGTAAGGGCGTTCACCAAACCTTCCCAATATGGGCTGTTTGCAACATTGAAAGGTAGATTATTGTAGTACCAAAAGTTTGCAGCAGCCATCCTAGCTTCATGATGCTTTTCCTTATTCCAACCGGTACCTTCAAGTGAAGGTTGTGCTCCTGGAACATTACGTGGAATAAAATAATTTGGTCCTGATGAAGGACCCTGGTCAGCACTAGCAGTAGAAAAGGAACCATCAGGACTCTCACCAAAAGATGAATGTGGAGCACGAAAGCTTGGACTTGCAACACCATGGGATTGGGATCCACTCATCGCAGTTGCTAGGGCATCCTTTGTTTTTTGTCTTTCATCTTTTTTTATCTCATAGTCAGCAAGAAGGGCCTTCATCTCTCTAATAATCTCAGGAGTAGCTTTCTTGCATCCCTCCACATTTTGCCTAGGTATTCTAGCAAGGTGGTATTTTAATCTGTTTATTCCTCCTGTCATCCATTTTTCACATTCAGTACATGTCACTTCACCTTTTTTATTTCCTGGAATTCCATACTTCCATGCAGGGTCTTTTCTATTTCCCTTTGGATTTGAAGATGACATTGCTGGAAGTTCAACATGGAAAACAAAAAAAAAATCAGTTAGGGTTTGCTAAAAAATCAGCAAATAAATATGATTCAAAGTTTCAAACAATTGCAAAAAAAAAGAATGCAAAACCAAGCTAGAAATTGTAGGAATTAGGCTATTAAAGAAAATAGAAAAAAAAATGGCAGCATTTCCCCTTATTTCTCTTGAATTTTTTGATTTTGAATGAAAGAAAATTAAAAAAAAGAAGTGTTAGATCACTTACCTGACTCTATTTTGATCCTTTTAGCTCGTTCTCTTGGCTTCAATCAGCTCCAAATCAATTTGCAGACCTGTATTGGCAACCTAGACTGTGAAAATGAAACAAAAAATAAAAAAAAATAAGGCGTTTTTGTGTTTTATGCTGTCCCAGCCGCGCAGGAGAGTCCTGGCTCGGGACTCGCGAGTCCGAGCTCAGGACTTGTCCGAGTCCTGAGCTCGGACTCGGGAGTCCCGAGCCAGGACTCTCCTGGACTCGACTCCCGAGTCCGTGGCGAGTCGACTCGGGAGGCTGGAGGACTCGCGAGTCCGTGGCGAGTCCACCGAGTCCTCAAGAGTCTGCAATCTATGGTTTAACCTATCACCCTGATTTTTGCTTTGCAAGCTCCGCTGTGATGGTTGTGTTTTGTTGACTTATGTTGGATTTCTGATACGACATTGGGCCTTCTTGTTTGTATGTGGAACGGTATGAACTTTTTGCCTCTTTCTATTATGGAGATTTAAGCAGTGTTAGCGCTTGTTTGTTAGCTACTTGTCATGGTGGGTTTGGTTATGTGGTTTCTGCCAGGATTTACCTGCCTTGAACTCAGGAGGACACTTGCATCTACTATCCTTTGTTCTCTGCGCCAATTAATAATCTAAAATATCAAATTCACATTAACTTAGATTCAAAGAGAGGAAGGTCCTCACCAGATAAATAGAGAATGTCTGTCCATCCTAGGTAATGTGCAAGGAACCACCATAATTGGTCTTGCACTGTCCAGATCCAGCAATTGACAGTAAACAGGCAACCTTTTCATACAATGGGCAAGCAGAGGCATACACGATTGATTTTGAGGAATTTCTCTCCTTTCCTGCTGTCAAAGCTAGGAGGATTTATCTCTGACCCTCAACCAATTCCCATCAAGTATTCTCACTACTTGTATACAGCTTTCTGTACATACTTCACTTTCATTATTGTGGATTTTCTTTCAGGATTTAGGTCTAAATAAATTCCCATCAAGAACTGCAAATACTAACCAATGATTTCCATAGTAGCAACAAAGACTTTACCCATACCACAGTATTTGCTATCTTACAAACAAGTTGTCATATATTTCAAAAATATCAGATTTGTGAAAGTTATAGACCTTTCTGGTTCTAGAATGTGTGTTGCAAGTGCATATTCAAATATTATTGGTGCAGCCTTGTTTATGTTTCTGCCAAGATAACATTACAAATAATTAAAATAAGAGCATGTCATTTTATATTAGAGGAGAATCCTTAGGAAATGAAGCAAAACACTTTGTATCTTCATTGTATATGTTAATTTTGATTTAAAGACGAATAGAAAGCTATGTAAATCTCTAAGAAAAATATAACAGATCTTTTATTTCAGAATAATACCTAAAAGTAAAATTCTCTTTAAATTTAAAACTGGCTTAACAAAGCCCGTGAAATTTAATTACTTGTAAAAATATGAATATAAAATTAGTGAAAAGAACTCAAGAAGAACCTTTCCCACAACTACGGTAATATTGAGCTATGAGACAAAGCATAACTGCCTTGGTCAATTTCCAGTATAGAATGGTTGTCAACAACAGATAATCAGCCTCTCAATAAGGAAAAAAAATTCAGATCCAGAAACTTGGTGACTGTATAGCTAAAACAGAGATTCATGTTAAAGAGAATTTGATAGCCACTTAGAGAAAGCTTAAATTTTCATGGTATGTACCATGGTAGTGATTCTACCATTAGCCTCAAGATTTGAATGGTAGTGTGTTTCTACCATTAGCCTCCTGATTGACTGCAATATAAACGAGGAAATAAGAACGGGATAAGTAACGGAAAATACACAAAAATAGTATTTTTTGTAACAATACTAAGACTGTTCAAAATAAGATTGTTTCAAATTCTTGATTAGACCTGATTAGCTCTCTGTTTAGACCTAAAACTCATGTCTTGATATAATTTGCAAATTCTTGATTGTAGGGTTTGTTTCACATCTATGTTAGATTAGTAAAATCATGTCCTAATTTATCATAAATTAAATTCTACTCTGCACAGAATTACAATGGTCCAAAATATAGCAAAATTTTTTAGAAGTTAACCAAAGTTATACATAAACCTTATCAGAATTATTCAACAAAGCACATTTTGGAAGTTAATCAAAGTTGTACATAAACCTTATCAAAATAAGAGCTGCAATGCAGCGTAGTTCTTGCCTAGTGCTGGCAGGGCAGTTTTGAGAAACTGCGGATTGGAGGACACACTATATCAAGACAGTGGGCAGACACTAAATCAAGATTATTATATGATGAATATCAATGCCTCGTTTGAAAGCTCTAGCTAAATCTATCACATATACATTGTGAAACACACAATTGATTCACTGTAATTCAGCTTCAAAGACTCAAGATTCAATACACATGTTTGATCACCATGGTCGACATGTTCAAAACCTGATGCAAATTGTTTTCCAAAACTTTATCTCTTAAATTGTTTTGCCAAGGGAGGAAACAACCAAAGTTGTCATCCATTATGACAAGTCTGTCCAGACCAAATGTATGAACCCAGCATGAATGTCTCTTGTTCTTTCGTTAATAGTTTGCTAAAGTAACAAGAGAAAGAAAGTGAAACCATTAAATAAGAGTAAAATGCTTCAAATCATCACTCATTTAATCCTATGCTTCCAACAGAAACTTATCTTTGCTCCCAACAATACATTTGGTATGTGTGACGAAATGCATTATCTAGTGTTGGCTCCATGTCGTAATTGAATACACTTTAAAAAACTCTTTTATAACAGTAAAGCTTGAAAGATTTAAACACCAAATGTTTTTCTACAATGAACTACTGAGCCCCTCACATAAACAACTAACTTTTTTTATAATCTCTTATAAAGATCTAATACATTGTATGTGTTCACTACAATGCATAACTCCTTACCATTACACATAAAATTATAACTAAATTGCATCAACTGTTTACCACAAGGCATAAAACCATTGCTACAATTCTCTGCCCAAATATAGTAGAAGAACTTTAGCACTGTAGAATAAGACAGTTGCACATTATGATCAACATATTACAGTAGCCAGCTTACAGAATGGTAGGTTCCTCAAAAGGTTCTGTTGTGAATGCTCTGCTCCAGACAATCCAACTCTCAAGGTTCTGTTTTGAGATAGACAAGTTTCCAAATTATATCCATGTAAACAACAACAAAACAACTATTTCCACGATCAATCTCTAGATGATACAAAGTTGAGTCGGACAAACATATCCAAGAGCAGCAAATGATTCGTTAAGAATGCTACGTTTGACCACAATGCAATCTTTGCCCAATAAACATTAATCTTATCCAGTATTATCCTAAATAGAAACTAACAGTAAAGTTATATATCACAAGCTCTAATCAACATCGTTAGAGTATAATACAAATTATAAATCATAAATCCTTACACTGTTCCTGCAACTAGTAGTCAACTCAGTTTCTGTAAACTATTTTACTATATGTTGTTTTATTTAGCTGGTAAGACTAATTTGTTTGCATCGAAGCTTTTGTGAAGGCATCAATCACTGTTTTTTTAAACTGAATTTTTAAAATGTTGACAGGCTTATTGGGATGAATCTTCAGGCGATGTTTATTATGGTGCGATGTTTATTATGGTAATTTGACAACATCAAAAACTACATGGTACAGACCCAAATGATTTTGGACATACAATATATTTGGCAATCTAATATTCTTCACCAAGATTTGTAATTTGTAGAGAAAGTTCTGTTTTTAAATTGCAAATGTATGAGAAAAAGCAAGTCCACTTCAGAACTATCTGATAATCTATTGTTAATGTTCAAGTTGAAGCTCTTTATAATGTTTTCACTTTTCAGGAATGAACTCCATTGTATGTTGCCTAATAATTTTCTTTGAATTGAGCCTTGCTATGCTCCTTGTTTTGGAAAATAAATTGTAACTTGTATAGTGTTTTTAGATGCAGATATACCTTGGGCCAACTACCTATGTTGCATTACAACTCTTAATTTTGACTGGATCTGCAGTTATAGGGCCCTCAATAGTTTTTGTGAATCAGAGAGCAGTTTAATCCTCTCCAGTCAGTTGCAAGTTCACTTTTTGTTAATGTTAATCTCAAGTTTCAAAGCAGTGAATTTCTATCTTAAAATTAATAAATTTAATTTTTTTCTACATTTGTTCTGGCCACCAGCCTGATGATCCTAGTATTTGAAATTTTCAGTTCTCTAAAAATGCTTGAATCTACCTGGTATTCTGGAATTACATTGTCACTAGCAATAGCAAGTTGGTGCTGTTATCCTATTTTATTTTTTCCCCTTGGTCTAAATAGTCTCACTTGATTGCAAATAATGGTTTGAGAAAAGCATAGGTAAAATATTAGGATTGGGAAGAGTCTGAAAATATGGTTTTGAAAATGTCCTAACATTTAATAAGGTTTCTAGAACCTTAATCTTTTCAAGGGGATCCGTCCACGTGCATGAGTAAAAGAGGAGGTTGTTTTGAAGTGTTTGTGTGTTGTCAAAACAGGTCGACCTCCTTTTAGGGTTCTTTTAGCATATCTTAAGACTTTCACAATAGTTTCAGCAGGCTAGTATGGCGGCCAGAGTTATTGCAAGCACCATTTTTGAAGGAGAACATGGAGTTTCTATTGATTGAAACACTCAATTGCAATGCCTTGAGGGTATGCAATGTGGTTTGAAGTTGTTTCTATTTTCTGAAATTTAAACACCTGGTTATGGACAGTTACACGTGGAAAATTATTCATGATAGTTAAAAGAAGTGTTTGAGAGCTTGGCTAGATCATGGGTGCTACCGTACTATTATTTGCCAAATTTTGTTTAAGCATGCATACATACATAGAACGATCTACCACAGTTGGGGAATCTTGACAATGAAATAGCTCAACATCACAAGAGAGATGCTCATTGCACAGTGGAAAGCCTACAAGTTTTGGAGCAGCAAAGAAAAGAAACCTTCTATCCAGTGTTAATGATTTCTTTTTGATTGATGGATTTCATGATACTGGTTAGGATTGACCATTTAAAAACTCAGGAAACTTTGAGAATAGGACCTTTTGCCTAAACACTTGTGAGGTTAGTTTGGTTGATAGAGAAGGTGAAGAGAATAGCTGAGCTGTTGGCCCTGAACCTAATGGTAGAGTTCAATCTGAAAAGGAAAGGCTGAAATGGAGTTAGTGATGAAGGAAGAAATAATATTAGAAATTTAGATGTGCTTAAAGCTGTTTGCCAGAGGACGCATGGTTTTCAAAGATAAAATTCTCAGAAGGCAATCATTAAAATTCTCACAAGACAGGCTGAATCTTCTTTCAAAACAGAAGACTCAAGATCTGAAGAAAAGCTTGATGTCCTTGGTTGCCAAAGTGAAAGAGCACTTGAAATGTTCATGCAAAGTCAAGTGAGGTATTCATTAACAAGGAAGCATGGAAGCAGCAAGAATCATGCACAATATGACAGTCATAAGAGGCTTCTAAGGATACAGCAAATTTGTTAATCAGGCTGAGATATCACTCGAGAGAGAGGTCATAGAGGCTGGTGGTTGTCATAGACTTGTCGAGCTTTTGCTACACATTAATCCTATGGTTCTCATTCCAGCTCTTCACACAGTGGGCAACATTGTTGCTGGAGATGATGTACAGACAAAATTCATGATTGAAAATCACGTGCTTGCATGCCTTTTAGAATTGTGTCAGTTCTCCTTGAGGGGTTTGAGAAAATCTTGAGAAGTTAGTGCAGGTGTGGGGCCCAAGAACTAGAGCAAAACAGATGAAACAAAAGGGGAGTGACATACAACATCAGTGACATCATCTGGTGTGTTGTTTACTTTTGGTAATGGATCATTTGGGACTCTCATAACCCATTTGAATGGTGCTCTAAAAGGTGTTGCAGAACATAGGCATGTGTCTTGTGAGATCCTTTGAAAGGGAAGTCACTTTGGACTAAAGGACAGTCATGGTCTGCTAAAAGATCAGTTCCATAGTGATAGGCCAGTTTCAAGATGGGACGGCTCATCTGGACCAAAAGGGGTATGATGACTTTATCATTTGACATATACAGTCACAGTGCATAATGGACAGTGCCATTTAAGGTGACAGTGAAGAGGGGTTCACTCAAGGAATGTTATACTTGTTTGTGGGGCAGTACTATTCATAGTCATTTCAAAAGGCAAAGTGACAGTCCTATCAAAGGACAACCAAGATGACAGTCCAAATGCAGCTTGTAGATGGCATGAAGTTTTTTATCATATTAGAGGAGTGGTTTGTGTTAAATATCTATTATGCAACAAAAGTAGAAGACATTGAGTGTATGCCTCTGATACAAACCTTGTTGACAGACCAATGACTGTGACAAGGACGAGCATAGTATAGAAAGGTTCAAAAGACAGTCCTTAGTCAAAACTAGGACAGTCACACAGCATTTAGAGTGTCAGTTTTTTAGTATAAAAAGGACAGATTGCATTAATCAATCATGGGTAGTATTTGAGGGAAAACATAGTCATTTTGCATAAACGGGCAATATGTGGTAAGGTATAGGTTTTCAGGTTTAATCACAAGAAGACCATCATGACAGGGCAATGTCTACGCAGCCCTCAAAACGGACATTTGACTGTATTATTAATTAATTAAAAATAAAGAATGCATTGTATCTTTATTTTTAATTAATTAATAAATACAGTCAAATGTCTATTTTGAGGGCTGCATAGACAATTCCTCATGACAGTGATTTCATCCATGAAAGACAGTCCTTTTCATGTCAACCTTAACATAGGGACAACATTAAGTAGTGGGACTGTCGTAAGCAAGGTACAACCATTATAAAAGGCAGAGATAAAGTCCAAAGGAATGGCAAAGGAATGGCATTCTTAAGGAAGTCCTTGTGAAGGCACGGTAAGCAGAGGAATAACCATCAAGAAAGACAATGACAGTCATAAAAGGAGCAGAGAGATAAAATACTGTTAAAAGTAGATGTCAGCTGCCAAAAAGACAGAGAGCATAAGTTTGCCAGTTAGAAGGATAGTCTCACAAAGACAGTCCATTTTTTTTAACAGTATAGTAAAACTATCTTGCATATATTCATGACACCTATGTCTAGAGAAGCAAGTTTGCATATTAGGGACAGAGATATGATAAGAGTATAGTGATAAGAGGTCTCAAGCCAATGCAACTGTTAGAAGGATGGAAACTGAGTTTGTTAAGACAGTTGAAATGAAAATGTTACATTATTATGGTTACAATGATGCTATACAGCCACAAGCCAGATGATAGAGTGTATAAGACCTGTGCATGACTGTCACAGTCAAGATTAACTTTCAGGTAGACATCACAGATCACAAGACTGTCTTAAAACAAAGGATTCAATGCTCACTGACATGACAGTACCATAAATACAGAGGATAATCATTTAAAGGAGTAAAAGGAGGCAGTTTGATATTCTTCTCTAGACCATGCATTAAAATTCCTAAGGACAGTGCCTATTTGATATATGGTAGTATCATCATGACAAAGAATAGCAAAATTTTAAAATGACAGTGGTATTAGAGTTTCAGTCAAAATTACCTGTGACCTTGAATGTGACCTTTTATCAAGTAGTTGATGACTGTAATGACAGCCTTATACAATTGTGACTGTGCATAACAAGACTGAGGTTTGCCATAAGATGGAGCCAAAAAGAGCAGGTTGATGCATAGTCTAGGTGCCATGATGAGAGGGATAGAAGACAATGATCTTATTTGCAAGAGAACAGTGACAGTATGGATGGAATAAAGAGTGTCAAGGTCTGAGACAAAGAAAGACAAAGGGCAGTACAGTGAACAAGGTTATGTAGCCATTAGCATGATAATGCTACGGTGGAGTGAGGACTTTCACGCTAAGGGTCAATAAAGATTACAGCAGATGCTGTGAATGAAGGGAAATTGTCATTTCCAGCAATGAGCAGCTCTTACCAAGCATACAATGAGCAGTGTTGAGATGAGTTTGAATTTTTTGCAACAGCCCTAAAGGTAGTCATAACAAGTCAATCATAATAAACAGATGGAGGAACTTTCTTCAAAACTTTGGAAAACAAAGATTGAATGCATTAATCTTTTTCAATGCCACAAAGGGGGTTTAAGCTTTTCAAGCACACGTGGATAAGGGTCTTAAAAGCATTCATGAAAGATTTTAAGCAGTTGGAGCTTTAATGAGGAATCTGAGGGAATATAGGGGTAGTTGAGGACATCTAGAGTTCAGTTTGGTGATTTGGACAGAGGTTGAGAGCATTTAGGAGGCAGTTTGAACAGCAGAAGACCACATGTTCAAGCATCTAAGTGTGCAAGGAGCAGATATAGGAGTTGATAGCATTTGAAGAGGTCAACACTTCCCTTTTCCAATGCCACCAAGGAGTTTTCAGTTATCAAAAGCATGATGAAAGCAGTTTCAAGTGGTTACAAGCACCCAGATTAAAGTAAACAGTCAGCACTAGTCACAAAGGAGATTTTAATGATTTTTTATTATCATTGGATGCTGTCCTACATCCTCTCTAGCATAGGATAGTCAAAAGAAAGCTTTGTATCATTTTTTTAGTCAGTTCTTTTCACTTTTGAAAACAGTATTGTAAGCTGGAAAAGTTTCTTTCTGTTTCTACTGTGCATCGTAACTCAGGTTTTCAGTCTTGTGACTGAAAAGCAAACATTGTACACTCTTTTTCAAAACATTTTTCAAAGGAAATACGGATTTCAGATGATGCATTGCTGTAAACACCTCTTCATCAATAAAATTTGAGCATCTTGGGCCTTCAAAAGTTCTGTTTCTGTTAAGTGTATGAAGTAATTAATGTCATTTTCTGTGATTTTTCATTGGAATCCTCAAATGAATGTCTTATTTCTGTCATTTCATTGCAGGGAAGGTATATTTGTGTAGGTCATTGCTTGTGTCACTGTTTAAACAGAGGATAGTTGTGAGGAATACTACTTCGCTTCCTTTTAAAATCTGCAAAAAACATAGACCTTTCTATGAAATACTGATACATAGATATGTCAAACGTTGATGTTGTGCACAAACAGCCAAGTTGTTGATTAAGTTGTGTTAAAACAGCAGTTCAGGTCTGAAACAAACATATTTTGGTGTATCACCTTAGAAAGAAGTAGGTTCATTTTCAAGTTAATCCTTATTCTTTCGCTTAGAAAAGTAGTAGCATAGGTCTAATTAGGTAAAGTTCCAAGAGAACCAGCTCGTTTTGGAGGTTAACTACCACATCCTGAGCCCACAATTAGGGGAGTTATCCCATGTTTCACCAGTAAGCTAAGTTCTGTAACTTAGTAGGCTATGTTGCAGGGTTCGTACCCACAGGCCTCGAACCCGGTTCGGGTTTGCTTGCGGGTATGTGTTGGGTGCACACAGGGTGCGTGTCCAACATTGTGGGTTTGCTAGGGTGCACAGGTGTGCACACCTGGGTGAACCCACAGTGCTAGGCGCGCACCTTGTGTGCACCCAACATGAACCCCGGTGAAATCTACGTGAACCCGAGTGAAATCTACGCGAACTTGGGCGAACCCAGGAGAACCCACGGCCCGGGGTGTAAAAAGTGGGCCCAAACATTAATAAAAAAACATTTTTTTTTATTATTATTTTTTCTCCTAACCCTAAAACGACCCAATATGAGGCCTTTAAACACTCAAACATTTCATTTTTACCTCTCATTTTGCTCTCACCATGTTTTCTCTCCATCTTGGCATTTTGAAGGGAGGTGATTGTATTCGAAGGAGATCGATTGTGGAGTGCCAAATAGCTTCCACAAAGGAGATTTAAGTGTTTAAGGTATGCATTTAAACCTCATTCTTTAGTCTTTTGATGAATTTTTTCAAGTTTTTGATGGATTTTTTCAAGTTTGTGAAGAAGTTTTTCAAGTATGTTTTTTTTTTCATTTTTTTTTATAGATTGCAACAATGGCCAATAGTCAAAGTTCAATGGGTGGGGAGGGAAGTCAAAAATTCAAAATTGATAAGGGTTCTCCTTTATGGAGACATACCACAAGAATTTCACTACTTCCTGGAGGTGGGGGGTTTGTTTGGAAGTGTAATTTTTGCAATGCACAATATAATAGCTCCTATTACCGAGTGAAACTTCATTTTATGGGCCTTGGTGGTAAAGGGATTAATATGTGTGAGGGCCCAGATAAGAAGGGGTTGTTTGTTGTACAAATAGCAGGATTTATAAAATAACAACTGAAAAATTGATTGCAAAAGGAAAACAAAGTGGTTATAGTTCCGGAAAGAAAAAAAAAATGGCATTACCCAACAGTTTAGGCCTCCAAACATCCCTTCTTGTCTATGCCTTTTGCGGAAGATGAAGATGAAGAACCAAAAATCACCACCCGCAAGAGAGGTCCATTGGAGAAGGCATTTAAAATGGAGGAAAGAGATATTGCTGAAGAAAAAATTGCATGTTGCCTCTATGCCAATGGTCTTCCATTCAACTTGGTGAGATCACCATATTGGCGGGACATGGTGTAAGCAATTAATAGTGCACCTCCTGGTTTCACAAGCCCTGGGTATGAAAAGGCCATACCACCTTATTGCAAAAAGAGAAGAAATCTATAGAGGCCCAACTGAAACCAATTAGAGATTCTTGGATTGAAACAGGTGTATCTATTGTTTCTAATGGATGGAAAGATTGCAAAAACCATCCATTGATCAATGTTATTGCAGTGTCCCCCAAGGGGGCAATATTTTTGAGGGCTGTTGACTATGAAGGGGAAGTGAAAGATGCAAAGTTCATATCCAGGATTCTCATTGACTCCCTATAGATGGTGGGTAATGAAAATGTTGTCCAATTAATTACAGACAATGCAAAAGTTTGTAGGGCTGCAGGTGCTTTGGTAGAGGCTAGATATGAGCACATCTTTTGGACATCGTGCACCGTACACTCCCTCAATTTGGTGATGCAAGCAATTGGCAACCAAATAGAGTGGGTGAAAGAAATATACCAGGAGTCTGAGGAGATCCAGATGTTTGTGACAAACCACCATATGTCACAAGCAATTTTCAAAACTTTTTCAAGATTGGAATTGTTGAAAGTAAATTTAATTTATTCAGTTTCATTTATGTCATGTTTTACATAATTGAATAAAATATTTTTTTGTGTTATTTACATATTTTAAATGTGTTATTAACTTACTATTAACATGTTCTTAGGTTGTTGAGACCCGGTTTGCATCTCACACAATTGTTCTGAGACGACTTGTGAAGGTGAAAGAGGCATTGAGTCAAATGGTTATTAACAACCAATGGGGTATATGGAAGCAATCAAATTCAAAGAGGGCCCAAAAGGTCAAGGCATTGATCTTGGATGACGATTAGTGGGATCGTGTGAATTATGTATTGGAGTTCACCGAACCTATCATGTCTATGCTTTGGTTTGCTAATACAGATGAACCATGCTTGGGGGATGTCTATGATAGCATGGACACGATGTTGGAGAAAATAAAAATAGAAATACAAAAGAGAGAGAATGATCCTGAAGACACCTTTTACAAAAGGGTGGAAGCAATCATTCTTCATCGTTGGAACAAGATGACAACACCATTGCACCTCCTTGCATATGCCCTATCTCCGAGGTACTATACCACATAAGTACTTTCTATCCCAGGGAGAATACCGCCATATAGAGATTTTGAAGTTGCTAATGGGTATAAGAGGGCATTTAGTAGAATCTTCAGTGATCCAGAAGTGCAAACAAGTGTTATGAAAGAATTTGGATTGTTTATCTCAGGATAAAATCATACCCTTCTGTTGTCAAAGACCAATACAAAATGGATGCTATTACATGGTGGTACCTCCATGGTCAAGATTATATGTACCTCCAACCTCTTGCAATCAAGATCCTCTCACAAGTAAGTTTTTTTTTTTTTGCCACTTGTATTGTAGAATTTAACACTTAACCTTCTTGAATTTATCTTGCATTTTTTATTTTTTATTTTGTTGGTTTTCTCTCCAAGTTGCAAGCTCTTCTGCCGCTGAACGGAATTGGAGTACATACTCCTTTATCCACTCAGTGAAGCATAACCGATTGGCTGCAAAAAGAGTTGAAGACTTGGTGTATATTCATTCCAATTTGCATCTTCTGTCATGTAAGGATCCTCAATACAAGCAGGGGGCAGCGAAGCCTTGGGATGTAGCACCCGAGTCTGCTGACTTGGATGCAACCATTCAGGATCTTGCTAGAGCCACTATGGATGATGTAGATGATAATGATGACATACTACATGGTGCTGGAACCGCTTTGGGTTCAAATGATGATGATCTTGAAGTTGAAGCCGTTGAAAATCCAAGTCACGATGATTTTTTTGATAATCCTTTTGATGATTGATGAACATTGAATATTGAATCATGTTTCATGAACTACATTTTGTAATTCAGTAATTGTGATGATTTCCATTGGAATCGTGAACATAGACGTATATGATATCGTTGATATGGCTTATTTGAATACTTTTCAACTATCAATTGGCATTTAATATTTATCTTTGGCATTTGGCATTGATCAATGATCAAGTATCATACTATGAAATGATTTAGTTTTACAATTCTGTATATTTCTCTTATTTTTTTGTATATATAATACATATATATTATATATATATACACACACACGTACCCATACGTACCCAAACCCCTAATTTTTTTTTTCATGTACCCACGTACCAGGTTCTCGTACCCGCACCCGTCCCTGAACCCGAACCAGTAACTTAGTTAGCAGGGAGCATACTTAGGTGATAACAGGTGCCATGGTAAGGCTGATATGCAATCACGTAGCTGTTGGATGAGGAAAAAGCTGCTTTCATTAGTACGATGAAAACTGTAGAGCAGCAGTTGTATAATTCTTATTAAATGAAAAGATTTATAGAGCATCAGCTGTACAAATCTTATTATAACCAGCAATATGAACCCAACTGCCCAATTCTCCCCAACTTCAAGATGGGCTAGTGGACATAGCTTTCAGTTTTTAGGCATTGCATCATGTTCAATTTTATCTTAAGATTTGGATTAGATTTTTTCCGCTTTCTTGTTCTTGTTCTTCTTCCATTCTCTCATTGTATTGGAAATGTGTTTGGCATTCCCACTGTGGACCTTTTAAGATATATACTTCTTTAAGGTTGCATTAGCAATTCTTGGGCACTTGTGTGTTAGTCAGAGTAAAAACTAGGACAAATTTTAAGCTATGGTTTGGACTTTGAACTGCACGTTAGAAGGATAAACTTTTCTTACTGCTAAATTTGGAGAGTAACGCAGTGGCTTGCCTTTGTTTCTGTGCCAGATTGTCTTAGCAGGAGATTAGGACCAAGCCTTTTGTGGAGGGAAGATCCGTCATCAGTAAGTCTTAAACAGATTGTAGCATCTTCCCAAAATTGAAGTACCTAATAATATGTAGGTTTGCTTTTGTTTAGGTAGAGGCTTTAACTTTTTTGTTAAAGACTGAAGATTTAGGGTGTGATGCATGGTGCAGAGAATGGCACAAGATATGTATGAAGTCCTTCTGCAAGCAAGCAATGAAGAACTTCCTGAAGGAATAACACTTCCCGAATCATTCAATGAACTCATTACTGATATGAAAATGAATCAGTATGATGCCAAGATGTTTGCCTTCAAAACAAAAGCCTTGGTATGTGTTTATGCTTTTTCTTTCTGCAAATATTGATCTTGCAAATCTATTAATATTTTTTGTTATCAGAAACTTGACATAATTATTTTTTAAAGAAAAGTGGTCTTTGTTGACCATGCCAGAAGTAAGAAGTCAAATAAGATCAGATAAGACTGAATAAAGATGTATACGGTGTATAATAGTATATTGTCCTTTCCCAAGATTAATTACACAAAGAGATAAAAATACTTTTTCTAGTTTTATCAAAGAGCGTTTTGTTCTGACTTGGGAGCTTTTAAGATTATGTTTCTGGTCTCTTATTAATTCTATACTTTTTAGTCCCAATCACTGATTCTTGCAAGGAAAAAAACACAATAAATATTTGAGTTTATCACTCATAAGCATTCTGGCAAAATCTCTTTGCAGTACCACACTAGTTGCAATTTCTCTATTGTCAGGAACAAAAACTGAGCAATTTAAAAAAGAAAAGAAAATACATGTGAACAAAATTATATGCATACCGAAGACAGGGCACTTAAGTGATCTGAAAATTTGAAACCTTGATGCTAAAATATTTTTGCATAGAGTTTTTATACAGAAAAGTTATTTTCACAAACTATATGTAATTTTAGTTGACATCCTTAACTTTAACTCTCTTATCAGTCATGTTTGACTGGGGATTCTATCTTTTGCCTTATGTTCCCTTCTGAATTAGCCTGTCATGAAAAAATAAAAGAATTGCATCCATCATTTACGGATGTTAGAAGTCGTCTATAACTCTAGCATGTACAAGGTAGTGACCCATAGTCAATGCAACTCAATTACAATAAGTAAGATGATAAGATTTTCTGAAAATATTGATTGTTCTGTAGAACCTTAAAGATAGGGAGCTTAGAAGAGGGGCTGAGAGTGGGAATTGCAGCTAGGCCATGTCATACTGTACTCTCTTAAATATCAAGATGAATCTGGTGATGCCATGATGGTAATTGTTGTGGTCATAGTTGAAAAACTCGACTCGGCAATAACTGCAGAAAATTTTAAAAACTCGGGACTCGGCAAAAACTCGGGGAAAAACTCGGCAATAACTCGGCAAATTTATTGAACATTTGATATTGAAGTCTTTATATTGAATATTGCAAATAAAATTGATATTGAAGTCTTTATATTGAATATTACAAACTACAAATAAAATTAAAATTACTGAAATCTTTATATTAAATATATTACATAAAATTATTACTAATATTACTAAATTATATCAAACCTTTATTTTATAAAATTACAAATATTACTAAATCTTTATATTAAATATTGCAAAAAAAATTGATATTAAATTTTTAAGTTTATATTACAAATAAAATAAATTTGATGCAATATAAAATAAATTTGATATTGAAGTCTCTATACAATATAAAATAAATTTGATACTAAATAAAATAAAATTGACATTGAATTCTTTTAAGTTTATATTACAAATAAAATAAATTTGATGTAAATGAAATAAATTTGATGCAATATAATATTATATACTAAAGTCTTTATATTGCAAACATAAAATATTCATAGAAATATTAATATAAATATTAATATAAATACTCATAGAAATATTAATATTAATATAAACTATAAAGAATAATCAATAAATTAATGTTTGCAAATTAATTTAAATTCCCAGTATGGAGTCTGCGAATTAATAAAAGATTATTATAAACTTTAAAAAAAAACAATTCCAGTTTGCATTCGTCGGGCTGAGTGTTTTGTTTGTTAAAACTTAAAATATAATTTTTTTAATAAAATCATTCTCGATTCCCCCGTGAATGCAGAAGACTCAGGCGGAAATCGCATATGAAGAACTCATGAAATTACAAAACGTGAATTCACAGAGAATAAAAACCGAAAAATACATGTGAAAAATATCAAATTGTGCGCTCCCTCGTCCGTTTTCTTCTGCTGTCGTTTTCTTTCCTACAATACGCGCATTTTTTGGAGTTTGTAACCCAAAAAAATTAGGGTAAAAAATATAAAGACTGCGTCCTTGAAATTTTGACCGCGTTTTTCCTTCAATATCTGCGTTTTTTCGCGATTTTTTAACCACTAATCACCGCGCGTTTTAGGATTACTGGCATGAAGTAATCACGCTGACACCTTGCCTCCCCCGTCAGAATGATTACTCAGTTATGCGAAGTTTTACAGTTTTTCAACTATGGTTGTGGTGATGTTTTTTGTCCATGGACAATTCCTCTTTGGCCTCATTGATCATGTTAGTGTGTTCTTTAAGGCCAGAAAAAAATATTTTTAGGCTTATCAGTGAATGTTGTACTGACAATGAGCCTCTTTTTGTAAACCAAAACTTAGTTGAAGGACCCATCCGTGGTCCCCATCCTGCATCGAGGCTTACAGAGAACACCACTGAGTCTCTATGAAGGTGATGATCTATTCCTATTCAGATTTGACTAGATTACAACTGAATATACTAACTACTGCTAAACACACATTTATTGGGTAGTGGCATTTTAAGATAAAAGACGAAACTTTGAGAGATATAAATGAGCATTAGAGAGAGATTAGCTGATCTTATGCAGATCATAGAAGCTACTGATAATAACAACATTCTCCTATGATAAAATGCTGCTCACATGATAAAATGCTAGATAGTTGGAAACAAAGTGTAACTGTGATATATTCTATGGGAAGATAATTGACAGTGTGAATACCTAGTTCTTTGTCATTCTTGGTTGAGATGCTTTGAATTATAAAGTCCATGTGTTAGAGGGGGCAATGTGGTCTCCAAGGACAGGCACTTGGTGATATGCGTGTACAGGAGTTGACTCTTTAAAAGTAGAAGCTAGATCTAAAGCGATAATTTTACTACTTGGTGATATGCGTGCATAGGAGTTGACTCCTTAAAAGTAGAAGCTGGATCTGTAGTGATAATTTTACAATCTTGGTGAAAATTGGCCTGTAATATACCCTCACAAGATTACTTTCAGGATTTATGGAAGAATATTGCTTGCAATTTGAAGTAAATCTTCTATCGAATTTAAAGTTTTGTAGGTATCTCACTATAGTTTATTAGATTTTTGTAGGAATTCTTATTGGAGATGATGAGCTTGAAAACAAAGGTATAATGGATGTCACATGGTACATTTCATAAGAGATTTGCTAGGAATTTGAATTTCCTTCTGTGTCTTTGTTTCTAGGGGTTGTCTTAGTGTGAATTCCACTGTCAACCTTTTTCTGATATGTAATGCTTTCTTTATTTGAATTTCTGATTTCTGATTACCCTTTGTCAATTATTGACATGATAGCATCTCTAGTGTATAAATAAAGGATTTTCTTATGTTATAAAACTATAATCACATTAGCACAACAAATAAATTAATGAGGTTATGCTATCATAGCATTCTTGGTGGGAAAGACAGGAATTGAAGCTTTAATTCAAAATGTATAGATAATGAACTTTTGAAAATGAGTCATTACCTGTCTTGGCACATGCTGAAGACACCACTGCTGTGAATCATGTCATAAGTTCTGGGATATGTTGAAAAAGCCTTACACCTGCAATCCAAAAGCATGCCCTTGTCATACCATCCAATTAGGCTTAATAGGAAATTCTTAGGGTTTGCTTAGATCAAACAACAAAACTTCTTCAATTTGGCAGTTGATTTAGTTCACATTTTCAATTTTTCACCTTAATTTTAATTCTGAGATGTACCAAGGACAGATGATGGATACAATCTCAAAAAACAGTCACAATGTTGCTTAATAGCAATTTCATCACTAGATGCTGTGTATGTGTGTGGACCCAGTTTTAAATTGTGAATTTGCACAAAAAAATGTTGCTCACTAGTTCTAATAAGTCCCAATTAATCCACACTCGTAGATGACCCCAAGAGTATTTTGTTTTGCATCTGATGGCACCACATTCATCACCCATGAGGCATCATCTGCCAAGGCAACAACAAACCCTCCCAAATTAGCGTTCATGTCCATGATGTTTCGGTATCCTCCTTGGGCCAGACGGCCAGTAAGCCTTTTGTAGTATGAAATTCTGTCATTCCAAAGTTTGGTATCTTCATTGAACTTTTCAGTGGTAATTCCAGCGAGACTGCCACTGCTTATTCTCGGAGGGATAGCTGTTAGATGTTTTGGCCTCAATTATTGGGTAAGCGAACCACAAGATTGCATTTCAAAGGTCAAGCAAAAAAAATTAGTCTTAATCTCCAAAGACAATCAAGCAGATTATGACACTTTGAGCTAAAAATGCTATTATACCGAAAGCCAAAAAAGCCCCAAACTACTGCGATAAAGAGACAACACTCCATGAGCCCTGTTATCTCTAAACCTAAGCTTAAACCTATTTCAAATTAGCTGACCCTGGATTTTTAATAAAAATTTCTGGCATTAACTATCATTGGTTTTCTCTGGTTTCAAATTTCATCTATGAAATATCGCTTAAACCCTAACCTTGGAAACAAAATGATAATGTTTATGATATTGCTATCAGGATTCAACCGTGTAGTTTTACGAGTCAAAATCATTGACCCATATTTCATGAGTAGGGGTTCACAAGAACCCATCTCTCATGATAATGAATGGTCCACTTAGCACTCATTGCATCTAGGTGATGCTCATAGAGGTGAAGCATTGGGCCTTCCCGAGAGGTCACCCATCCTAGTACTACTCCAACTCAAGCGCGCTTAACCATAGAGTTTTCTCCAAGGTTAAGCCCACTTAGCTTGCAACCCCATTTGCAAAATCTTCAACAAGTGTTGTGCCTAATGAACCATTCATTATAGAGCCCCTTTAGCTCATCAATTGATAAGTAGGAGGTATTTTCCACAGCGTGTCAAATTGTGATATTGCTATCAGGATTCAACTGTTTAGTTTTATGAGTCAAACTCATTGACCCATGTTTCATGAGTAGTGGTTCACAAGAACCCATCTCTCATGATAGTGAATGGTCCACTTAGCACTCATTGCATCTAGGTGATGCTCACAGAGGTGAAGCACTGGGCCATCCCGAGAGGTCACCCATCCTAGTACTACTCCAGCTCAAGTGCACTTAACCACAAAGATTTCTCCAAGGTTAAGCCCACTTAGCTTGCGACCCTATTTGCAAGACCTTTAGCAAGTGTTGTGCCTTATGAACCATTCATTATAGAGCCCCTTTAGCTCATCAATTGATAAGTAGGAGGTATTTTCCACAGCGTGTCAAATTGTGATATTGCTATAAGGATTCAGCTGTGTAGTTTTACGAGTCAAACTCATTGACCTATGTTTCATGAGTAGTGGTTCAGAAGAACCCATATCTCATGATAGTGAATGGTCCACTTAGCACTCATTGCATCTAGGTGATGCTCATAGAGGTGAAGCACTGGGCCTTCCCAAGAGGTCACCCATCCTAGTACTACTCTAGCTCAAGCGCCCTTAACCACAAAGTTTTCTCCAAGGTTAAGCCCACTTAGCTTGCAACCCCATTTGAAAAACCTTCAGCAAGTGTTGTGCCTTATGAACCATTCATTATAGAGCACCTTTAGCTCATCAATTGATAAGTAGGAGGTATTTTCCACAACACGACAAATTGTGATATTGCTATTAGGATTCAATCGTATATTTTTATGAGTCAAACTCATCAACCCATGTTTCATGAGTAGTGGTTCACAAGAACCCATCTCTCATGATAGTGAATGGTCCACTTAGCACTCATTGCATCTAGGTGATGCTCACAGAGGTGAAGCACTAGGCCTTCTCGGGAGGTCACCCATCATGATAATGTTTCACATATATGCAAATAGTAACTACAGATAACAAACCGTATTGCACATAAAACATAGAGAAGATATAATTGAATGGAAGGATAGTACAATTGATTTTTTTGAAAACTTCCTATCATGTAGTCTCCATTGCAAGAGACACAACCTTGGAATATACATCAGGATATAAACAAATACTGACCTTGTTTACTCTTGTTTCCATGATTTTCTCCCAGCCAGCCTGCAATAGAATGGAACAAGAAGCAACCGAAGGAAGGGAGACAAATAGAAAGCTGAGTTGAAGAACCCTT